>OV651816.1:14311446-14336446 GCA_927349885.1 Psylliodes chrysocephalus
ATTGTGTAGTTAAAAATATGATCATTGGTTCGATGCGCAATGGTCGTTATTTACAATATGAGGCTGTGAGAGTCTCCCCTCCACTCCCACCCTGACACTCTTCCCGATTTTACTATATATACGAGCAATCAGCGCTAAGAAATTTAGTTTATTTCAGCTAGCTGAGTGAACTACTAAACTTTTTCAGTTATTTTCAGTTATTTTCAGTTTTTAACATGAGTTGCAATGACGAGACAACCAATGCCATCAACAGCATCCTTATGGAGCCCAAGAGCAGACTGCATGATTGTATGACAGATGACGACTTTGATCTGGAGATGCTGCTAATGTCAATCGGACCCGTGTCACCTGTGTCGCGAGTAAGTGACATCCCGCTACCAGCCCCGGTACCAGGCCCCATTTCAGCCCCGGTACCAACCGCATTACAAACCTATGTAATTGACGATAGCGGGGATGAGTTTGAAGACTCGCCAAAGATTATCGTCCATACGGATATTCGTGTCCCTAGACTGCCGGCAGCGACAAAAAGATTGTCAGTGGTTGCACCTAAAACCAAGAAGCCGAGAGCCCCAAGGAAGCCGAGAGTCCCAAGGAAGCCGAAGGTCGCACCAGCACCAACATTGTTGCTGGTACCCTCGACAAGCGTGGTGGCTTCAACCAGCCGAGCCGAGCCGAGCATACCATCATCGCAGGATGAACTTAGTATGCGGCTCAATAAAGCAATGCTCGCCGTGATGAATCACCAGACGCGGTTAACGGCAGATAGGGAGCAGTTGGAAATAACCCGATCTACCTACAAAGAATTGAAGATGGAGGTGGATGAGGAAGAAAAGGCCATGGAGGTAGCCTCAGCGCCAATTCAGTATAGGCTGGACGAATTGGATGAGGAAAATAGTCGCATCCAACTACACATCGCCGACTTGCAGCGGCAGTTGGAAGAGGTCGTACATCGCCAACATGTTGTGCGCCAAAGCCAGGTGGATGCGGGTATTGAAATGTCAAGGGTCAAAGAGGCCCATCCGGGACATGAAGAGCGGAAGAGGGCTTGCGAGGCAATGAGGGTGAAATGCGATGAAGTGAGCGAACGGGCGCAGGCGACAAAGGAAGGCATTTCAAAGTGGTTAGATCACATCAATTCGGATCCGGGCGGCAGTTGATAAAATTAAAAAAATGCAATGTGCCATACTAATACCTAGGCGATGGTGGCGTGGAAATTTAGTAAAGGGTTCTTTTCAGAACCGCTGAAATATTTTTAAATGAAAGATTAGATATTGCATCACTTGCAATAATATAATTTTAAGATATAACAGTTTTTTGTTGGGAGTCTCCCAATCTCCCACAATCTTTCAGATCACTATAAATACTCACCGCACACATACACATATAGTTCTTAAATAGATATTCAACCTACATTCTACTTGAAGACCTCGCGCTACTATGCATACTTTAAGCGATGATTGTTCTATGAGTAAGCGCCTCACTTGCAAGATTTGTACCGATAAGGAAGTGCAAATGGTTTTTATACCATGTGGGCATGCCGTATCTTGCAATAGCTGTAGTCGATCTGTAGTTATTTGTATTATATGCAGAGCGCCGATTAATGCTAGAGTAAAATTTTTTCTGACATCCAACTTTCCGGAACTAGATGCACCCTACTGAGCGTGATGTTATGCAGGGGAGGTGGTAAATTCGAGGGTTGGGAGAGTGGAGGTGGGAATACATAACCATATATAAGGAGGTCCCGACCACTTACCAGCATCAGTCACTTCGCTGTAGCTGACCATTAAGAATATTAGAAAGCCGAAAAAATAAAAAATAGCAAAGATGGATGGACAAATTGTTGTTGTTGATGTTGATGCGGTTGAGGAGATCGAGCGTCAGCTCTCCTTGTTGGCGCGTTTTGATGCCAACAAGCCAGGCATTGACGAATTTTGGGACGCCATAGAACGTGATGTAAGTTTTTAACTATTACCTTATGTTTATAAAATATCTAATTATTATGCTTATAAAATATCTAATCAATATACTTCTTTACAGGCTGCTGATGCCGCTGCTGCTGCCGCTGCCGACGGTGATGGAGAAGGCGTGGCTGGTCTAGCGCAACTTGCCGACGAGGATTTGGGTGCTGTTGGTCCGGCACCACTCGTCGAAGAGGGTGAAGACGCCGTTGGTCCAGCCCCACCCGCCGATGAACCCGCCAGCGACGACGATGATGAGGGCATTGAGGCTGATTGCCCTGGATCACCGACTTCAATAAGAAGGGAGCTGGCTGTATTTCAGGCCAGAGGCGGTAACCACTTCTGCGTTACATCCAGCTCCGTTATTGTGAAGTTGGTTATTCCCGGCATGGAACGGAGCAAACGTCTGTGCAACCCCTGCTTTCTTTATTACGAGCAGATGGAGGTCGAAAGAAATCCAAATGCCAGGTACATACACGAGCATCAGCATTTTGTTGTAGAAGGGGGGGATTTGGAGGATCCGCAAACATGTGATGTATGCGCCCGATATATTTCCCACTTCTGCGACACAAATGTTTGCCCTGTATGCATCGGCGCTTGAAATAAAGGAGTCAGGGGTTGCAATACGGCGGCTTTGTTATGCATCCAATGACCCTCTATATATTAGTTTTAGATTTAATTTGTATAATTGTTTATTATTTAAGCTTTCTGTATATATTTAAGTGTAAGTTATTTTATTATTGTATATGTAGTAGTTAATAGGGAAATAAAACTTGTTTTTTTTAAATCTTTATTTTATTTAATATCCATACTAAACAATATTATTTATATTAATCCAAGAGTTTTCTTGCTGTGGGAATCCCAACCACTTCACCAAGGCTTTGTCCCCTTTTGTCCGAATGACCTTTTCCACTAAATAAACATCTTTCCAATTTGTTTTTAATAATTCCAACTCATAAAATGAGCCTTTAATCGATTGACCATTCATATCTTCTAGAATGTATGTTACGGGGTATGTGCTATTTATTTTTCTTATTTTGAATAATTCAGTTGTATAGTTAGCAGTATACCCTTTTTCAAATATGCTTTTATATTTACTTATTCTTACGACATCGCCGACACGATATTTCGGTTTTTTACGCCTTACTTTATTTTTGTTTTGCCTATATTGGTTGAGTTTAGTTGTCGGCAGGACATCTATTGGCTTCATACCTATGATTGAATGCGTGGTGTTATTATACTTATTAATGACACCGTTTATAATATCTATCCAATTGTATTTCCCTCTCATAGCCATTTTTTTATATAATAGGGATTTTATCGTACGAATCACACGTTCTGCCATTGACGCTTTCATTGTACTATAAGTCGAATAGTGATTTATATCATATGTTTTCATTACTTTCCCAAATTCCTTGTTATAATATTCTGTTCCTTGATCCGTTTGTAGATTTTTAGGATAATGTGCGCAATTTTGGAGTATATCTAAAAAGGCATTTCTAACATGTAAGCCTGTTTTATTTTTTAATGGTCTCGCCCACACATATTTCGTATAACAATTGATGACAATTAGAATATATCTGTAACCATCGTTTTCATCTTTATAACTTTGCATATCAGCCAAATCACTCTGCCACAAGTCGGCATATCCTTTTACAATAGTCCTTCTTCTGGGAAAATTTCGACGGGCAGATCGGTGGATTTCTTCAATTATTTGGTGCTTAGACATTCTTTCCAATTAAAATACAATTTTTTATTCAATCTTTTTGATCCTTTCTTCCAGTCCTACTATAATTTTCGATAAAAACCGCTGTATTTTGTCCAATACTTCCTTTGACGCTTTCAAGGTCTCGAAGAATTTCCGTATTACACTTAAATGAATTTATCGGTAAGATCAGTTAAACGGTTCTCTAAAATTATAGTAAAATTTTTTATGCCTTTTATTTCACTTTCCAAAATATCAACTTTAGTAATAATTTTTAAAATATTACTTTTTGTAGTGGTAAGTATGTCCTCAAAAAATTCTCTATTGTGCTTCACTATTTGTAACATCGATTGGTATTTAACATTAACATCGCCAATACTATTGCTTGACACAGTTCGATGTTCAAATACTAATTTCTTAAGTTCACTCTGCTGATTTTCGAAATAAATAGTAGCTTCGCGTAATACGTTTTTAATGGATTCCGTTAAAGCTTTTAAAACGTGATATTTTGCTTGCCTAGTAAGATCGTCAACATATCCAACCGTTACAGCGTCGGTCGATTGTTCTGGCTCTCCGAGGTTCACCAACCGTTTGGTTTGCATATCATAATTACCGTCACCTGTTAATTTGAATCCAAGACCCCTCTTTTCTCGAATAATTACGCGTTGATTTTTCTTTTTTCTTCCGAATTTATCTACAATGTTCCTTGAAGACATTCCGTTTACGACTGACCTCTACAGCGCATGTATTTAATATATTATTCGCTCTTCTCTTAATTCTTCAATTATAGATAAAATTTCATTATCGTGCCCAGTATGGCCGGCTTGCTTTGAACTCCATAATAAACGCAATCTAGCCACCAATTCTCTCGGCTTATTCCAATAAACGTATGTGGGTTTAGAAGTCATTATTTTTTTGTATTTAGGTATTTTTGAAAACCCTCCACCCTTTATCTTTACCGGAGAGAACAATGGTCTAATAATTTTTCTCAATTTATTTACATTTTTGTTACTTAGCCCTTTGGACTCGTCATACTCCTTAAAGGCCGCTCCGGTAAGTTGTAATATTTCCTTATATGTATCCATAGTCGCATTACTTACCTTCTTAGGGCTTCGATAAAATAGTAGCTCATACAATTCCGGATTGCCGTGGTAGTCAGCAACTCTTCTATCCCCATCCCAAAACGAGATTTTGCCATCAGAAAATTTTACTTCTAAATTACCAACCATTGTTTTCATGTCTTTGTCCATATATACGCCGTACCGAGTATCATAGCGTTTATTACCTCGCGATATTTCTTCTAAATGCTTATTAATATATTTTTTATCATCATCATCATCATCATCATCACCATCACCGCGGTCGGATATTGCACTTTCAAAACTTTCTCCATATTTTGTCGAGTCCGGTGATATTGACGCGAGTTCCCTTTTCATGCCAGATCTTTCTTCTTTAGTGTTAGCGGGGTTTTCTTCTTTAGCGTTAGAGGGGTTAGAGGTTGCGGCTTTTGAAATTGTTTTCAACGGTTTCGTCAGCGGTTCATACATTTTTTCTAGAGCTTGCAGAGTTTCAACGCGCCCACTTTTTAAGGCATTAAATTTCTGTCTAACCGAATCGGAGACAGCGGCCAGCTCCGATTTGATGTCGAAATGTTTTTTATTGCTATACATTTTAATCGCTGAAACCACCTGCCGCCTTGGACGCTACTTGAAAAATAACGCGTATTGCATTGTTTAGGGGTATATGAAGCTATCGAATCCTTTCTTATATCTACCGGCGCTTATATCTTTATCTTTATCTATCACTAGAAATCCATGCTTTTCACCCCAACATTCCACACATATTTCTTGAAATTTTCTAAAAGACACGTCTGGAGCTACATGGTCTGAATATATGTGACGTAGGTTTAGGTCATCTTGTTTAAACATAATTATTAGATTTGCGTTGTCTCTAATCAATTGTTTCGGAATCTTCGAATACGTTTGAGCCAAATAAAAGCAATCTATATTTCTGTGTCGCCCCATACTAAAATATGATCTAATAACATCTTGTTTTTCACAAATCACATCATCAAATATAAATATGGAATTTGGTTTGGCGTCTACCGGTTGAATTATATCTTCATTATTGTTGAACGTAAAATAACCCAACCCTTTTATCGGAGTCAAAACTTCATGCAAGTACTCATACTTCTTCTGGTATAATGATTTTGAATAAATATATACATTTTCAAATCGTAGCCCATTTGGTTGAATGAGTAGTGATAACATAACATTTGTTTTACCGCAATTTGATGGTCCTATTAGAAGGCCGCGTATTGTATCGGGCAACAATGGGCCGTGTCTAGGAATCTTATTTTCACTAAGCCCATCACCAACTTTTTCATCTAAATTCTCCACACAGATACTATTTTGTGCTTTGACTATGCGCATCGTTTGACTGTCTTTGGCTATATAAACCATCGCTCATGTAACATTCATTTAAATGCCTAGCGTCAAACGAGTGCGATCTATCACTAAACGTTATTCAAAAAGAAAGTGTGGAAAAGGGTTTGTTAATTCCCTAATAAATAAATTACCATTTGAACTGCACATACCGGGGTACCAATATTGTGGGCCAGGTACGCGCTTACAAAAACGTTTAGCGCGTAACGACCCCGGAATAAATGAATTAGATAAAGCCTGTAAATTACATGATATCGCTTATTCTAAAAGTGCAAACGATTTGAAAGCTAGACATATTGCTGATAAGGACCTTCAAGAATTAGCTTGGACTCGGTTTAAAGCTAGCGACGCGTCAGTTGGTGAAAAAGCAGCTGCCTGGACTATCACAAATATTATGAAAACAAAGCGAAGTTTTGGTATGGGCCATAAATTACGGTCTAGAAAGCGGCGTCGCGGAACAAAAAGCAAAAAACGAATTGCTTTCGGTAGAGGAATTGTCAGTAAGATTAAAGGGGTATTAAAGACATATGGCGGACAGAAAATGGGGGAAAAAACACTCAAGAAGATGGCTGCATCATCTCCCATGGCTGCCCGAAAATATGTTAAAGCAGCTGGGGGAAAGAAAAAAATTATTATTCCCCGTATTATACCGATACCAAAAAAAGGTGGATTTTTACCATTAATACCTATTTTTGCTGGATTATCTGCATTGGGGAGCTTGGCAGGAGCGGCATCCGGAATCGTCAAAGCAGTGAACACCGCTAAAACAAATAGTCAACAATTAACAGAAGCTAATCGACACAATAGAACCATGGAAGCCATCTCTCTAGGAAAAAACGGTAAAGGATTATACTTAAAGCCCTATCGAAAGGGGTTGGGCCTTTACATGAAACCATATCGGCCAAAAAACTCGTAAGTTCACTACCTCGAAGACCTCTCAGTAATTTAGACATACAATCTTTTGCCAAAAGATTCAAGATTCCCTACTTTCGAGGTGTGTATATGAGAGATAATTTACCAAACTGCGGGCCACTAAAAAACGAATCAGCCATTGTAAATTTGGATAGTAGTAGCGGGCCAGGAACACATTGGGTCGCTTACAAGAAAAGAGATGCGTCCTCAATATATTTCGATAGTTATGGTGATTTACCCCCACCTTCAGATTTAATTAGTTATCTGTATAAAGGGCGTTGGCCGGTATCTGAAGTTCACTATAATTATAAACGCTACCAGAAGTTTGATACTGTCCTATGTGGACATTTGTGTTTGCAATTTCTTCTCTCTGAAGGATGAATACCCATGATGAAGAACAACCTAAGGATTTTTCTAAAAATGAATCTATCGACGTAAATGATGGTCCGACGGTATTTTCGAAACGTGGGTCAATTGACGTAACCGACGATCCAACACCAAAACACGTAATTTGTTGTTTTTGTAAAATTCGAGAACTGAAAATTTCCACTAAAAAGCGAGTTTATAATTTATGTAATCGAAAATAGATTTCGAAGTCAGTGTGACATACTTCTTAGCCATGTCAAGAACATTTAATTTGTCGTCCATAGCGTCAAGCATTCTCAGCAATGATTTTTTTCCGCCCATCGAATTGGATGTTAATAAACAGTATGGTCTTGGATTAATAGCATTTTATGCCTACCATTCTATCAAAAATATCACCTCAAAAAATAATATCATCTGTTTAGAGGTGGTAGACCCAGAAAAGTTTTGGGCAGATGTGGTGCAGCGAGAGAAGAGTTGGGCCGAGGAAGGCAGTGCACCGAAAAAAATTAATGTACGTGTGGCACCCGGCGCTTATGAGATTGATGAAATTAATAAGTTCGTCCAAAAAGCTATATATGACTATCTATATCCGGATACCAAAACTATTATAAATCAGGGAGAACTTGATGCTATGTTTAAATTGTCGGCGAACAACAACACTCTAAAATGTGAAATTTCATCTAAATTCATAATCAACTTTGATTGTGACAACAGTATAGCTAGCCTCTTAGGATTCAGTAATTCGAAGTGCCCGCCAAGGCCTCAAGCTTATGTTTCTTCAAGGCCGATTAATATTATGAACCTCCACCTTGTTCAATTGGATTGTAATATTATTTCTGGTTCCTATATAAATGGGAAAGAAGCCCACACCCTTTTTTCATTTGACATAGACGTTGAGCCAGGATACAAACTGACGAAGGAACCTCATAACATTATTTATCTACCAGTCATACCTGCCGGTCGGCAATACCTAGACAACATTACTATCCGAGTTGTAGATGATAACGGTGAGTTGATTGACTTTGGGGAGGAAACTATCAATATCACACTCGAGTTAAAGGAGATAAACTAATATGGGATTCTGCTTCAAACCACGACATTCAACTAGCACCCATTTAAATAATCATATAAATAGAATCGAAGGGAAAAACATGAACATTCGTCGAGTAACTGTAAAGCGAAGAAGACTTCTGTTGTCCAATAAAGATTATAAATTTCTTCAATCTATTGGATTCCATATGAGATATTAAATAATGGCTGTTTATGTAAGAAATGAGATGTTGGACGTATTTGAAAAGCCGATCGTCGATAACTCAATCAAAAGATGCGATGGATATATTCACCCGCCTACGGGATCGCCAAATTACAAACATTCTGATACAATCACCTTTACGATCAATAATATGGACCTGAATCTCTTAATTTGCGATAGTTACATCAATATAGTTGGAACATTTAAGCCAAAAGAGGCTAATAAAAAGTGCTATTTGGCCAACAATGCTCTTCCTGGCCTATTTGAAGAAATTAGATATGAAATGGGTGGACAAAAGATTGCTGAATGTCGAAAACCTATTATAACGACAGCAATAAAAAATATGGTGTCATATGGTGAAAAACATGCGAAATTATTAGAAACATCCGGTTGGGGCCTCAGCGAAGAGAATCAAGTTTTGGTTGATTCAACGAGTAATACATTTACAGGTAGAATCTTATTAAAACATCTATTTGGTTTTGCTGAATCTTACAAAAAAGGGATAATAGGTGTTAAGCATGAGATGACTGTAATAATTGCTCGAGCATTCGAAAATTGCTATATAGGAGAAGTCGATGCAGACATAACTATCACTAAAATGGATTGGATAGTCAAACACATTACTCCCGAAAATGATGCAGATGTTCTCATGTATAAAAAAATTAATGACAAACATTTGCAATCCATTAAAATACCGCACCATAAATGGGATCTTTATGAATTACCTACTCTAAGACAAACTTCTAACGACATATGGGCGATTAAAACCACTACATCCATGGAACGACCTAGATATGTAATTATTGGATTTCAAAATACTTCTTTTACTGAAAACAGGAAAGAAGATGTGACGGCGTTTACGGCTGCTGATATAAGCAATATCAGATTATATCTAAATTCTGAAGTTTACCCATTAGAGCGTTGGAATTTGGATGTTGGGAAAAAGTTGGATACTCCCGCTTATTATGCTTATGAAGATTTTCAGCGAAGTTACTATAAAAAGGAAAATCCTGAGCCGATGTTAGGCCTGAATGGCTTTAGAGCGAACCCTCTATTCGTAATTGATTGCAGTATGTATCCAAAACCAATCAAATCTTCAACTGTGGATGTCAAGGTTGAATTCGAAACACGTAAAATGCAGTTTCCCGCCAACACTAAAGCGTATGCGCTTATTATTCATGAAGCTCTTATAAGTTATAATGCACTAGATGGCACTGTACACACTGAATATATGCCATTGTAGTTCATATAATCTAATTTACTGTATCCAAACTTATACCTGTGTTCACTTTTAACAAAAATAAAAAGATTTAACCTTTTTTAAATAAAAAACAATTAAACTATGTATATTGTTTTATTTATATTTTAATCACAGATAGATAGATATATTATATAAGTAATCCCTAATCCATTTCGTCATCTGTCTCATCATCAGCCTCATCGTCTGCATCTTCATCTAAACCATGTTTACTCCTTATTTGCGGGGTGATGTATGGTAAGGCCTCGTTCAAGAAGCGTTTCAAACTTAGGGTAACCATCTTCTCACAGAATGTATCTAAGTCCAGCTCACATGCATTATATTCGCAGCAAAGACTGCTGCCTTTACAGTATTTCTCATAACAATCGTTTTGATAGGCCACAGCTTCTGGAAACAGCCATACCTCAGCGTCGTAATTGATGGAGTGTAACGCATCCATCGCCAGTGCGTCCAGTTCCTTTCCAAGCCTGCTTATTGCTGATTCTAAGTCGATGGCTTTAGGCCAGTGCTCTTCGGAATACATCATCCACATGTCGAAATAATCTGAAACAATATTTGGCCGTTATTAAATGAACAAATATTGGTCAAGTTATACTTACGATAAAATTGTGGAAATTCTTAATGAAATATTGCGTATATTAGATATCTAAATGTATTTAAAAGTAAAAAAATATTTACAGTGACTCTACCATGGATTTAACTAATTGATTGCTGGCCAACTAGATCGATTCTTATATGAGACCTAGTAGTTGAGTTGTAACACGGCTTTTCCCCTAAATAGGCCATGGCATATTGGCCAGTAGAATCATTTATCATAGCAATGACTTCGGGTGGCATTATTTCAAAAATGCGTCTCGGTAACCAACACTGGAAAAGCTCCTGTGAGTGCCGATCAATTAAATGAATAAGTAAACATTTACCATATCTGGTATCTTTGACCAATATCGTTTTAATAATATAAAGTTGACCTATAACCAATGACTTTAGTTCTCTTTGGTCCAATATTGTGGGCCAGTCTCCAAGTAATTTATTAACCGCATCAATTTGCGTTTGAGCCATAGTAGACTACAAATAAATATTTTTTTTACCTGTATAATACACAATACTACACAATACTACACTCAGTTATTATTTGAAACTTCTAAAGACTCTTAAAGCTTACGATTTTAAACTGATTCCATTTGGATATGAGGTCGCTATATATCCTCCCTAAAAATCCCCACCTCCACTATGTTTTCCTTCTCAATATTCATAGTATGTAATATAGAATACAATAGTAATCACTAGGAGGTAAATAGTAATGACTATTTAAGCGGTACTTACAAGGTGTATAGAGTAATGAGATGTACTTACTATGCTCATTACAGTACTCAATTACGTTCATTAAAGTATATAATTTACAGAATTATTGGGAGGCACTTGCTAATTGCGCGAAGGGTGGGATACTACCCCTTCCAACAATATTTACATCGCGCGTGTCTGCCGAAGACCGGTGATTCACTTTAGCTATGGCGGTTGAGAGTCAAGGGTGTGCATGGCGCCGACTTATTTCCCCTATGCTACAACAGTAAACAAGAGAAGTACTTAGACTTATTACACTACGTGATATACACAATAAATACTGTCTGAGAGGTATGCATATGGTGTAATGAGAGGTACTTACTATGCTCATTACACTATGCAATTACACTCAGTACAGAATAATTGGTTGGTCCTTACATCACTATGTGTACTGAGAGGTACTTACTATACTCATTACACTATGCAATTACACTCATTACACTATGCAATAACATGGTGTACAGAGTAATTCAGAGGTACTTGCTAATTGCGCGAAGGGTGGGGGGTACTTGCTAATTGCGCGAAGGGTGGGGGGTACTTGCTAATTGCTCGAAGGGTGGGGGGGTACTTGCTCGAAGGGTGGGGGGTGGGTACTTAGGGTAATTACTAATTACACCAATTGCCTCTGACCTTGCCTCTGACCTTGGTCCAGAACTGGCTAATCCCATCTACTTATACTTTATAAAATATTTGTTACATTAGTTTTTAAATATATTATGAATATATAACAACTGTTACTTTCTTTGTAATTTGTCACAAAATGATAGGAGGTACTTTCTAAACGAAGCAATTGTAGTTTGTTTTTCTGTACCTTACAAAAATATAATTTATAGAAAAAGAGTTTGGTGTATTATTTTTCCAAGTTTAAATATTTAATAATCAATAGAATTTTCAAGTTTTTTTTTAGCGAAATTTACGAGAGTAATAAAAACTATGTTCACTGTTTATATTAAACTGATTAAAACTCCCTTTATTAAAATGATTATTTATGTGATAAAAAATTTGATGTTATTGGAAGCTTTTATATTTTTTTAATATACAGTGAAACAATAGTTTTTGTTTCTCCTGTAAATTTGTATAGAAAAACTTTATTTCAGAATCCATGTTTGAATTTCCCGCCCTAAAGCATTTTTAATTTTCCCGCTATTTACTAGTGGCGCCATCATAGACTAGTTGTGGTTACAATTGCCCAAATAACTTTTACCGAACAAAAAAAATACATTGAGTTACACGTCTCGCTGGATTGTCTCTGTTGATACTTTAAAAAAATGGTACGAGATTAAGCAGATTTGATGCTATGTCACATTGTGGTGCGCCTTAAGGCCAAGTTCAATTTTGTTTGACATATCATCACGATTTTTTTTTAGGTTAGAAAATTGCATTATCGATTTTTTTCATTAGAAATAATAAAAGACGTCACTTTAAATTTCTATCTCTTTATGTCAACAAATTTCTAACACGATGAATTTATAAAACGTATGTCACTAATGAATATGTGGCTGCAACTGACGGCAACACTGTCAGCTACTCCATGGCTACTAGAGTACATACAGGTCCGGTATAAGCCATGGAAAATAATAATTTAATGTTTTGATCGAATTAAATAAAATATCAAAATTAAATGTTTATTTTTAAGTAAACGACATTTTTAAATGTATACGCCTTCAATCAAAAATAATATAGTCAATACTCAAGTGTATTATACGAGTGTACTGGACAAGAGATAATTTTACCCTTTACCCCAGTTTTTTGAAATGAAACCAGCGGTAAAATAGATATTTGTGTACCAAGGCTGTGTTTTGGCCGAATTAGACATATGCGTTCAAGTCTAAGTTAGTTCTGGTTAAGTATAAGAGTAATAGGCTAGAAACGGGTGTTCAATCAAACTTGACATCGAGATAGATGTCACATAAGCAGGTGTACTGAAGATGAACTTTGCAGGACCTAGCATCAGATAGGTATAACACTTGATATTCTGAAAACTATGTGAATACTACACTGAATAAGAACGAATGGAAGTGTCAGAAGCAGGCTAAAGGCAAAAAATAGACGGAACAGAGCCTAATAGATAGATAAGTCATATTTTAGCCAGGAGAGAGTCGATGAGTGTTATAAATATAGTTATTTATGAATGTATTTTTAATGTATAATTTCAGTTTATTTTCATTTTTGGTATAAAACTATGGCTGACATAATAAAACTCTTTAAAAGTATATATATTTTCAATCTTAGGGAAAAGGTCAGAAAACCCTGGTCATAATTGTTTACAATGTTGCGTGTTCCTAATGATACAAAACATTACAGAGGAATGATACTTAGCCGATGAAATCTCATCGAGTTCACGCATGACATATTGTGGTATGGAATATGGCTATCTCTGATGCATCTGCAGATTTAAATTTATTTTTGCGTACTGTTTTCTATCAACTGATACCCCACATTTATACAAGCCACGTCTTCGCACCACAATGTGACATAGCATCAAATCTGCTTAATCTCGTACCATTTTTTTAAAGTATCAAGGATATTCTTGGTATAGCTGATCATCATGTTTCGAGTCACTGAACCTAAAAAATAACAAATATCAATAAATAGAATTCGGAATTTATTCCTAAAATATTTTTCTTTGGGAATTATATAGGATTTCTCGTTAATATACTGACAAACTTTTAAAGGTGGTAGGTGCATCAAAATAAACATTTTTTTGCTTAATAAAATAAAAATAATTTTATTGCCCAACAAATTAATTCAAATACATGAAATAAATGTTAAACATATTTTTCGACAGAAAATAATTTTAGCAACAGCAAGAAAAAAAAAAAAGAAAGAATCCTAAATACATTAGCTACAAATTAGTACAACTAATGGTCGAAATAAATATCCCAATCAGAACAAAATTAATTAAAATTTGAGCACATAAGCCTTATAGGTGAATTTCTTCCCAAGTTCGTTCAAATACTTGCTGTATAAAATGTTTTATGATATCTAATGGCTGTGTGGGGAACATTAAAATTTATTTAATTTATCAAAAATAGTACATCAATAGTGTTATGTAATATTTTATAAAAAAAATGTAACACTAGAAACTACCCTTCTATTTTCGAAAGAAGCAGAGATTCTTCAATACCTCGAATGGGATACAGCTCATCTATTTTAAAAGAAAGGTACTTGAGAGATCGCCGCTGAACATTTTCCAATGATCTTTTATGAATATTGTAAATAAGGTTCCAGATAAGAGATGCATATTCTAGCCTGAAACGAACTAAAGAAAAGTAAAGGATCTCCAAGCTTTAAGAGTTTGTAAAAGAACGAGCATTACGAATTAAGAACCCTAAGCTTTTCAACGCAGAAGCAACTGTATTTTCAATATAATCCGAAAAAGTAACTTTTGGTTGAATAATATACCTTAATCTTCAATTTGTGCACAAGTCCGATAAATGTAGGCTGTTAAATAAATAATCAAACTCCACCTTATTAATCAATCAATATATGTTTATTGTCAAAGCTACAAGAACTTATAGATATATAATACTTCTAGTATAGGAACATACTTCACATTTAGACACATTCATTCAGCTTGTTTTCATTACACCAATTTTCAACTTGTGTCATGTTAGCTCCTAGCCAGCCAGCTCCAAAACCAGCCGGAGCTCAAAGCGCCAGCGGTCGAAAAATATTCTTTTACGACAACAATTATTCGTTCTAAATTTTAGTTTAAAGATTACTACACCTTCAGAATAATGTTAAATTATTTTCAATAACCCTTGTAGAATTATATTAAGGAATTAAAGGGATGAAATTTCAATATTTTTGGTGCTGAAATTTTTTTTCTATAATTTTATCAAGCCAATCGATAGATAATACAAATACAAACAACTTTTCTTAATACCATTTTGAATTCTATACATGAAATAAAGATTTTAGAGAGGGGTTGATATTTCATTATTTTTGGAGCTGGAAAAAATTTTGTTTTTTCTTTAATTTTATTACGCCAATCAATAGATAATACAAATACAAACAACTTTTCTTAATTCCATTTTGAATGCTATATATGAAATAAGGATTTTAGAGAGGGGTTGATATTTCATTATTTTTGGAGCTGGAAAAAATTTTGTTTTTTTCTTTAATTTTATTAAGCCAATCGATAGATAATACAAATACAAACAACTTTTCTTTATTCCATTTTGAATGCTATATATGAAATAAGGATTTTAGAGAGGGGTTGATATTTCATTATTTTTGGAGCTGGAAAAAATTTTGTTTTTTCTTTAATTTTATTAAGCCAATCGATAGATAATACAAATACAAACAACTTTTCTTAATTCCATTTTGAATGCTATTTATAAAATAAGGATTTTAGAGAGGGGTTGATATTTTATTATTTTTGGAGCTGGAAAAGTTTTTGTTTTTTCTTTAATTTTATTACGCCAAAAAATAGATAATACAAATACAAACAACTTTTCTTTATTCCATTTTGAATGCTATATATAAAATAAGGATTTTAGAGAGGGGTTGATATTTTATTATTTTTGGAGCTGGAAAAGTTTTTGTTTTTTCTTTAATTTTATTACGCCAAAAAATAGATAATACAAATACAAACAACTTTTCTTAATTCCATTTTGAATGCTATATATGAAATAAGGATTTTAGAGAGGGGTTGATATTTCATTATTTTTGGAGCTGGAAAAAATTTTGTTTTTTCTTTAATTTTATTACGCCAATCAATAGATAATACAAATACAAACAACTTTTCTTTATTCCATTTTGAATGCTATACATGAAATAAGGATTTTAGAGAGGGGCAGGGCTGGTATATCTAAGGGGGTCGCGACATAGGAGTCCATTTTGGACGCCATTTTTTTCGAAATAGTAGTCGCCATTGATCTGGCAACGTGGCAACTTGTAGTCGCCAGGTTTACCAATATAAGAAAAAAAATCAATGTCATTTTTTAAATGACATTGCCATTATAAAATGCCCATATTTTTTAGGATAAAATATTTCAATTTAATAAATTATTAATCTCAGATGTACATAGAATACGTCGGGAAAAGTAGATCACTTTCAATTTTGTGCTGTTTTGGTTTTGTTTATTTTAAAAGGTAATTGAAGAGATGAAGACAATTTTCTTATAGATGATGCATAACAAATTATTGCTCCCTTTTTTAGAGCTCCAGTCCCTTAAGTCTACTTATTTTAGGTCTTTTTAAATTGTTGGTAGGTATTATTCACTTCATTTGTATGTTTTTAGTTAATTTAAATAATTTTGTGTAATATCTTGCAATTTGTTTTCTATACATTTTAGCATGTATTTGTTGTCTACATCTCACAAAGGATGGCTTTGAAATACCTTTATAACAGAGGTACTTTCCTAAAACTGGCCGAAATTTGAAACTGAATAGTTCTTAGAGAAAATCTCCAGTAAAAAATGTCTGCATGCAGAATAACAGTAGCATAGATTAACAAAGCTGACAAAAGAGTTGGACAAACCTTTGTCTAGCTTTTTAATATTTCAGGACAATAGTGTTAACAGCAGACTACAACAAAAACATCCAAAGTTTAGTAATCAAGCAGAATATTTCAGTATCTCCAGAATTATAAACGTATGAAAACTATAATAGAAAACATGTATGGTTTCAAATAGAAAATTACCAAAATTAGCATATCTAGTGAATATTGCATTTAAAGAATATATTTTTATTTAAAACTTTTGTGCTTCTACTCCAATACTAACCATATAGAAGCATATGCATTTTATAGTATTTGCAAGATTCGGATCAAATGTACCCACAATTTATAAAGATTATTAAACTAAAATAAAACATTCAAATAACACCTGCTTTTATGTTAAATATGTTTTTATTAAATACACAAATTAGTCTCAACCACACATTTTTTGTTTTTACTTCTAGTGTAAAAGTGACTACTAATTCAGTCTTTCAAGTTTATTATTTATAGAGACCAGCTACTACAAAATATCTTATTGATGATAACTAATTTCTTTTTAATAATGGTTTTGCATTTATTAACATTTTACAGCACTTTGTTTATATGAAACATCTATGTAACTCTTAATTAAATCACATTTAAATCAAGTAATTACATTTTCATATTCAACTTATGTATTCTTATTAGAACTTGGTCACTTTTTTACTTTGAATCTTTTGACTGTGGTAACAGTCCATTCACCAAACCACAAAGTCACTTAAAAATGTTGAAAGAATATCATAAAGGTAAAATTCCTTCTTCTATTGTGTTTTTCATGCAATTTTAGGTTGTAAACGTTTTGTCAAACACCTTTTTTACAATTTATCCTAAGCAACACTATGAAAGATTTAAATCCTGGATTTACAGCATTCAGTTTCGAGATGAGTGCAGTCACAATGTAGTTTAAGATATAATTTTCACATGAACACTTATTTACCACAGCACAAACGCATGTACCTATTCATGTAACATTAAAATAAAGTGGAAACAAATTGCATAATTTGGTATACAAAAAAGTACAAAATGTTTTTAGTTTTAATTCGACATTGGACTACGACTACGAGGAAAACAGTGGTTCATTCCACTTGTACCATACCATATTGATATTATTATGCACGATGCTCGTTCAAACGAACATCAGAAAAGTGTTGCCAACTTAAGCTGACTACTATTTCCCCTCTAGCCTCAGTCACCCCCTCATCCATTTACTGGGTCTATGTCGCGACCCCCTTAGATATACCAGCCCTGGAGAGGGGTTGATATTTCATTATTTTTATAGCTGGAAAAAATTTGTTTTTTTTTCTTTAATTTTATTACGCCAATCGATAGATAATACAAATACAAACAACTTTTCTTAATTCCATTTTGAATGCTATATATGAAATAAGGATTTTAGAGAGGGGTTGATATTTCATTATTTTTGGAGCTGGAAAATATTTTGTTTTTTCTTTAATTTTATTAAGCCAATCGATAGATAATACAAATACAAACAACTTTTCTTAATTCCATTTTGAATGCTATTTATAAAATAAGGATTTTAGAGAGCGGTTGATATTTTATTATTTTTGGAGCTGGAAAAGTTTTTGTTTTTTCTTTAATTTTATTACGCCAAAAAATAGATAATACAAATACAAACAACTTTTCTTAATTCCATTTTGAATGCTATATATAAAATAAGGATTTTAGAGAGGGGTTGATATTTTATTATTTTTGGAGCTGGAAAAGTTTTTGTTTTTTCTTTAATTTTATCAAAAAATAGATAATACAAATACAAACAACTTTTCTTAATTCCATTTTGAATGCTATATATGAAATAAGGATTTTAGAGAGGGGTTGATATTTCATTATTTTTGGAGCTGGAAAAAATTTTGTTTTTTCTTTAAGTTTATTACGCCAATCAATAGATAATACAAATACAAACAACTTTTCTTTATTCCATTTTGAATGCTATATATGAAATAAGGATTTTAGAGAGGGGTTGATATTTCATTATTTTTGGAGCTGGAAAATATTTTGTTTTTTCTTTAATTTTATTAAGCCAATCGATAGATAATACAAATACAAACAACTTTTCTTAATTCCATTTTGAATGCTATTTATAAAATAAGGATTTTAGAGAGGGGTTGATATTTTATTATTTTTGGAGCTGGAAAAGTTTTTGTTTTTTCTTTAATTTTATTACGCCAAAAAATAGATAATACAAATACAAACAACTTTTCTTAATTCCATTTTGAATGCTATATATGAAATAAGGATTTTAGAGAGGGGTTGATATTTCATTATTTTTGGAGCTGGAAAATATTTTGTTTTTTCTTTAATTTTATTAGGCCAATCGATAGATAATACAAATACAAACAACTTTTCTTAATTCCATTTTGAATGCTATTTATAAAATAAGGATTTTAGAGAGGGGTTGATATTTTATTATTTTTGGAGCTGGAAAAGTTTTTGTTTTTTCTTTAATTTTATTACGCCAAAAAATAGATAATACAAATACAAACAACTTTTCTTAATTCCATTTTGAATGCTATATATGAAATAAGGATTTTAGAGAGGGGTTGATATTTCATTATTTTTGGAGCTGGAAAATATTTTGTTTTTTCTTTAATTTTATTAGGCCAATCGATAGATAATACAAATACAAACAACTTTTCTTAATTCCATTTTGAATGCTATTTATAAAATAAGGATTTTAGAGAGGGGTTGATATTTTATTATTTTTGGAGCTGGAAAAGTTTTTGTTTTTTCTTTAATTTTATTAAGCCAATCGATAGATAATACAAATACAAACAACTTTTCTTAATTCCATTTTGAATGCTATATATAAAATAAGGATTTCAGAGAGGGGTTGATATTTTATTATTTTTGGAGCTGGAAAAGTTTTTGTTTTTTCTTTAATTTTATTACGCCAAAAAATAGATAATACAAATACAAACAACTTTTCTTAATTCCATTTTGAATGCTATATATAAAATAAGGATTTTAGAGAGGGGTTGATATTTTATTATTTTTAGAGCTGGAAAAGTTTTTGTTTTTTCTTTAATTTTATTACGCCAAAAAATAGATAATACAAATACAAATAACTTTTCTTTATTCCATTTTGAATGCTATACATGAAATAAGGATTTTAGAGAGGGGTTGATATTTCATTATTTTTGGAGCTGGAAAATATTTTGTTTTTTCTTTAATTTTATTAAGCCAATCGATAGATAATACAAATACAAACAACTTTTTTAATTCCATTTTAAATGCTATATATGAAATAAGGATTTTAGAGAGGGGTTGATATTTCATTATTTTTGGAGCTGGAAAAAATTTTGTTTTTTCTTTAATTTTATTACGCCAATCAATGGATAACACAAATACAAACAACTTTTCTTTATTCCATTTTGAATGCTATATATGAAATAAGGATTTTAGAGAGGGGTTGATAATTCATTATTTTTGGAGCTGGAAAATATTTTGTTTTTTCTTTAATTTTATTAAGCCAATCGATAGATAATACAAATATAAACAACTTTTCTTAATTCCATTTTAAATGCTATTTATAAAATATGGATTTTAGAGAGGGGTTGATATTTTATTATTTTTGGAGCTGGAAAAGTTTTTGTTTTTTCTTTAATTTTATTACGCCAAAAAATAGATAATACAAATACAAACAACTTTTCTTAATTCCATTTTGAATGCTATATATGAAATAAGGATTTTAGAGAGGGGTTGATATTTCATTATTTTTGGAGCTGGAAAATAATTTGTTTTTTCTTTAATTTTATTAAGCCAATCGATAGATAATACAAATACAAACAACTTTTCTTAATTCCATTTTAAATGCTATTTATAAAATAAGGATTTTAGAGAGGGGTTGATATTTTATTATTTTTGGAGCTGGAAAAGTTTTGGTTTTTTCTTTAATTTTATTACGCCACAAAATAGATAATACAAATACAAACAACTTTTCTAAATTCCATTTTGAATGCTATATATGAAATAAAGATTTTAGAGAGGGGTTGATATTTCATTATTTTTGGAGCTGGAAAATATTTTGTTTTTTTTTTAATTTTATTACGCCAATCAATAGATAATACAAATACAAACAACTTTTCCTAATTCCATTTTGAATGCTATATATAAAATAAGGATTTTAGAGAGGGGTTGATATTTTATTATTTTTGGAGCTGGAAAAGTTTTTGTTTTTTCTTTAATTTTATTACGCTAAAAAATAGATAATACAAATACAAATAACTTTTCTTAATTCCATTTTGAATGCTATACATGAAATAAGGATTTTAGAGAGGGGTTGATATTTCATTATTTTTGGAGCTGGAAAATATTTTGTTTTTTCTTTAATTTTATTAAGCCAATCGATAGATAATACAAATACAAACAACTTTTTTAATTCCATTTTGAATGCTATATATGAAATAAGGATTTTAGAGAGGGGTTGATATTTCATTATTTTTGGAGCTGGAAAAAATTTTGTTTTTTCTTTAATTTTATTACGCCAATCAATAGATAACACAAATACAAACAACTTTTCTTTATTCCATTTTGAATGCTATTTATGAAATAAGGATTTTAGAGAGGGGTTGATATTTCATTATTTTTGGAGCTGGAAAATATTTTGTTTTTTCTTTAATTTTATTAAGCCAATCGATAGATAATACAAATACAAACAACTTTTCTTAATTCCATTTTAAATGCTATTTATAAAATATGGATTTTAGAGAGGGGTTGATATTTTATTATTTTTGGAGCTGGAAAAGTTTTTGTTTTTTCTTTAATTTTATTACGCCAAAAAATAGATAATACAAATACAAACAACTTTTTTCATTCCATTTTGAATGCTATATATGAAATAAGGATTTTAGAGAGGGGTTGATATTTCATTATTTTTGGAGCTGGAAAATAATTTGTTTTTTCTTTAATTTTATTAAGCCAATCGATAGATAATACAAATACAAACAACTTTTCTTAATTCCATTTTAAATGCTATTTATAAAATAAGGATTTTAGAGAGGGGTTGATAATTCATTATTTTTGGAGCTGGAAAATATTTTGTTTTTTCTTTAATTTTATTAAGCCAATCGATAGATAATACAAATATAAACAACTTTTCTTAATTCCATTTTAAATGCTATTTATAAAATATGGATTTTAGAGAGGGGTTGATATTTTATTATTTTTGGAGCTGGAAAAGTTTTTGTTTTTTCTTTAATTTTATTACGCCAAAAAATAGATAATACAAATACAAACAACTTTTCTTAATTCCATTTTGAATGCTATATATGAAATAAGGATTTTAGAGAGGGGTTGATATTTCATTATTTTTGGAGCTGGAAAATAATTTGTTTTTTCTTTAATTTTATTAAGCCAATCGATAGATAATACAAATACAAACAACTTTTCTTAATTCCATTTTAAATGCTATTTATAAAATAAGGATTTTAGAGAGGGGTTGATATTTTATTATTTTTGGAGCTGGAAAAGTTTTGGTTTTTTCTTTAATTTTATTACGCCACAAAATAGATAATACAAATACAAACAACTTTTCTTAATTCCATTTTGAATGCTATATATGAAATAAAGATTTTAGAGAGGGGTTGATATTTCATTATTTTTGGAGCTGGAAAATATTTTGTTTTTTTTTTAATTTTATTACGCCAATCAATAGATAATACAAATACAAACAACTTTTCCTAATTCCATTTTGAATGCTATATATAAAATAAGGATTTTAGAGAGGGGTTGATATTTTATTATTTTTGGAGCTGGAAAAGTTTTTGTTTTTTCTTTAATTTTATTACGCTAAAAAATAGATAATACAAATACAAATAACTTTTCTTAATTCCATTTTGAATGCTATACATGAAATAAGGATTTTAGAGAGGGGTTGATATTTCATTATTTTTGGAGCTGGAAAATATTTTGTTTTTTCTTTAATTTTATTAAGCCAATCGATAGATAATACAAATACAAACAACTTTTTTAATTCCATTTTGAATGCTATATATGAAATAAGGATTTTAGAGAGGGGTTGATATTTCATTATTTTTGGAGCTGGAAAAAATTTTGTTTTTTCTTTAATTTTATTACGCCAATCAATGGATAACACAAATACAAACAACTTTTCTTTATTCCATTTTGAATGCTATTTATGAAATAAGGATTTTAGAGAGGGGTTGATATTTCATTATTTTTGGAGCTGGAAAATATTTTGTTTTTTCTTTAATTTTATTAAGCCAATCGATAGATAATACAAATACAAACAACTTTTCTTAATTCCATTTTAAATGCTATTTATAAAATATGGATTTTAGAGAGGGGTTGATATTTTATTATTTTTGGAGCTGGAAAAGTTTTTGTTTTTTCTTTAATTTTATTACGCCAAAAAATAGATAATACAAATACAAACAACTTTTTTTAATTCCATTTTGAATGCTATATATGAAATAAGGATTTTAGAGAGGGGTTGATATTTCATTATTTTTGGAGCTGGAAAATAATTTGTTTTTTCTTTAATTTTATTAAGCCAATCGATAGATAATACAAATACAAACAACTTTTCTTAATTCCATTTTAAATGCTATTTATAAAATAAGGATTTTAGAGAGGGGTTGATATTTTATTATTTTTGGAGCTGGAAAAGTTTTTGTTTTTTCTTTAATTTTATTACGCCAAAAAATAGATAATACAAATACAAACAACTTTTCTCAATTCCATTTTGAATGATATACATAAAATAAGGATTTTAGAGAGGGGTTGATATTTTATTATTTTTGAAGCTGGAAAAGTTTTTGTTTTTTCTTTAATTTTATTACGCCAAAAAATAGATAATACAAATACAAACAACTTTTCTTAATTCCATTTTGAATGCTATATATGAAATAAGGATTTTAGAGAGGGGTTGATATTTCATTATTTTTGGAGCTGGAAAAAATTTTGTTTTTTCTTTAATTTTATTACGCCAATCAATGGATAACACAAATACAAACAACTTTTCTTTACTCCATTTTGAATGCTATTTATGAAATAAGGATTTTAGAGAGGGGTTGATATTTCATTATTTTTGGAGCTGGAAAATATTTTGTTTTTTCTTTAATTTTATTAAGCCAATCGATAGATAATACAAATACAAACAACTTTTCTTAATTCCATTTTAAATGCTATTTATAAAATATGGATTTTAGAGAGGGGTTGATATTTTATTATTTTTGGAGCTGGAAAAGTTTTTGTTTTTTCTTTAATTTTATTACGCTAAAAAATAGATAATACAAATACAAATAACTTTTCTTAATTCCATTTTGAATGCTATACATGAAATAAGGATTTTAGAGAGGGGTTGATATTTCATTATTTTTGGAGCTGGAAAATATTTTGTTTTTTCTTTAATTTTATTACGCCAATCAATGGATAACACAAATACAAACAACTTTTCTTTATTCCATTTTGAATGCTATTTATGAAATAAGGATTTTAGAGAGGGGTTGATATTTCATTATTTTTGGAGCTGGAAAATATTTTGTTTTTTCTTTAATTTTATTAAGCCAATCGATAGATAATACAAATACAAACAACTTTTCTTAATTCCATTTTAAATGCTATTTATAAAATATGGATTTTAGAGAGGGGTTGATATTTTATTATTTTTGGAGCTGGAAAAGTTTTTGTTTTTTCTTTAATTTTATTACGCCAAAAAATAGATAATACAAATACAAACAACTTTTCTCAATTCCATTTTGAATGCTATACATAAAATAAGGATTTTAGAGAGGGGTTGATATTTTATTATTTTTGGAGCTGGAAAAGTTTTTGTTTTTTCTTTAATTTTATTACGCCAAAAAATAGATAATACAAATACAAACAACTTTTCTTAATTCCATTTTGAATGCTATATATGAAATAAGGATTTTAGAGAGGGGTTGATATTTCATTATTTTTGGAGCTGGAAAATATTTTGTTTTTTCTTTAATTTTATTAAGCCAATCGATAGATAATACAAATACAAACAACTTTTCTTTATTCCATTTTAAATGCTATTTATAAAATATGGATTTTAGAGAGGGGTTGATATTTTATTATTTTTGGAGCTGGAAAAGTTTTTGTTTTTTCTTTAATTTTATTACGCCAAAAAATAGATAATACAAATACAAACAACTTTTCTTAATTCCATTTTGAATGCTATACATGAAATAAGGATTTTAGAGAGGGGTTGATATTTCATTATTTTTGGAGCTGGAAAATAATTTGTTTTTTCTTTAATTTTATTAAGCCAATCGATA
>OV651816.1:14336946-14736946 GCA_927349885.1 Psylliodes chrysocephalus
TATTCAGACACTTGCGGGGGACAGAACCGCAACATTAATATGGCGGTTATGTTTCTATATGCAATTAAACAAAAAACAACTATTGAAATAATTGATCAAAAATTTCTTTTGCCAGGCCATACACGCCTTGAGTGTGACAGTGATCACGCAAGGATTGAAAGGAGTAAAAAACAAATTTCCAATTACTTCAAAATAATGGTGCCACGAGACTGGTTTCAGTTTGTACACTCGCTTAGAGGTAAATCCAAATTACTGTTGTTGACATGGGGCAAGAAGATTTTCTGGCATTTTCCAAACTCATAGGTAACCTTTTAGTAAAAAGAGGTGAGCGACACCAATGGTGAAAAGTTATCTTGGTTAAAGATAAAGTGGTTAAGATATACCAGAGAGTTTGGAATAATCCAGTTCAAGTATAGCCTTGAAGAAGATGTGCCATTTAGGACTTTAGAATTAAGAAAAGAAAAAAGGAGGGGTCGACCATCACTCGACCTCATTACTGTCCCTCGCTCGTATAGTGGTCCCTTGGGTATCAACCCAAAGAAAAAGAAAGACCTTTTGTCTATCTTGAATCTCATAGACAAAGACTGCCATTCATTTTATCAAAATATACCAACCACATCCCAGGCAAGGGAGTACGATGAATTAGAAAATAATGATACCGACTCCGATGACTAAAAATTATTTGTACTTTTAAGAAAAAAATAAAATTATCATACAGTTCGTAAAAAAATCTTATTTCTCATTACTCTTTCCCATTTTAATATTTACATTAAATGACAAAATTATAAGATGGCAGAACCATATATGCATGAAATATCAAAAGTATTTTAAAAAGTGGCGATCCAACTTCTTTCGAGTTTCGCACCATAAAACTTTTTCCACCTTTCCGTATAACTTCGAAAAAATAATAAAAATTATTTGTATTACTGATTTTATAATAAGTTTTAAAACTTTAAACTGCTCTCCTGAAAACTATAAAAAATTGACATATATAGTTTAGCCATCTTTCCACAGAAATATAAAATGTTTTTAAAAGTATTATTTATATTTAAACTTTCACCATATTTATAGTTTCATTGTTTTAAAAAAAGACAACTAATAAATAAGAAAATGGAAATGCGGCAGCACTGCATGTTACATCTGTGAATTAAGAATTTGTGTGGTGTGTTGTCAATCGATAATTGTGTAATTTTGATGTTTTCATAAATATTATGAGTATGAAAAAAAATGTTTTCTCCCAAGATGTGATAATGATTTACATTTTACATTCATTATTAAAAGTATTTATTAGTGTTGCTAGAAATATGAAAAGACGAAAATTATTATCATTACACAGAAACGCAGCTAAATTATTTTGTTGAGGTTTGTATCTATACCCTTTATTAAAATAAAAATGTTTGATTGTTCAATTATCTACCATTGTAGTAACGATGTTTTTTTCTTCTTTTTTTTTTAGATACCAGATGATTTTGAAAACTGTTCATTTTTTTTAAATGATGGATAAACCTTTACGTATAAGAAGTGGGTAGTACCACACAAATGTCTCCACAGTTCTTGTTATTCACCACACAAGAGCCAACTCACTGATTCTACCAAAAAAAGAAGAACAGAAAACAAAAAAATGTTGACTGGAAAATAATTTTTCATCTCTATTTAATAAACATACACCGGATCTTCAAGATGCAGCAGCAATTTCTCACATTGCCCCCTTTGGTTAATTTAAAATGAGCCTACTATAAGTTCGAAGATGTATATCCTAAAACCCCTTCTGCAAGAACCTGCCTCGAAACCTCCTGAAAGTTTTAAAGATAGTGAAGTTTTGTCTGAATCGGAAGAACCATCTTTAATATCTGATTCAGAGGGACTTAATAATGAGCAAGATCTTCAAAACCAATGGACTCTCAAAATTGAAAATAAACCGAAGGTATATTTAGGATTGCCCAACAGTGTTTTTAAATTCCTCAATATTTATGAGAAGGAAAGTGTAGCTTACATAAACCTTTTACATTTCTGTGTGAATTATTGGTATTTTTAACTTAAAAGAACTCATTTTGTAAGACTAAATACCAAATATTTAATAAACTGTTGGGTTTTTTTTTTTGATTAATTTATCACATTTCAGAGAATATAATAATTGTATATAAACAAAAATGTAAAATCTGTGAAAATTTTATTTATTAACCTGTTATTAAAAAATAAAAATACCTGAATAAGATAAACAAAATAAAAAACACTTTATTTACAAATAATAAAAAATATATACACAAGCCCTAACAATAACGGAGATGTCAAATTAAAATGTCCTCTACAGATTCATTATCGAATTCAACTTGTTATCGACTTCATTATTTACTTCAAATGTGGAAAAAACAATGCAAAATACTTTATGTTCATGTGTAATTATTCCGTTTACTGGGCAAATATCTCCTTTTCTCAAGTTATTCATGGGAAATCGCATTATCTCCATGTACTTGCTTGGCAGATCTAAAAATAATAAAATAATTAATAATGTGATGATTTTTTTAGTATTTTCAAGAGTACATTTTTATGGATTCCTATTTTTTTCAATTTTTATTACTTTTCTATGTTCCAAATTATTTCATAAAATATTATCGTAGATTTAATCATGTAAATATTAGACATGTGTATAATAGTTGTAACAGAAAGAGTTTGTATATTTACAAAAAGTAGTCATTCATTCAAAAAAATGTACTTATATTACAATTATTTACAAGACATATAGCAAGTAGGTAATCTTCGACCAAATAAAAATAGTATTACAGTAAATACATGTGCACTACCCTTTTAAATAGTTTTAAATATTATGTGGTGTTTGTTTATTTTCAAACAACAGTTTATTTATTAATAATTTATTTAAACACTTATTTATTTTAAACAATACTATTTTAATTTATATATACTTCGAATGTCTTTAAACTGATCACTATTTATATTCACCACTGTCTATCTACTAATAACTATTTATCTTCACTGTCCATATAATACTGACTCTGATGGATCATCCACCAATATTTATATACAAATTTCTAAAATTTGGTGGAGTCGCGAAGCTTCTCCACCAAACCAGAAACATTTCGAACAGTCCAGAAATATCTCGTCCTTTCTCGAACATCATCGAAATCACCTCCGCCATAGTCGCCCCATAGGTTTGGTCTTAAGGGGTTTAATTATGTATAATAATCGGACAAGTTGGGCCTCGAAAGGCCAAATAATACAGAGTATTAGAGCATGACTGACTAATGAAATGGCTCACATTAAAGTTATTTAGTTTTAATTTTTGAGGTAGGCAAATTGTAAGAACTCGTTTTATACAATAACAAATTTGCTATTTTTCAGGTAATACATAATTATACTTTTACTTCTAATTATAGAAATAATACCAACAGCACAGCTTTAAATGTTGCTCTCTTGATTAACTTAGACATTGGCCCTTGTTGCTTCAAAGTACAGATATATCGTCCCAATTTCTAGTGTTATATTTGTGGATACCGGGTGTTCAAATTAAAGTGTTATAGTTAAATACCGCCAAAAATATGCATTTTAGAAAAAAAAGTTTCAGACAAAAGTTTTATAGTTTTTTGGGGGAAACATTTTGGCTAAATTCATTTTTTTATAGCTGACCATAATATGGCCATATCGAGGTGGACTTTGTTTTTTTAAATGGGAATCCCATTTTTTTCTTACATATTCTTAAAGTGCATAAAAAAATAAGAAACTTTTGAGGGAAATATTTTTTTTATTGGACTTTTACTTTTTGAGTAGGTAACAGCTACTTGAAAATGTTGCTGCGCGAAAAAAAAGTTGGCCATATTATGGTTAGCTATAAACAACGATTTGAGCCATAAGTTTTTCCCCACAAAACTATAAAACTTTCGTCTGAAACGTTTTTTTTTTTTTTTTTTTTTTTTTTTTTATAAAAAGCGGTATATAGCTGTAACGCTTTAATTTGAACACCCGGTATATATTATAAGAAAAATATATTTTTCTTATAAATATAAATGAAGTAAAGGCTAAAGGTAAAATGTTTATTTTTGTAAAACTGTTACTGTTCGACAACCCTACTGACCTGAGATAAATATACTAATATATTTTTACTATAAGGTGTATTGCTCCATATAAACTGTAACTACTATTAAAACAAATTATAAATAAAGTCTTACGTACCTTTCTGTCTTTTATAAACTGAGTATTGTTAAAAATGCAGTAATCATCTCGGTAATTAACTTTTATAAATCCAGCTGACAAACTCATATTAATAACAAAATTAAACCAATCAGCAAAGACAGATGAAATAAAAATAGAATTGAGAAAAAAATATACAAAACAAAAAACGAATGTTAGGTTAGGTGGTCTAGGTGGTGTCAATTTTAAGTGTCACATAGATGTGCGTTCACTTCGACATTCTGTGTGTCGGTTTGTTCGTTGGCTTGGTTCTGTATAACAAAAATAACTTCGACACAAGCTGATTGGTCTATTCCCGATGACGTACACATTTCAAATTTTAAATTTAAATTGGTTTTAATTTAAAAACTTTTAGCTTTTTTAACAAACTGATTATGTAGAATAACTTGTATAGCGACTAACTGTTACAATATAATTTATAAAACAGCATATCTCACATGTGAACATGGCCCATTCAAGAACCACTCTAGTATGTATGAAATTCAGATCTTCGCAGAGATCTGAGAAAGACAAAAGTCAAAGAAATGAGGGAAAAAATTGTAAAAACACACGAAAAAGGCTGCATGACAACGTTAATTCTAGTCAGTTCTACAGCTGCTGAACAACAAATACCTAGCGAGAACACTCAGAAGGATTAAGGTTATTACAGCACCCCTTTATAATTTTTGGACAAGCATATCTCAGAAGGTAATTTTTTTTTTAAATTAAAATTTTGGAAAAATGAATTAAGCAATAATATCTAGAATATGCTTATATTTTAAAGTTTTAATTATTTCCAGTTTCCAAGAAAAAAAATCAAAGTGCTTTAAATTTTGAAATATCGTAATGAAAATAAATGCACAAAGTCATCTCGAGTGTAAAGTATGGGGAGTTTGTTTTTTAATTTTAAGCTGTTAACGTTTGGAAATAAATACACACAGTTTTAACGTCCTTATTTGGAAAACAACCTCGATAGTCTTTAAATTTTTCACTATCAAATAAACTTGCAATTGTTAGGTGAGAAGTAAAACTAAAAGGTTCATTTACATGCACTACTATTGTATCACAAATTTCCTTACATATCCTTAAATAAGGAATGGGGTCCTCCTTTTCAACAAACCGTCTCTTCTTGCTTGTACTTGGACTTGATTGGGTGTTGTCGTTGGGTGTTGTCTTTCAAAAAATTTATCAACCCTTTAATCTGATTAATAGTTTCTTTTATCGAATTCTGTGTCCATAATTTCTTCGAGACTTAATTAAATCCTTTTTATAAACATAAATATTAATGACACACTTTGATGTAAAATTCCACCGTGTAGGAGTCGAACGAGGTAACCGTTTTTTTACAACCCTATCCAAAACGCTTGTTCTTTTTATAGAGCGGGAGAAGTAAGCAGAAAATGCAGAGAGATTGGCAAAAAAACTCTTACAGCCTTATCTATTGAGCAACACTTTTCAATTATTAGATTTAATTGGTGCGCGTAGCAGTGAATATATTGGGCATTTGCATAGATGTTTTTTTAGCTTGTACCCCTCCAACAATACCACTCATTACGGAAGCACCATCGTAACTTTGTGCTATTACTTTTTCAGGTACTTTGTCAATTCCTAGTTCACTTAATACATCCAGAATTGCCGCCGAAAGCCCGTCTACAGTGTGATCCATTGGTCTCAAAAAACTCCAAAACCTTTTGTATTATAACAATTTATATATTACACTTATCAAAATAGCAACAGCACGTCACGATGAGAAGAGCGCCCCGCTTGTGACGTATAATCCACCGCATCTGTTCATCTCTTGCTAAGCGATATTGTCGTTGTCCTTGTTTTACGCGTTATAATGAGAGAGAAAACAACAGAAGCACACATTTACTGTGCCCTGTGCCTATCTTCTACATAATTTCGGCATTCTTGGAACGTCGCTCAACGCCCGGTCGTCTAGTGTCGTGCCAATGCGGTTTACACTAAATATTAGATAAAATAATAATAGGCATTGAGGAAAATATAAAATATATAAGTTATTATTTTTTTTTGGTTTATTATACTAGGGCACGTGCCCAAGTGCCCTTACGGGCAAACCGCCACTGCTTATTAGGCGAACAATAGGGAACGAACCTGGATTGCTAGTGTATACTGAGAAACGCACGTGAACCAACGCATGCGTTTGCTTTCGGCACTTCGGCACTTCGGCACTTCGGTAGTGTTCCACTAGCTGTCAGTGTACTTCAAAGGATTTTCGTCCGCATGCGGTAAGAATGTACTAGTATGTACGTAGACCGAATGCATTCGTTTAAAAATATCTAAACAAAAAGTAGCAAGCATTATTATTATATTAGTTATAATCACCGTTTATTATAATTATAGAGTAATATACTAATCGATGATAAAGAACCTGACTGACTCTGAAACCTAAACTACATAATAAACACAAAAACAAAATAATAAAAATGGATGGATGTGTACCAGTGTAACGTGCTCTACTTTTAAATAATAATGTCTACACACTTACACACTCTAATAAATGAACAAATTGAATGCTCCCAAATAAGAATACATTCGAATTTACAATTGATACAAATGTATCTATAAACAGCGAATACCCCAACAATGTTACCAACTGATGAATTGATTAAAAAAAATTGAACTGAAATTTAAAGAAAAGTCAATATAATTATATGGGTTTTATTAAAATCCTTAAGAGCAAACCGAACCTCTCACGAAAAGCCAAAATATTGTATTTTCTAATGTAAAATTGTATTTATATGTGCGCCACTGGGAACACTTACGTGTCTTGAGAATATTAGGAGCTCTAACTTTGTGCAACGATAAGGCCGCACTTTTCAGAGATATTTAAGAAAAAAAAAGTGGGAAACCTTCTCATTTAAAAACTTCCAGATATTTATTAAAACAAAAAGCAAATTTTCATAGATTTAATATAGAATGGCGTGTAAATGTTTTTTTAATCCCTTTTAAAAATTATCAAAATAAATACTTTTCGAAGGTTTACAAAAAAATAAATATTTTACCACCCTAAGTTTCTTATTATTGGAATTACCTGAAAATTTCACTAATATCAAACTAAAAATAAAGGCTCAGAAGAAATTAGAAATTATTATTGTGTTCGGTTTGCTCTTAAACAAATAAATAATTTTATTACATATTGGTAGACATAAACCTTGCTACTTAAAAAACACATGGACTTTCCTGTCCAGTTATTACAGGCTTTTCTAGTTATTTTGTACAACCTACTGTATCACCCCTGAAAATGTTTAGAGGATGAACTAAATACATTTTCCACAAATATCTTAATCGAAACATTTTTTATATATATTTCTTGCTAAAGAAAATACTGAAAAATTAAAATTTGACACTTCCTTAAATTTTTCCATTACGGTCAATTTTTAACCGACTTCAAAAAAGGAGGAGGTTCTCAATTCGTCGCGATATAATTTTTTTTTATGTATGTTCAGCGATAATTATTCAACACGGTGTCCGATTTTAATGATTCTTTTTTTGTTAGAAAGGGGATACTTCAGGGGTGGTTCCATATATATATTTGGTTAAAATCTAATAATTGGGTCCATGAGAAAATTCTCAAATTCTTCATTTTTTATGTATGTTTAGCGATAATGCTTTACCACCTTGTCCGATTTATATGATTCTTTTTTTGTTAGTAACGGGGCACCTAAGGGATGGTCCCATATAAATTTGGTTAAGATGTTAAGACGTTTTTGAAGTCGGTTTTTTTTAATTTTTAATTTCTAATACTTGTTTTCATTTTTGTTACTATTTTCATTATTGCCACGACTATTATAACTACCATTAACATGACGTGAGCCTCTTGGATGCCCTCTGCATCTTCTAGTTCCCTCGTAATGACTATTATTGAAAATTTTAGGTATTTTACAATTACGAGCAAAGTGACCTCTTTTTCTACAGTTGTAGGAGCTGAAACCTGATGACCTTCTATTACTCTGTAGTAATGATGCAGCTAATGCAGTATCAGTCTCTCCTACGGTTGTTAAATGTGCTTATTCATCTAAGAGGTGAGCCGTAAGATTTTCTATAGTTTGTTTGCTTTCATCCATCGACAGCCAAGATTGTTTCTGAATTTGGATGGTAATGTACTTATTATTTTAGTATTTTTTCATGCTTCAGCATCTTATTGGTTTCACTCTTTTGAAGGTAAACTAAATCTAACTTATCAATTATCCCATTAGAGGAAGTACAATTTTCAACTAAACCCTAGACTAAAGGGTTGTAATAAGGGCGTAATCTTCTAAGGGAAAATCGAGATTTTGCCCGATTTTTCTACACAAGCCCATCGAATGTTTGAAAACGTACGTCGTCAATAGTCCGAAAAACATATTTTATTGAATGACCCGAATGTATAAGTGCATTTTGGGGTCGGAAAATTTTTCTGATAAATAAAATCGAATTTTACATGTGTTATCCCCAAGAGCCACTCGTAAATTTTCTTATATTCTACTCAACATCGATGTACTTTTCAACCCTCTTCGAGGCTTGTATGCGAAAATGGGACACCTAAATCGGTCGTTGTCTGATGGTCTATAACGATATAACAAATAGTTGATACAATATAGTACGAAGTATGAATTTTTAAGCCTCAATAAAGTTTCTCTATCAAGATTTCGTTCGCAAGCATTTGAGCAATTTCTAAAACACCAGAGACTTTACCGGAGCTTTTAACCTTTAGTTCATTTCTAATGAGTAGTATTCGCTTTATAGTATCTTCAACAGTTATCAAAACATTAGGTTCACCAAATATGGGACAATTATTGGTCACCTTTATGCCCCTGGTGCTCGTCATTACATACTAATAATTATTGTAACAACGATATTACTTCCGCGACTATACAAGATGGTTCATTAAAGAATGGACCAAACTTCAGATGTGGTTAGTTTGGATAAAAATAAATTAACTTAAGCCAATTTACCTTAGTAGAATTTTCCTTGCTTAAGAAGTTACAGGGTGGAGAAAATATTTTATTTTTTCAATATTTTTTTCAAATATTTTTAAGTAAATATACGCAAATGCGAAAGTAAGTTTCTTTGGGTGATACGAACGAATACCAGCTTTTTTATAGAGATATCATGTGTAAAATAAAAATTATAGAGAATGATATCCTAAACAATTTTTATTTGAACAATTATCTTAAAATTTCGAATTTTACATATTTTATCAAATTTCTCGAAAACGGACCATTTTTGAAAAATTATGTATGAAAAAAAAAAAATTATAGAGAATAACATTACAAGTAACTTTTATTTAAAGAATTTTCTTCTTTAAGCGTAAATAACAGATGTATTCCATAAAGTAGAAAAACAACCTTCCATAAAGTATCCCCTGGATGTTTCGACTATGCCTAAAATTTAATCAGTTTACCACAGGATAGATTAAAGCTTAAATTTGGTGTTTTTCTCTTTATCCGTTTTTGAGTTGTCTTCAAAATTCGACATTTACACTTTTCTCAAATATCTCGAAATCGGTCAATTTTAGAGAAACTATTTATAAAACAAAAATTATAGAGAATAATATCACAACCAACTTTTATTATAACAATTTTCTTAAAAAATTGAATTTTTTACATTTTGTCAAATTTCTCGAATATGGAACCATTTAGAAAAACATTACAAGTAACTTTTATTTAAAGAATTTTCTTCTCCAAGCGTAATTAACAGATACATTTCATAAAGTAGAAAAACGACCACTTATAAAGTACCCTCCAGTATGTTCCGAATATACTCACAATTTAATCAGTTCCCCGCAGAATGGGCATTTCATAATTGTTACAAATAGCTAATAAAATAGGAAAATTTTAATTATAATTAAGAGGAAAATTTACTTAAGCAATTATCTTTTTCTAAACAATACGAAATAGAGCCACAAATATTTCTATAGTTTAATTTTACTTTTTAGTGAATGAAAAATATGTACCTTCAGGTAAAAGTAAAATGTCCGTTTTTCTGGAGCCACTATTCCGAAATTTGATTTAATTATTTTCTCAATTTTTGAAATCTTCATAAAAACAAAATTTTGCGATTTATTGCCATCAAAATTTTATTAAATTTTGAAAAAGTGGCTCCAGAGGAACATATTTTAGCTACACGTACATGTTTTTTATTTCACTAAAAATTAAAAAAAATTACTACCAAAATTTTGTATGGCTATATTTCGTATTACTTAGAAAATAATTGCAAAAGTAAATTCTCCTTTAAAAAAACCCGCCAATTTTTAAATTAAATATAAAATTATGGGTAACTGCATTACCGACAGAGTAAGAGTTGATGGGTAATACTGCTGGTAACTACATTACCGACAGAGTAAGATTAGTTCTACTCCTCCACCCCACAGGTCGCTGCAAGCAAACATGTTGCCAAATTTCTACAAAGAAACGGCAACTCTTAATAATCCTTCCTCCATGGATTAGGCATTCCAAATAAAAGAACTCTCGGTGGGAAAGGTTTGTATATCTAAGGGGATGCGACATACGATGTATTCTATCTACAATACGAGAAATCATAAATAGTGGATTAAATTTAAATATTTTATGTCGAACACATTGAAAGTATTATTAAAAAACAGCTTTTTTCATAAATTGGCAAGCTTGACGACTACTATTTCGAATAAAAATAGCGTCCAAGATGGAAGATTATATCGCAACCCCCTCAGATATACGAGCCCTTCCCTCTGGCAGCTATTGTCTGACAGATCGTTGAAATGCCTAATTAGTATGATAACAACCATTTGACAAAGTTTATGACACATAGCGGTTTATTAGATTTACCAGCCTAGGTACATAAATAATCAGTTTTCTTTGTCAAATGGCGTTGTATCAATTTGTACTCTAAAAGAGTAGAATTTTTAAACTAAGGAATTTTCTATAGGTATGTTAAAGATAACAAAACTATTTTTAATATAACAACCCAATGGTTTTTCAATGTCATATGTTAAAATATTTTAATTGGTTTTTACCTATCTCGCAAACTTCACGCTCTAGGCTAAAAACAATTAAAGTAAATATATGCACATTAATTACCTTTATTGTTAAGCCTCTGGTTTGATCTAGAAAACTAGATGAAAAATCTATAAATAGTTAGAATGTTTAAACATAAATATTAATGTAGGTACATAAATTAGCGAGACAAATTATAATAGTTAAAAATGTACCTATTTATTTTGAATAAATCAAAACTCCAATATTGCGTCCAACTTAATTTTTCAGATAAATATAATGATTAATTTAGATTTCAGCAATTTCTCCAGTGACGTAAAAAATAGGAGGGTAAACGTTGACGCCAACTCTGATAGAGTGTCTCTGGATAAATTTATCCTAATTCTTTGCAAATCCTTCCTTACTTTAACAAATTGACTCAACAGAAATATTTTGGCACACTTCTACTATTCTGAGCACTTTAGATCAAACAACCCAATAAAAATAAATTAAGAGGACTTACTTATTTAAGTGTGTGTTCTTTTAGAGGTAATAAAATAAAGAATCTATTATTTTTCCAAAAATAAAAGTTCAGGGTATATTCATATCAGATGAACAAAATAAATAGAAAGATAACGTGAAACCTTTAATATAAGATTTTTTTGATAAACAAACGTTTGAGAGTATGGTTCTCCAGTGGCGTATCAAGTAGTTTTTTGATCAGAATCCAAAGACTGTTTTTTAAATATTTTGTAATGGCTAAATTTAAAGAAAAATAAAATTCAACCCTAAAATTTTATTTCACAAAAAATAAATTCTATTTTTTTTATTCCAATTTTAATAAAAAAAATTTATAAAAAATTACAGAAATGCAATAACTTTCTATATTTTTTAAATTATGTGGCAGCGACTGTCACATACACAACAATAATGACAGAGACAATCCAGCGAGACGTGTAACTCAATGTATTTTTTTTAGTAAATAGCGGGAAAATTAAAAATGCTTTAGGGCGGGAAATTCAAACATGGATTCAGAAATAAAGTTTTTCTATACAAATTTACAGGAGAAACAAAAACTATTGTTTCACTGTATATTAAAAAAATATAAAAGCTTCCAATAACATCAAATTTTTTATCACATAAATAATCATTTTAATAAAGGAAGTTTTAATCAGTTTAATATAAACAGTGAACATAGTTTTTATTACTCTTGTAAATTTCGCTAAAAAAAAACTTGAAAATTCTATTGATTATTAAATATTTAAACTTGGAAAAATAATACACCAAACTCTTTTTCTATAAATTATATTTTTGTAAGGTACAGAAAAACAAACTACAATTGCTTCGTTTAGAAAGTACCTCGTATCATTTTGTGACAAATTACAAAGAAAGTAACAGTTGTTATATATTCATAATATATTTAAAAACTAATGTAACAAATATTTTATAAAGTATAGTATCGATACCTTTTTGCCAGACTATCATAAGTGCCATTTGAACAAATGTCACTTATGTTAGTCTGGCAAAAAGGTATGGATATGTTATGACTGTTTATTTTAATAGAAACCATGGAAACGAAACACACATACACTCAACACAAATGTATAAGGCCCGAGTCAAGTAAGTTCCCATCCTGTAAACTGGATCGAAACCTGCTAGACCCCTGCTAACTCCTCTTATAGTAATCAAGATCAATAGATTTATATGCCATGCCTTCTAAAAGGGAATGAAGGATGACATACTATCATCATTTAAACAGGACGTTGCTGAAGGCTTACCCCTGTTATTTCGTTTGTTTGTGTATCTTGTGTGTGTGCATTCCTGTTGTGTCCCCAGTCATGTAAAAGTTTTCCTAGTCTCCTAATTTGGTTACTAGGTGGACCTTCTCCAACTAGTAGTCTAATCTATTCGATCTGTTCGGAAGCAGGAGGTACTTTTCAAACATAGCAAATAATATTATTAATAATAAACACTATTTAAAGATAAATACATTTTTGTAATTTTTTTGTCATTGCCCCTTACCTTTCTCTTACACCACCAGGGTATACCTATTTTCCATATTCCCTTAATTATAGATTACCTTACAATGTTCGAATGAATATAACATTTTACTCATGAAAAATCTAATTTCATATTTCACTCTTTTTCAATTTCATTTGAAACAATAATTGGTACCTATATTACAATTTATTATCAAAGAAAATTTCTAATAAAGTTATAGCAAATCCTACTTAAACTACTGGTTGTTCTGCAGGATAAATTAACTTTTCTTGAGATTGATCTTTCTATAAAATCCAAAACTGACCTGATGTCCCCAAATTTATTTTCCAATGCATCCTGATTTAAAATTCTGCCCTTTTGTGATTCAATTTTTTTTTTCCTTTAGAGTGGCTGTTAGAGGTAGGTGTATGTAAGAAATAGCTAATCTCTAATAATTTCAAAAGTCCTTTGCCAATACTACATGTGCAGATTTTTTACTCAGCATACATTTTACTTTTCTAGTAGATAGGAACTTTGTGCTGCCATTAAAGCTGTCCAGATATTCATCTACCTACTTAATGAACACAAGTAGCTGTAACAATGGATCTCTGTTCCAATTCACCTAAAATAATTATAGTCATTGTGTAATATATTATTAAACACACACATTGTACAGTGGTTTTCTTAATAAATTGGAAATTACTTACCTCTAGAAAGAAATGTGTACAAAAACGCGAGTTTGGTTCCAGAAATTGCTTCATGCAAAAAATAATATGCAAAAATAAACATTCCCCCCCAAAGAAAATTAATTAAACAACAAAATCAGACTAAAAGAAATATACGGGGCCCAAATTAAATTAATTTTAATAAAATGCACATGTTCATAACAACATTCATAACATTGTCAGTTGTCAGTTTTAATACTTTTAATCGATATTTCGACGTCAAAAAACCAGCAATACCAGCGCCCTCTGAAAATGGTGTTAGTTTTATTGGAAAGAGATAGACATATGTAAAGATCAATGTAAAAGAAAAAGAGGGTCATATATGTAATTTAAATGGACCACCGAACATATTTTCCTATTAAGTTACACGTCTCTGTTGTCTCTGATGATGATAAACAAGTTTGTGTGTCTACAGCGGCCATCTTGCTTTCTATCTGACAGCATTTCGGATAACTCAATAAACAGATCCATTGTCTACACGTAACACACTGTCTACACAGGAACAAGGCGGACGTTTTCGTAGCACTTGTTCATATAAAAATTCCGTATCTGAGATCTACGAATACGTAAATTAAGAGTGCTACAACCAGCAATATCACCGAACAGAGAAAATATATTAAACGCCAAGGACAACTTGTTAGATTTAAAATTGGAACAACCGAAACATAAGGAGCCGTATGATAGTTACAAATAGACGGGAAATAAAATACATTTTTTTCTACATTCACATGGATATTAGCTTATCTACGCACAGATTACAAAACGAAAAAGTATGCTATTGCCTTCAACTGAATGAATATATTTCATATTCATTCTATGTAGTGAGAAAACTGCAAAAAAATGAAACCCACCAATCACCTTTTATATTTTAATCAATTGACTGCTATTATTTTTAAAAATTTAAATAAGTGACAATTCTGTCAATATATTTTTTAGTTATTGAGAATAAACATTAAAATAGGTTATTCTTGTGTAGAATCTATAAATAATATCATTTCTGTTTTTATTTCGTCTATAATTATAAATAATTTGTTAATTTAAATTTTAAACTATATGAAGTCATTTTAATTACGAGTATTAAAAAATCAAAAATAAAAGAATAGGTGGTCCTGTGGTTGACGTTTTTGCCTTCGACATGGAAGACTGGAGTTCGATTCTCAAATAGGGAAAAATGAAATGAACTTTTTTTTCGTTTATTTTATTTTAAAAAGTATTAAAAGTTATAAATTATTTTAAAATTAGTTATTTTGTCTTATGACCTAAAATATTTTTTTTATTTGTAAATTTTCGTTATTGGGTCGTAGAAAAAATATACTGTACAACTCGAGTGGATTGTCCACATCGCACTTAGACGATTGAGCACTCCGCCTACGACGTCGAGCTCAAATTTCCTATTCGTGCGATATGGCCATCATATCCACTCTTGTTGCACAAACTACTATTGTATTAAAAAAAGTATGTGTATTTATATTTGTTGAAATTACATTCAACATGTCCTATCCGCTAATCTAAATCAGCATTCAAATACAAAACAGAATAAAATACTAGATAGACACTCCCTGTATAAACTAATTATCTAAAGTTGTGAAAGAACAAACCGGTTAACTTTCAAATAACCTTCAGACACCTGCGACGTCGCAAACAATCAAAACAAAGTCACACGAGATTTTTTCACCCAATCATGACTCTCGCGCGCAATCTTAAGATACTAGATAACCAATTAGAAGAATGCGACCTGGCAAGCATGCATCGAGAAACGAAACACTCACTTTCGCTCAGTCAGTAAAACAAACAACAAGTAAAGCTCTTTAAAAGGGCCGGCAGTCGCCGTAAGTTAATTTAAAGCATTTGTGCGATTTGATTTACAGAAGTTAACAGGTAATCGATCAATAAATGTATGTAACCAAGTAGTAAATGTGTAAAATGTGAAATAAGCAAGCCGTGAATACCTATATCAAATTCAAATATAGGGTGATCGTTTTATTTGAATAAACCCAGTGATTCAACCAGAACTTCAAGAGTATCTTCCAGAGGCTACAGGGTGGAGCATAAGGCCTTCACCCCATGTAATCTATTTCGAATACAGTCATACAGTATACCATGATCGAAGGCAGTAAATGTTAAGCCCAATAAAGCTAGGGTGAAACAATATTTATATAAATTGGTTTCCCCTTGTACTGGGAGACTATCATAGCCCTTACAAAAAAGCAGACACTGCTAATAAATAAAGAATCTAATACTCATTTAAAATAAGGTGTTTTGAAATGTTTTTCTCTAAAATATAGCCATTTGTAAATAGCTGAGTCTTGCACTAAATCCTTTTTAGATAAAATTCAATCACTCTGTCGAATCCATCTTCACTTAAACCTTGCACGTGATGCAATTTGTAGGGATGGAATTTATTGATCCTTTCCTGATTAAATCCTTAGAAAGATTAGTTAGTTTCAGCAACTTTTCCGATTAATAAAAACGACTTCATCGTAAGTGTCATAAATTTAAGTTCGGTTCTTTCTGCCAAAATATATCCTATAATATATACGCTATGTCTATAAAATATGAAATAAAATCATTGCCCTCGAAAAAAAAAAAAATTAAAAATGCAAATGTTAATTACTTTCTCATTACATTTTTACCACGTCATTTAAATAACTCCAAAAAAGAGCCAAATAAAATTGTTTTTCTAATTTTGACACATAAAGTTACATTTTCTGTAATCGCAGCAAGTGTCAAAATGATCTACTGCAACAAGAAAGAGTTACATAAAATGGCATTTCGTAATGTGTTATATAGCTGGAGAGACTAGACGCGAGATGAGTGTGTATTCACATTCTTGCAACAGTTAAGCAGTGATCTCTTCGGTCACGTCGTGGATTTTTTACCAAAACACTATTTTATAATTTAGTCAAAATTAAAAAAAATATTGTATGTAACACGATACGAAATGCCGTTTTATGTAGCTCGTCCACATTGCGGGACCTTGCTCTGCTCGTCTCGCAAATATTCATTCGTTACATAAAATAAGGCATTTCGTAACTGGTTAAAAAATTAGCTGTTAATAATAAAAAAATTTTGTTGTTAAACTGTAATTTAATTTATATGATTTTAGGTCTACGATCTACGCTTTCCATTTATAGACCTTGGGTCATGGGCCCAGCACGCTTCCACTGCGCCAGTACGCTCTTGTATGAAAATTTCAGTAATGACGTAGTTCAGATTTTTAGTAAACAATTAAATGTGATTAAAGGGTGAAATTTTGATGTACCTAGTTTTTTAATAATAATGTATTAGTATGTTTTTATAAAAGTAAATGAGTTTTATTACTAGTAGGTATATTGAAGTAACAACTAATGTTTTGCTAATTTAATTTATATTATAATATAACTGTACTATTTTGTCTGTTTACCTTTTAACATAATGTCGATAATTTTTATCCACAAAATATAAAAGAAATTATTGAGATACCTAGCTAATATAAAATCACTGTCTACACTCTACACATTGTCTATACAGGACCAAGGCTGACATTTTCGTAGCCTTCTCGCATGTAAAAATTCCGTATTTGACGTCGTTCGATCTGACTGCCTAAATACGTGAATTTGGGGGCGCTACCAATTTTAGCCCCGCCAGCCAGCAACGGAAAATATATTGAACGTCAGGGACGATAAAAATGTTTGCAAATGGTTTTTTTATTGTTATAGGTGCCTAGAAGCAAATTATTTCATTGTCAGCTAAAACGAAAAACTCCATCGATGTGAAACATTATTTTAAATTTGACAGGTTAAACGACAGCTCCCACCACCGGTACATAGTACATGTTCTTCACTCCATCCCCCCTTCCATGTACCCAACTACAAAATACGACATGCCACTTTAAATATTTTTTTTTTGACTATTGTGTTGTCATCTAGTTTTCTATAAAATGTGTTTCTAATAGATTTACATGTCTAACGATAAGACTTTTTAACCTTTTAATATAATTAATTTTACTAGATATTAAATAATATTTTTTTCTACACACCCACCTTAACTACGCAAGGACTACAAAACGAAAAAGTATAATATTGCCATTAACAACTAATATATTTTATATCCATTCGATGTAGTGAGAACACTGCAAAAAAATGAAATCCACCAATCACAGTTTATATTTTGGTCACTCGACGACTATTATTTTTAAAATTTTAAATAAGTGACAATCCTGTCAAACTAATAAATAACTAAAAAATATACTATTTTTTAGTTATTGAACTTAAATATACATTAAAATGACTTTTTTGTGTAGAATCGATAAATAATAGCATTTCTATTTTTATTTCTACTATAATTATAAATAATTTGTTAATTTTAATAAAACTCTATTAAGTCACTTCAATTACGAGTATTAAAAAAAATTCCCAAATACACCGGAGGATGGGTGATGAGAATATCTGACTTCCACGCAAGAAATCCAAGTTCGAGCCTCGGCTGAAGACTTTTAAATACACTTTTTTTTCATCGTTTATTTTATTTTAAAAAATATTAAAAGTCATAAATAATTTTAAAATTAGTTATTTTGTGTTAATAACCTAAAATATCTTTGCTTTGTTTTCCATAAAAACTATAACAAATTTTGAAACAGTGGTTTCAGCGGAACCTTTATTTACAAAAGTTATTTACAAAAAAATGTTTCTGAAGTAGGCCATGATCGACAAATACAAAGATACGATTCATGTCCCATGTCCGTAAGTACTACGGACGATTCTGAATTAAATTCATACTAAAACTTAAAAAGAAGAAAAATAATTTAATGCTTCGACATGCGTAAATTTTTCTAAAGCCTGCATGTTTAAATTTTAGAAATATCTTCTACTCCTCCTGTGTAATATTATTTAACATTATTTAACATCACTATACTCTGTTTTTAAACTAAGAGGAGCGAATTGAAAAGTCCTATTTACACAGGGAAAAATAACTAAAAAAGTAACTAATAGATATAATTTTAGCGGTAAATTTGAATTTGTCTTGTATCATTTCAAGAAAAACATTTCAAAACTTTGTTATGAATTCATTGAAGTCAAAGTTTTAGATAACCAACGAATAAAGATGACACTAAATTGTGCTCATTCCGTTTTTGATTTATAATTATTGTATTTTAGTTGTACTTTTATTTTTTCCCTACTTCGTCTCATATCGCAGCTCGGACCAGTATGTTGGGAAGGGAAGAGAATCGCCCAAGCAGCGACCAAATGTCAGTAAATTGAGCAAAATGTCTCCCAACAAAAAACAAAATAATTTACATTTTGAGTTTAACATAGAGTTTTAATTCGATATTTTATTCATTGTTTTATAAGTAACTGTGATTAGAAAATTATATATCTATTATAATAACAGAAAAGAAAGTAAATAGTAGGTTTATCAATTTGATGGAAAAATTATAAAAATAGGTATGCCAGTTATATTTGTTGAAATGAAATTAAGCACCTGTCATTACCTATCTATTACAAAACATATTTAGGAGAAACTGAAAAATATGTAGTTGAAGAAAAGCTTATTTAAAATGAAGAATTTTGGCAGGTACAAAAAAATAAAGTTTATTTTTATATTTCTTTATAGGTATAGTTTAATTTGTAATATTTTTTCTTAAAATTAAACTACAATATTACTATTAGTTGTATGGATTTCCTAATTAAATAAGGGTTCTTTCTTCAGGTAAAATATAGCAAAGTTCTGAAGTACGATAGGATATGTTTGCAGACAAGTGTTTTGAAATGAAATAAATCAAATCTATACGAATTTTGTCTCCACTAACAAGATGTTATATTCAACAGTCGAAAGTGTAAACTTGTTGGCAACAGCTTATTAAATGTATGTAGAAGTCCAAGAAAGTGCAATGATACCAGCTTTTACTATAATAATAATGGTTTTTATCATTCTCCTGTTTTTTTGTAGATAGGATTTATAATTGTTGCTTAAATTTTGTATCAGAATGTCTTTGGTCTTCTTGAAAACATATTTTTATACAATATAAAGCAGATGGTATATTTTTTTGAGACATCCTTCAAGCCTTTTGAAAATTAAATGTTTATTTGCAGGTAAGATAATATCTATCTTAATTTTGTATGATCATTTATTGTATAGACAAATAATTAAATAAAAATATTAAGGCATAAAAAAGGTAATTTGTAACTTTGTGTCAGCAGAAGGATTTCCTACACCCAATTTAATATATTTTTTACAAACAAATAAAAGGTCTTTAGTATGATCGGTAGATATTTTTAATAATTCAGCACTGCATATGTTTCGGAATCTTCTGGTGCAGTCACAGCTTTTTAAAATTTAAAAAAACATTTAGGAACATAGACACTTTAAAATGATCATGGACGAAACCCATATTTTGTGATAGTGTGTAGGCAGCTTACAACTAGTTGATTAAATTAAAATATACGTTTGACAAATCTTTTACACATTCGCAGAGTTTAATATGTGTAAGTGTAGTTATAATCTTTGCAGTCTATTTTATAAACTACATTTAGTTGAGTTGCTTTCTTGAGTTTGGGTTTAAAATTTGAAAATAAGGTTTCGTTGTATCGTTTCGTTTACGAGCAATTTTTACATTATATCTAGAGAACATTTCTGACACTTGTTTAGAAAGTCCTTTTACATATAGCAATTTAATGTTTAAAAAAGGGTGCCACACCAAATGTTACAGTGATAACACTTTATCAGTTTTATAGTAATAATAACGTGCAAAATGGCATTATGCATTTTTTATTCCATAAAGTAAATGAATTTCAGATTTCAAAAATAATTTTAAATATAAAAACACAAGCATGTGGTTCAGATGAAATTAATATAAAAACCTTACAATTAATGTGTCCCTTTCTGATTCCATACATAACACATATAATTAACCACTGTTTAAGAAACTCAGTTTTTCCAGAATCATGGAAGGAAGAAGGGTTAGTACTGCCAATCCCAAAAACGAAACCCTTAGAAAGTATATCTGATTTACGTCCAATTACCATTTTACCAACCATTTCCAAAGTTTTAGAAAGAGTTGTCGAGCAACAAACACGTGATCAATTAAAGCAAATACGACATACTTCCAGACACACAATCAGGATTCAGACCAGGATATAGTTGCGGTACAGCCTTATCTAATATCACAGATGATATCTTAAAACAACGAGATGAAGGTAAAATTGGAGTATTAGTTTTATTAGATTACAGCAAGGCATTCGACATGATCAATCATGACTTATTATTAACAATTTTAAATTTCATAAGATTTGAGAAAAGAACTACACATTTTTTTAGAAATTATTTAACAGGAAGGTGTCAAAGAGTAGTATTTAATGGAATCAAATCAAATGCTGGCCCCGTAATGCGTGGAGTGGCACAAGGATCTATTTTAGGCCCTTTACTTTACACCATTTATACTAATAATTTGGTATCAGTTATAAGTAGATGCAGCATTCATATGTATGCTGATGATACTCAACTATACTACTTCTTTGACCCGTCTGAAATTACAGCCTCAGAAAAAATTATTAATGATGATGTCAATGCATTAGTAGAGTTCTCATCTTGTCACGAGCTTGTAATTAACACGTCTAAATCAACTGTTCTAACATTCGGACCTAAGAGTAACCATGTTTGTAATATCAAAATTAAAAACAACTTATTGCCAGTATCTGACTTTGCTAAAAATTTAGGTGTAGTATTTGATAATAAACTTAAATTTGATCGTCACGTTTCTCATATTCTGCAAAAATCATATGGTAAGCTGAAACTCCTTTATACCAATAGACAAGTCTTAAATTCAAACTTAAAAAGGGAACTCTGTGACTCTATGGTATTATCACTTGCAAACTACTGCGATTATGTTTACGGCCCCTGCCTTGACTGTGTACAAAGAAGGAGGCTCCAAAAATTGCAAAACTCATGTTTAAGACTAACTTACGGCATCCGTAAATTTGATAGAATTTCCCACACCTTAAAATTAGCTAAATGGCTAAACATGGAAAATCGTAGAAAAGCGCATGCTTTGTGTTTTTTTCATAAAATATTATCTACACATTCTCCGACATACCTCTTTGACAAAATTAGATTTAGGTCCGACATTCACAACACTTGTATGAATATACGTAGAAAGGATCTCATAGATATCCATAAACATAAAACATTTCAATTTCAAAATTCTTTCTCTTATCAGATTGCAAAACATTATAATGAAATTCCAAATGAATTTAAAAATATGTCCTTGCCACGTTATAAAAAGCATATAACTAAGCTATTATTTGAAGAACAGTGCGTTTTTTCAAATCCTTCCAACTATTAAAGTAAACCCATAAATGTAAAAAATTGTAAACCATTATTAAGAAAACGAGATACAAAAAACTGTTAAAAAAAATTGTTAAAAAAAATGTATACAATGCAAAAAATGTTAAAAAAATCCTGTCAAAAAAGTGTTCTGTTGTGTTTGTATATACATACTATTATATATATTTTTTTTGTTTTTCATCCGTGTTTTATAGTTATATGTATTTTAATATTTTTTTTACTTTCATGTAGGCTTTTGAGGAAGAACAGTTTTTAACTGGTCCTTTTGACCGTTTGTATGTTTTATTTACTTTGTAAAGTTGTTTGTAAATGGTTAATATGAGGTCAATAAAATGTATTATTCTTATTATTATTATTATTGTTATTATTATTATTATTTATGCTTTTGACTATTTAAGTACCAAGCTATTTATTTAAAATAATAAAACAAGGTATTTGTTTTAGGTTAAATAATGAAAGTTTTGGAGGCCACAAATTATGGACATATTCAGATGGCAATAGCACTTTTAAATATATCCAAAATATTTTGTAGTTTTAAATGTTAATTAACAATTTTGTAAATGGTTTATTTTCAAATAAATAAAATTTACTTTAATATTTAGTTACATTTTAATCATTTTGATTAGAAATTCATCAATTTTTAGTTAAAAACCACCAAAAAACCAATATTTACCCATTTATAATATTGCGGAAAAAATGCTACCATATATTCCTGAGGCCTAAATACAATGATTTAACCCAACTTATATCAGTCCAAAAGTAGATGATTTCAGAAATACAGAGTGTTAAAAGTTCAATTTAGTTTTTCATAAATAATTTTTTTAATAATTAATGTATTTTTAAAATATTTGGTTAGGAGGGGTTTGTGGGGTGAAAAATTTAAAGCTGCTCCCATTTTTATTGTAAAATTTAAAGGACGCCTTTTTTATAAATCCAGATTTCTCAAAAACGGCCACTCAAATCTACTCTTATCACTTATACCTTGCATAACAAGCATTTTTATTTAAGTTAAATACAGAGTGGCGCTTAAATGTGTGTAAGGTACAAAAATTTTTCAATAAAAATGAGAGCAGTTGTAATTTTTGTATACTACACTGTAGTTTTGTAATTTTTTTTTTTTAATATGGGTTAGAAAAACAACATGAATAGTAGTATCTTTATTTTGTAAATTTGTTATAATATTTTAATTAATAATAAAACAAAAATACATAAGTGAAAAGACAAAGTACATCTTGACATTTACATTGAAACAGAAACAAAAAACACTAAGTACTCAATATGTTAATCTACATCAGAAGATTCGTTGTGTTTTTAGCTGCCACCTCATTTATTTGTGCCTCTATCAATTCTATGGGATTTAACTCACAGTGATATGGGGCAGCCAATACACAACTTTATTGCTTTCTTTAGCCTTTACATCGACAACATTCAAATTATGTGCATCTTTATGTTGCCAAATTAGGTGTAAAAGTTGATATCACTTCATATTTAAATAAATTTAATATTTTTAGTATTGTAACCATTCCTGTCAGATTTTCTTGATGACAAAGGCATTTTTTCAACTTTTCGACTATGATATGATACATTTTCCATCACAATCATAGCATCATTAAAAAAACTTTGTAAAAAATGTAGAAAACCAATTCTAAAATACTTCGGATTTCGTCTCGTCAAGGTAAATGTATTTTCTACAAAACCTTCAGAATTAGCATGTATATTAAGGCACCTGTTTTTGGCTTTTCAGGCCTGTTGATAAACCTTATTATGATCTTCATCAAAGTAGAAGCTTAGCCGGTTTTCTTTTCTATATTGTTTGATGGATTTTAAATCTACGTATATAGTGTTCTATCAATACACTTTGACAATTTCTTTTCAAATGTCTAAAAAAATGTATACCTAATAAATAGACAGTACATTTGACTGGTCAAAGTTACAAACTTACTTAGTTATTATATCTCAAAAAAGTATATAAAGATGAATAATATATTTGTGGCAAATTCAAGCATCTAATCGCCCAATATTATAAATATAGAAATCATTTTTTTTTGTCTGGGGTCACTCTGCATAATTTCTAATAGAATCTAATAAAATTAATAAAATTAAAAAAAAAATAAAAATAAAACATAAAATGAAATTAAAATAAATTTAAAATTAAATAAAAAATTAAATATTTTAAAATATAATACATAAAACAAGATAAAACAAAATAGTTATTTTTAATAATTTTGAAGCACCCCTAAGATTCATAAAATATCTTGTTCTAATTATAAATCACAGTGGCGAGCCGGGGTAAATAATTTTTAAAATTGAATTAAAAAAAAGCCGAGGTAAATAAATTTTAAAATTGAATTAAAAAAAAATTATATACAGTATGATATCATTTCAATATATATACAAGGAACAATTCAACCCTTCATCATTATGGTCAAAGTATCCTATGTTCTACAAGTATGTTTTCACTTTTGGGGTCCGGGGATGGTCTTGAATCATTCGTAGGTTGAGATTTTTTTCCGAATTTTCATATTATTTCAGGCACTTATTTTAGAGATATATTAATTTTTCGGATTTTGATTTGCGGTTTCTCGATAATAAATTCACAATTTTTATTCTATATTAAAAATCGTTATTTCCATAAAAAAATAAAGTAAATATTGAAACGTACACAAAATTTAAAGCTAATCTCAAAAGGTATCACTTGGTTTTAAAAGCAGAATATTTTTTTTAATGAAATAAGTAATTTTTTAGATGATGCTCTTGACTCACAATACTGATTAACAAAGGTTTGTATCTAAAACAATTTCTCTTCAGTTAATTTAGTATTTGCATTTGCAATTTACAATAGTTTTAATTAAATGTATTTAATAAATGTTATAGATTATAAAAGCCTCCTTGTTATTATGAATATATGATTGTGATTTAAGATAAAGTATAGTACATTACTCGAGTTGTAAGAGCAATTACATGCTCGTAGAATTACTGCACTGGCCGCTAACGCGGCTCGTGCCTAACTTTTCTACTCGCTTGTAATTAGCTTCTTACTACTCTTGTTATCTAATATACTTTTGCATTGTAACTGTACATTATTCAGTTGTCATATTTTATTAATTAGTGATAGCTATAATTTATTGATAATATCACTCACAATGTAGTAATTTCGGATATTTTTTGTTGATAATAATCGATAATTATATACCGAACTTTACTAATAACTGATAATGTTGCACACATTAATTCTGTAAAATTTACTCGGCATGCTTGTGATATTTTGTCATTGTATTTGTACAATAATCAATAATATAGAATAAAGAGGAGATGCTATGACGATACTAAAATTGTCCGCGCCTTTGCATTACACTTTTACCTCAGAATAACTATTACAGAAGCGAAGGCTTGCGTCGGCACGTTTGATGTCGGGGTGCCAGAGGGTGGCCAAAATTTAAAGTGACACTCGGTGACAATTGACAAACTTATTTAGCAACATCCACTATTTCTACTCTAAATTGAAGGTTAGTAATATAATTTGAAAAATAAGGCTTTACAACAATTTATTTTGAAGTAAATTGTTCTGATCGCTAAACTAAAAGAGTTTTTACTTGTACTTAATTCATCAGTTTTTTTAGATAACATTAACTCTTTAACAGAGTGATTCTATTACAATTTATTGATGTATTAATTGTGTAATTTCCTGAAAAACACCTTCAACTATGATAGTTGGATCTAGAAAAATAGATTAAACTGATAATAACTGGCATTAAAAATGCAAATATACTTCCCAACTGTCATTTTAAAGGCCTTTTATGTGTTTTAGAAACTTATGATATGTCAATAATAACATAAACATTCCTTGTAATAAGATGTAATAAGAATATGCCCTAGATCCTAAAAAATACAAGGTAAGCGCAAACTGCTTGTATTCATTGGAATGTCTTCTAGCTAGAGGCTTTTTGTTTTTAAATTCCGCTTGAGATTCAACTATATCTGCAAATGGTTGGTTTAAAAATTGTGGCCCAACCGAAGAATATTTTTGGAACTGGCACATGCATTATCGAAATTGAAACAACAATATCTCTTCAATCTTCAAAGTTAGTCATTCTTTTGCTGGGACCTAAAAAAATATTTAAATTAAAAAAATACATAAACACAACACTTTTATATCATTTTTAATACCTGGTGTACTGAAAAAATCGTCGTGGGATTTAGTAGGGTAGAGATTCATTCAGAATGATCAATGTTTTCATTTGTTGCTGGTGTGTGTCAGAGTATTGTCAGAAGTACATTTTCAAATAAACGTTTCCGAATTGATCCAAATGAAAAACTACTGGGCTGGGAATGTTTTTTACACAGCTGGTAGCTTTTGTGTAATTATTCACTGGTTATATTAATCAAGTCTTCTCGACTACAGGCTCTTAACCACATGGGAAACCTAAAAAAATACAAAATACATTGTCATAGGTACATAAATATAATTTGATTTAAAAATGATAATTAAATAATTGTTTTGATTAAATAGCCAAATAAATAATATACAGTTAACATTGCTGCATTTGAAAAGTACCTCGTTTTACTCATTTTACTCGAAGCCGCTCTTTTAATACATCTGTGGTTTCTCGATTGGATCTGCTCCATGGTCTTTTAATGCAGAGCTGGTAAGTCAAGTAAGATCTATTTCTTCCGAATTAAATTTTAGAGCTTTCGGAGTAAATGTAATTTATGTGACAATGGACAAAGAAAAAAGCAGAAAACTATTTTTAACTATACAGTTCACTGGAAAAAAGCAACTGAAGTTGTAGATGTACAGACAGTTGTCTGCTGTCTCTTGTGTCACAGTTTATTCTTTTTCATCTCATTTACATATCTGGTTATTAAGAGCAAAAAATATTTATAAAAAATGTTAAGACGAAAATGAGAACATGTTTTATTTTCTAGTGATGGCAAAAAGTGAAAAATGCCACAGCAAAAAATGAAGTTTATTTTTCAACTTGCAACAAAAAACAGGAGAAGAGAAATCAAATTTGATTTAAAAGAAATGTTTTAGTTTATTTTAATGGAAACCGGAAACTGGAAACATAAACAAATCTATAGCTGTTCTTTTATTCCATATAAGCTTGATTATCACATGATTAAAAAATCTACTAGTTCTACTCCGCTCCAGGAGGTATTTTTTTAAACGTAGCACATAAAGTTGGTAAATTTGGATATCTGGATCAAAATTTAAACTATTTGTTAGGTAGAGCTATCAGTTTTCCTCATCTAAATTGCATAATTTATTTTGCATACCTTTCTGAAACAATGGGAAATGAAAAATAACTAGTATTTGAATACGTTCGAGGTAGACATGGGCGATAAATACATCTCTTTCTTTTAGATTCCATCAGTTCACTAAAAATTATTTTGCTTTAATAAAATAAATAAAAATATGTAAATAGCTCAGCACATACCACAAAAAGTCTTCGAATAAAAACATATTTTCTAAACAACACTCGCATGTCACATAACAGTTTTGCCGGTTATAAAATGGCGGCCCTGATGATGCGCAAAAAAATTTGGACCCCAAAAATTAGCTATTCTTCGCTTTTGTAATAGTGGTTATTCTGTGCTTTTACGTCCTATGTCAAACTCGAGCTAGTGGAGCTAGTCAGGGTTTGATGAGAATAAATGCAAGTTTTAATGATATAAAAACATTTTCATTCAGTCAATAAACAAGATATGATGTTGATTTTTTTTTTAATAAAAGAAATAAATGTTAAGAAATATGAGCAATGGTTTCCTTTAGTATGTGGTGTAATTGAACTCAGAAATATGTGGGCTTTTAATTTTTGATATAAGAATATATCTTTCCAATTAAAACATATCAACGGCGTTATATCTTGTAAGGTAGTGGAGGTAAAAATTAATTAAGAAAATGTAAAAAATTAAAAGTAACAATTGATCTGTTCAAACTTTAGTTTCGAAAAAATTATTTAATAAGATAATGAAGCATTTTCATACTACTTTATAAACGCACTTTACATGATAAAGGCATTAGTGGATTCACTCAATATGCTGTTAAAAATTAATTATTTAATTAGTAAAAATAAAGAAGAACGTCCCTATACCTAATCACCGTTTTATTTTTCACCATGAAAACACCTAAGCCTATAGGTTTGAAGTATGTAAGCAAATTGTCTATTATTCATAAATTCTACTGATCTTACTCTATGTATTTTTTACTTTCTTCCAGAGATGAAATAGGAATATTTGGAATCCTTTTTTGTAATTCACTAGCTTAATGAGATTCTAAATATGCAATAATCATATATCTATTATTGATTAATTATTAATTAAATGACTTGTATTGCGGTTTGCATTTTGTAGGATGGAAATATGTGTCGTTAATGATTCATTATTGTCTTTTTAAATTGAACGACGATCTGTTTTCTTTAAAATTGAGGTCCTCAAGTTCTTCTTAGAAATAATTTATCCGCACCAAAATGCTAATAAATTTCGTGTGCACGCCACTGAAGGCGTTACCGGCCGGCTAGCAGCGGATTATTGGTCGGTATTCCTGCTGCCGCAGTAGCGCTGCGCCCTCATAGAAGAGAGACGTGCTCCTGCTTAGATATCGCTATTTGGATAGGTTTTCGCAAGTACACGTTAATTGAACATCATTTGTTACTTGATCAAGTTTAAAAATGAAGTGTTTACAGCTATGTTTGGCGTTCTTTATTTTTGCTGTCACGAATGTTTACGTAAGTAAAAGATGTGTTTTAAACACGCTGTTATTTGTTGAATCAATTGATTGCTATATCGGGAAAAATACATTCTTTCGACATACGCGAGGTTTAGATAACTATTAGCAATATTTTTCTTCTTCAGTGATAAAATGAGATGGTTTTCCAAGAAATATTTATATATATTTTAAATAATCGTGGTATTTTATCGATTACTTCTAAGATTCTTAAAAGTATGTATAATTGTATCTATATTAGGAAAGGTATATATATTTTCAAAACATTTTAACGAATTTGGCGAAATATAAAAAAAAAAGATTTAACACAATTGATTGACAAAATGCTACTTAAACTAGTAATAGTAGTTTGTGTAACAAGAGTGGATATGATGGCCATATCGCACGAAGACGAAGTTTGAGCACGACGCCGTAGGTTATTAAGATAAAATAACTAATTTAAAAATAATTTATGATTTTTAATAGATTTATATAATAAAATATATTCAAAAAAAATATTTAATTTAATTAGTCTCCAATCCTAGCATTGCATGAAAGCCAAATAATGCCATAGTCTCTACTCCATACCCACACATAACATTTTAGTTTTAATACTCTTATTAAATTGATTTCACATAGTTTTAATTAAATTTATGGTTTATTTGTAAATATAGACAAAATAAAAATAGAAATGCTAATATTTATCGATTCTACACAAGAATAACTCATTTTAATGTATATTTAATCTCGGTAACTAAAAAATATACTGACAATTAGTTTAACATCGTGAGTTTGACAGAATTCACTTATTTAAAATTAAAAAGATAATAGTAGCCGAGTGACCAAAACATGAATTGACATGAAGAATAGTACATTATATACCTAGGGTGAGAAGTGAGCTATTATTTACTGAGCACTTTTATATCCTGAGGCGTCTAGCGCCGAGGGATATAATGTGCGAGGTAAATAATAGCTTTCTCAGCCGAGGTATATATAGAAATTTTTTTACTACTAACATTAATATATTAGCAATTTTAATTTTGACATAAGTAATTTCCTAACAATTTGTTAAATATTTCGAAATATCAAGCAGAGTGGAGCGTGTTTCTTATCAAATTTTGATATGATTCTAGGAAATATCCCATTGCAATTTTGATATTTTAGTGACATGGATTTATTGGTATTAATTAATAATTTTTGAAGTCTGCCGGTTTTGAATTTCCTAGTTAATATATATTTTTGAGCTTTTGGTTAAAATTACGTTAACAAGTGTTTCTGTTAATTTCGTTAAGAATATAAAATTTTTCTCATTATTTAGCTAGGTGCTTTTTTATTAATCATTATTTACCTAGGGTGAGAAATATTACTTCTCGTTAGGCGAATGGAGTGAATAATAGCAATTTCTCAAGATAGTAGTTAAAAAAATGTATTTATCCAATGTTTTGTTAATTATTAATAATACTTATAGTTGCTTTTTCAGTGCTAAAATATTTTTTAAATGTTTGTTTCATTCAATATCTACGATTTCATAAATTTTAAATTGTCTAAGCAAGTATAATCGGTTTTCCCAAACAGTTTTTATAACAAAATTAAAAAAATGTAAGTAAGTAAAAATGAGATTTTTAAGAATTTGTTGAATCAATGGAAAAATATATTTTCCAACGTTTCATTAACTATTATCCCAAGTACACTTTTTCAGTGGTAAAATACTAAAAAAGGTAAAAACCTAAATAAAGAATTTTTTAAAAACTATAAAATTTAAAATTTTGGTGGGTGCACCACGTTTATTTATTTATATTTTTAAACGCCGGGTTGTTTCAAGTTGTACCGTTCTAGTTATTCAGTCTCCAAATACTTTTTGGGGAATCAGTTTTTTCTATAATCAGAACCACTTTAGTAGGCGTCATCAAAAAAAGAAACTTGGCAAAATTTCTTATGTAAAGAAATTATAAGCAGTTTAGTTTTTCTTTTTCCCCCTAAGGGCGGGTTGTATAATAGATAAAATGTTATCTTTGTACATACTTTGAATATAACTAAATAAAAATTAAACTCCTGTTAGTTAAATTGAGTTTACAGCATTCATTGTACAACTAGTCCTAAAGTATGCTGGATGTATATTTTATTACTCTCTCATCCATATTTTCTTTTTCCTTCCATTGTATTTAGTTCTGCTTTTCCAGCTATACCGGGTGTTCAAATTAAAGTGTTACAGTTAAATACTTTTTTTATAAAAAAACGTTTCAGACGAAAGTTTTATATTTTTTTGGGGTAAATATTTTGGCTGAAGTCTTTTTTTATAGCTAACCAAAATATGGCCAACTTTTTTTTCGCGCAGCACAATTTTCAAGTAGGTGTTACTCAATAAGTAAAAGTCCAATAAAAAATGTTTTCTTTAAAAGTTTCTTATTTTTTTATGAACTTTAAGAATATGTAAAAAATGGAGTTCCCATTTAAAATAAAAAAGTCCACCTCGATACGGCCATATTATGTTCAGCTATAAAAAAATTAATTTTGCCAAAATGTTTTCCCCAAAAAACAATAAAACTTTTGTTTAAAACTTTTTTTTTATAGAATGCATATTTTCGGCGGTATTTAATTGTAACACTTTAATTTGAACACCTGGTATATACAGTGTGTCTACTAGGGTGATTCATTTCTGCAATTTTTTTTTGGTGCTCAAGCAAATTATTAATCTACATATAGAAAAAAAATCTCACCAAGTTTTAGCTCTTAATATCAATTTTAAGTACTTACTATTTAAATTTAAAGTTTTACCATTTAAAATGCATGTAAAAATGTTTTATTTTTTTTTAATTTCTAACGCTTATCCACCTTTTACAATAATGTAAATCGGTTTGACGGACCTTGTGGGGAATTTCATGTTCTTCGAAATTTCTTTAGAGTTTTTTGTGTAACTCGCACTGGTTCACCAGTAGGAGTCGTCAAAGTACAGTTTTTGAAAAAAAAAAAAATTATTTGTTTCAATTTTTTAGAGCAAACCGCCAAAAGTAGGGAGAAAAAAAGGGGTGACTAATTAAAAAAAGTTATCCGACCAATATTTAATTACCTAATTTACAGCCATTTTTATGCCTGAAAACGTAAGAAATTGAGAAATACTAACTCATAATGTTATTTAGATTAATTTTTTCTATTGATTACCATTATATTTCCCTACACTAAGAACTTTTTTAGAATTATTATGATTTCTCACTCATAATGAATATAATTTCGAAGAGCGTGAAATTCCCTACAAGGTCCATCAAACCGATTTGCAATATTGTAAAAGGTGGGTAAGCATTAAAAATTTGAAATTTGAATTTTAAATGGTAAAACTTTAAATTTAAATAGAAAGTACTTAAAATTGATATTAAGAGCTCAAACTTGGTGATAATTTTTTTTTCCATATGTAGATTAATATTTTGCTTGAGCACCAAAAAAAAAATGAAATTCGAAAACTTAAGTAGGAACCATCTGGAAACTTTTTTATTATTAGATTTACAAAAAAGTTACTCTTTATAAAAAGTTCTGCATGATCTAAAATAATAGTGGAAATAATAAATATAGAAAAAGGTACATTAACTGACTTTTACAAAATTATCTGATACTACGTTGAGTATTTAATTTTCTTTTTATATTTCAACCAAGTACGAAGTACTAACTACCTAAATTGGTACTAATAAACATTTTAATCAATTCTTTAACACTCCTCTTTAATTATGAAAAGTAACAAATAACTCATATTTTAACTTTAAATAAATATTGAAAAAATAAATTCAACTTGTCACGAAATTATTGAAATTTTGTGGCTGGAAGAGACTTGGTAAATATGTCAGCAATTTGTTCTGCTGTAGGTACGTAATTTAAAATTATTTATTTTCTATTAACAAGATCCCTAATAAAGTGATTGCGTACGTCAATGTGTTCTATCCGTTCTGTTTCATAGGTACTAGCCATTTTAATAGCAGATTGATTATCCTCAAACAAAAAAATGGGATGTATTTTTGTATTCAAAATTTCTGTCAGTATTTGTGTAATAAAAATACATTCAGTTGTACAATGAACAAGAGCAATATACTCCGCTTCTGCACTTGACAAGGACACAGTTGCTTGTTTATTAGTTTTCCAAAACATAACATTTTGTCTTAATTTTATAACAAAACCACTTTTCTGTCATTAATATCATGTGCAAAATCGGCATCTACATTATTATTTTAAGCTATTGCATAGCTTTTATCGCGGGATTTGAGCACGGCGACCGAATCAAGAAAAATAAACCTAACACCCTCGAAAAATCGAAAAATCGAAAAGTCGAAAAATCGAAAAATCGAAAAATCAAAAAATCGAAAAATCGAAAAATCGAAAAATCGAAAAATTGAAAAATCGAAAAATCGAAAAATCGAAAAATCGAAAAATCGAAAAATCGAAAAATCGAAAAATCGAAAAATCGAAAAATCGAAAAATCGAAAAATCGAAAAATCGAAAAATCGAAAAATCGAAAAATCCAAAAATCGAAAAACCGAAAAATCGAATTTTGTTTTAGTTCACCAAATCTACTTGCATCGTTAGGTAAAAGAACCAAGTCATTAACATATGCAATTAAAAGAATAAAATCAGTAAAATATAAACATTGATCATCATGAGAACTTTTAAAACCTAAATTTAGTAAAAACTTATCCCGACGATCATTCCAGCGTTTCGGTGCCTGACGCAATCCATATAGCGCCTTTTTTAGTTTGTATACTTTATTGCTTGTGGTACTTTTCAATCCTTCTGGAATTTTCATGTATACCGGGTTTTTCAGAATTCCATTTAAGAAAGCGGTCTTGAAATCCAGTTGGTTTATATACATCACCTCTTCAAGATGGGCATTTTTTAAAATCTTACCATTTTCATCTTTTTCTTTAAAAACCCATTTGGAATCTATAATATTTTTATTTAAAGGAATATGTATTATTTCCCAAGTTTCATTTCTTTCAAGAGAAAGTTTATCTTTTATAGCTTCTTGCCGAGTAACATATCAAGTCTATTTTTAAAAATATTAACGGATTCAGTGTCAACAATAGCAGGTAACAAATTATTCCAAGTGGCAAAAACTCTATTTGTTAAGAAGTTTTGCCTTGTACTGGTTTTAAAGTTTTTAATTTTTAGCTTGAACTGGTGTCCTCGAAGACGATTGTCTGTATTAGTGTTATAAATATCGATAAGATTTCCATATTTGTAATTCAAAATTCTAAATGTCATAATCAGGTCTCCACGTGAACGTCTCGATTGAAAAGTGTCTAAGCTACTCACTGCATTAGAGGGTCTAACCGGTCCTAGTGTTAATCTTGTGGTGCGGCGCTGAATTTTTTCGAGGTAATTTCAATCGCGAATTAATTCTGGACTCCAGACCGGACCACAATATTCCATAATTGGGCGGACATAAGTTTTATACATTTGAATAAACGTGTGAAAAGAAACTTTTTGAAAAGATTTTTTTAAAAGGTACAATTTACTATTTGCCCGTTTGCAAATGTCTGAAATGTGTTCCGACCAGGTCAGAGACGAATTTATGATTATGCCCAATTCTTTGTATTTATCACAAAATTATATATCTTATAATTAAGACAAGGATTATTCTTACCAACATGAAGAAACACGCACCTTTCAATTTTAAGAGGAATCATCCAGTCAGAGCACCATGAGAATACAAAGTCGAGATCATCTTGAAGCTGCTGGTGATCGAGGAAAGGATTTGAATATATTTTGGTGTCGTCGGCGTAAAAAGATTTACTGCATCGAATGTGATATTGTAGATCACTAGAGTAAGCCACAAAAAGTAATGGACACAGAACCGAACCCTGGGGCACACCACTTACAACCGATTTTTTACTTTCAAATAAAATTTTCTGTCCATATTAGAAGTAAGTTTTATTTGAACAATTTTCTTCTCCAAACATAAATAACAGATATATTCCATAAAATATAAAAACGGCCTCCCATAAAGTACCCCCCTAGATGTTCCGACTCTGTCCAAAATCTAATCATTTCAGGTCAGGCCGAAATAAACCTTAAGTATTTTCTCAAATTTCTCGAATACAGACCATTTTAGAAAAATTTTGTATAGAACAAAAATTATAGATAATTATATTAGAAGTAACTTTTATTTGAAAAATTTTACACAGTTATGCGACATACAGACATACAGACACACACACACACACACACACACACACACACACACACACACACACACACACACACACACACACACACACACACACACACACACACACACACACACACACACACACACACACACACACACACACACACACACACACACACACACACACACACACACACACACACACACACACACACACACACACACACACACACACACACACACACACACACACACACACACACACACACACACACACACACACACACACACACACACACACACACACACACACACACACACACACACACACACACACACACACACACACACACACACACACACACACACACACACACACACACACACACACACACACACACACACACACACACACACACACACACACACACACACACACACACACACACACACACACACACACACACACACACACACACACACACACACACACACACACACACACACACACACACACACACACACACACACACACACACACACACACACACACACACACACACACACACACACACACACACACACACACACACACACACACACACACACACACACACACACACACACACACACACACACACACACACACACACACACACACACACACACACACACACACACACACACACACACACACACACACACACACACACACACACACACACACACACACACACACACACACACACACACACACACACACACACACACACACACACACACACACACACACACACACACACACACACACACACACACACACACACACACACACACACACACACACACACACACACACACACACACACACACACACACACACACACACACACACACACACACACACACACACACACACACACACACACACACACACACACAGACACACACACATCGCGAAAATAGTCAAAACGGATTCAGGGGACCTCAAAACGTAAAAATCCGTTCGAAACTCGAGGTCGAAAAAAATCATGATTCCTATACTACTTTCCTTATATCTGTATATAGATAGGAAAGTAAAATGACAATAAAAGAAGCCAATCTGACATTCATGTACGGCAAGCCATCACTAAAAGTTTCCAAAATACAATTTTTATTAAAGGTTTAAAAAATTTATTAGACTGCCTACAGAAATTAAAAAAAAAATAAATGTATTCAAAAGTAACCTTAAACAATACTTGATAAATAAACAGATCGGATATACTTTCTTGTGATAATACTATTTAAACCTGCCCTTTTTAAGTATTTTCCTTAATTTATTGTTATTTTACCCCTCGTTTTACCTCGTTTTACTACTTACTATGTTTAAATTATTAATAGTTTTGCGACAATTAGGTTATAGCAACTATTTTTGTGTTAAAGTATTTCTATAGAGAGCAATGTAATTTACACAGGCCTTCTTTCAACATACAAATAAATAACAACTTTATAATTAAAATGAAAAACACAACAAAATACCTCGGTATCATAATTGATCAAAATTTGAAATGGGATCACATAATGTCATTAAAAATCCCAAGGTAAGAAAATTTATTTTTAAATTTTATGAATTGAGGAAATTTATGACTAGGAGTTTACTAATTATTATTTACAATTCGGTGGTTGAATATGTAATCCAAAATTGTATATTTAAAATTATCTACAAAAAAAAAACAGTATTATATCCTACCTCTATTTTATATAATAAAAAAGTGCTTTTATAAGAACATTATATTATCTGTCTTGCTGTACCTTTATTTATGGAAAGCCTGAATTGAGATACACTTCAAATAATTTGCAATAAATATCAAAAGAAGCATACATTTTTAAATAATTTGATATTTAAGAACCATTCACACATCACAGTTGACATCTTGATACTTGACAGACGCAGCCAAGCATTATTCTGATTTTTGCCAAATAAAATGGCCAATTAATTATTCTATGGGATTGCGACAAAGAGTCAATAAATTTGACGAAGGTGTTTTTGTGGCTAGGGCCGAAATAGTAGTACGATTAAGTTAGCACCACCATAAAAAAGTAATTTTTAAGAAACTGCTTATATATTTTTCATAAATTGGCAGGCTTGGTGACTAATTTCGAATAAAAGTCTCCAAAATGGCTATGGTTGCAGGTATGAAGGTCGCAACCCGCCTTAGAAATTTCACCTTTACTATCAACAGTTGTTGTTTAGTAAGAGAATGTTTGTTATTTAAAGAATATTAAGAATGTTAGGTATGTTGACGTCAGAAATAATTGGAATTCCTAAAATTGTCACACAAGGAAGGCATAGGCAGATTTTTTTTGCATTCTCGGTCGGAAACATAAAAAAAGTTTTAAAAAATGGGGTAAGAAATTTTTTTCGTCTGCTCGAATGTAATACTGAGGCCCCATAGGAAGGATCTCAGTAATTTAGATTTTTTTCAGAATCAATAGAGTTTGATTTTTACTAAAAATTTCATATTGATATTGCTTTTTGTTTTCGTTTTTGATATATGATTTTTTTTTAATTTCTACTTCTTCCTAACCCCCACATTTTTATTTAGATTGTTTTAAAAATTAAAGGGCTTTTTCCTTCTCTTACAAAGCTTGATTTTTGCTAAAAATTTCGAGTTGATATCATTTTCTGTTTTTGAGTTAGGATTTTTTTCAATATTTCGATCCACCTTAATACCCCATTTTTAATTTAGAATTTTTTAAAATTAAAACTTGATTTTTCCTAAAGATTTCAATTTGATATCGTTTTTTGTTTCTGATTTAGGATTGTTTTCAATATTTCAACCCCCCTCAACCCCATTTTAATTTAGATTTTTTCAGAATCAATAGTTTGATTTGTATTAAAAATTTCATATTGATATTACTTTTCGTTTTCGTTTTTGATATGATTTTTATTTTAATTTCAACCCCTCCTTAACCCCCACAATTTTATTCAGATTGTTTTCAAAATCAAACGGCTTTTTCCTCCTCTTTTAGAGCTTGATTTTTGCTAAAAATTTCGAGTTAATATCATTTTCTGTTTTTGAGTTAGGATTTTTTTCAATATTTTAACCCTCCTTAATCCCCCCTTTTTATTTAGAATTTTTCAAAATTAATAGGCTTTGTTTCCCTATAAAACTTGATTTTTCCTAAAGATTTTCATTTGATATCGTTTTTTGTTTCTGAGTTAGGATTGTTTTTAAGATTTCAACCCCCCCTCAACCCCATTTTAATTTAGATTGTTTTCAGAATCAATAGAGTTTGATTTGTACTAAAAATTTCATATTTGTATTGCTTTTCATTTTCGTTTTTGATTTATGATTTTTTTTTTAATTTCAACCTTTTCTTAACCCCCACATTTTTGTTCAGATTGTTTTTAAAATCAAAGAGCTTCTTCCTCTTCTTATAGAGCTTGATTTTTGCTAATAATTTCGAGTTGATATCATTTTTTGTTTTTGAGTTAGGAATTTTTTCAATATTTTAACCCTCCTTAACCGCTTATTTTTATTCAGATTTTTTCAGAATCAATTGGCCTCATCCACTTATAAAGCTTGATTTTTTCTGAAGATTTTAATTTGATATCGTTTCTTGTTTTTGAGTTAGGATTTTTTTCAATATTCCAACCCCCCTCAACCTCCCATTTTAATACAGATTTTTCAGAATCAATAGGCTTCATCCTCTTATAGAGCTTGATTTTTACTAAAAATTTCATGTTGATATAGCTTTTCGTTTTTGAGTTTTTTTTATTTCAACTCCTACATTTTTAATCAAATTTTTTTCAAAATCAAAGGGCTTCTTCCGCTTATAGAGCTTCTGTATCTGTAACGTGTGGAGAATGGGTTACCCCCACGGCACTTAGGCCTCATTTGGCCCATTGTGCATCCTCCTAAGATGATAGGCTCTTGAGTCAGCCTACAGATTTAATGTAGTTGACAACGCCGCCAAGAGGTGCTTCTCTTATATCGGATGCTGTAAGCCGATACTCGCCGAACACAAATCTTCTAATAAACTAGGCAGTTTCTTGTTTCATTCCATCTTTCCTTGAATTTCACAAGGGAATGTTCTTTAATTAGGTCTGTCACTACCGATTTTGTCAGGCCAATAGAAGGGCCAGGACAAAAAGTATTTGGTTGGCTGCTTTCTTGGCTAATGAATCAGCAAGACGGTTACCTTTCGATGTGGCGTGATTTTTGATCCATTTTAAGGTGACCACATTGTTGATGGATACTTTGGCCAAAGCTTCGTGACATTTTAGTACTAACCCTGAGTAAATTCGTGGTCTGTTCAGGGTGAGTAGTGCTAGTTTGCCATCTGCATAGATGAGCATGTTCCTTTCAGTGATATTGTTTCTGGTTATTTCTCTTGCTGCTATGAGAATCCCCGTTAGCTCTGTTTGAACTACATTGGCAATATTGCTCACAGCCCATTTTATGTTTAGGTTTAAGAATCTGGAGTATATTCCACGTCCTGAGCCTTGTTTTGCTTTAGAACCGTCAGTGTAGATATGAATCGTACCTGTCACTTCTGGCTTTTCTATTTGTTCTATTATAACTTTATATGGCTTATGGAAGATATATATCGGTGAGATGGAATCCATGTTCGTTTGAAGCAGTGGGAGCGTATCGAGCGCCTCTTGTCAAAAGCAAAGTCTCGCCTCACCAGATCCTTGCCATATTAAAGGATTTCCTACTCATCTTCCTGAGGTGTTCCAACTCGTGACACCATCATGCGGTAGTCGTCTGAACGTGTTGGATCAGCTTTAGGGTACAGGATTTCTTATAGGCATTGTTTATTGTGCTGTGGATAGTGTTCGAGTACTTCTCCAAACCATTGTTATGGTTTGGTGTTTCGGCCTCCATCTCTCTCAGAGCCTCTTGGAGAAGGTGGGCCTAGATAGCCATGTCCGTCTTCCTAGGGTTCCGAGATGGCGTGGAGGTTGGCAACATAAATTTTATTTTGAATGTTAACTAGCGGTGGTCTGACATCGAAATGTTATCAGACACTCACCAGTTTAGAATTAATTTAAAGATACCATTGTGGATAAAGTGATATCTATTAGTGTTTGACTGCGAGAGTTTAAAAATGTTGGAGTAGTACCTTTATTTAAAATAAAAAGATTTTTGGTAATTATAGAATCATAAAGTGACTTACCTATAGCGTTGTTATCCTTACTGCCCCAAACTGAAGTGATGAGCATTTGAGTCACAACCTATTACCAGCTCAAACTTCTGTTCCAGGCAGTATGCAATCAGATCCTCAATTTCTTTACTGGTTGGTGGCGTGGTTACATCGGAAGGAAGGTATGTAGATGCCAGGATTAACGTTTTCTTTTCCCTTTTGATAACGTATTCCATCCTAACTGCTGTTAAATCGAAGGTGGAAAGGTGCGTCATTGAGTGGACTCTGTATTTCCTAGGAATGTAAATGGCTGTCCTAATTTTTGCTAATAATTTCAAGTCGATATTATATTTCGCTTTTGAGTTAAGATTTTTTTAAATATTTTAACCCGCCTTAACCATTTTTATTTTGATTTTTTAAGAATCAATAGGCTTCATCCACTATTAGAGCTTGAGTTTTCCTGAAATTTTCAAATTAATATCGTTTTCTGTTTTTGACTTATCATGCTGACAAAAAACGTGACATCAGACGGACGGACAGATAGACGGACGGACGGACGGACGGACGGACGGACGGACGGACGGACGGACGGACGGACGGACGGACGGACGGACGGACGGACGGACGGACGGACGGACGGACGGACGGAAGGACGGACGGACGGACGGACGGACGGACGGACGGACGGACGGACGGACGGACGGACGGACGGACGGACGGACGGACGGACGGACGGACGGACGGACGGACGGACGGACGGACGGACGGACGGACGGACGGACGGACGGACGGACGGACGGACGGACGGACGGACGGACGGACGGACGGACGGACGGACGGACGGACGGACGGACGGACGGACGGACGGACGGACGGACGGACGGACGGACGGACGGACGGACGGACGGACGGACGGACGGACGGACGGACGGACGGACGGACGGACGGACGGACGGACGGATGGACGGACGGACGAAGCAAATGGATAATACTCTTCATAGACTACTGTGTGAAGGGTAAATGTTGAGTATAGGTACATACGGTGAGACAATGGAAAAACTTACATATCTTACAAACGAAAAATGATATCAAAAAATGCTTAAAACCGTTTGTAGGATAGGAAGGGGAAAATGACATATAAGAAAACTCACCCCCATCAACCCGCTACGTCCCAACGGACTAAGAGGGAAGTAGAGTATCAATTGTATTCTTAATGGTGCTTTAAGAAATATTCTTTTTTATATTCAATACCAAATCGTTGTCAAGAGGAAATTTTTTCTGATTTCCTTGGCAATCCTATTAATACCATGGGCTAAATATTCCACATGAATTAACTTAGGGTAAAATATCTGTAAATGTTTTCCTGTCTTAATCATATAGGGTGTAGAATCCGATAAAAAATTAACCATTACATTGTGTATACCTTCATAATGGGTATTTTCGAAACTATTTATGTATACCTAGAACTGTAAAATATACCTACCTGACAAGGTTTTATCGTTTGCAATGCGGATTATTCATTGACAAATTTACCCATAAATAAAATAAGGAACTTATAATATAAAATAAAGTTTAAAAAGTAATTTTCGCATAATATGCCAATATCTTTAAAAAATGCAAATAAATCTTTAATTGCATAAAATTTGCAAAATATACATTATGACAACGATTACAACTTCCTTTCATGCCAAACACACAGTCATAATACACTTGTTACTTATTAAAAAAAATAATGAGTTAACTCGATTGGTCGAAAGTAGCGTGGCGTGACATAGGAATTATGTTCTCAAAAATAAATGTACCCAGGATATGACTAATAAATTTTGATGTCTAAGTTTTCATGTGTTTTAGATCATTCAGAACTAATAATAAAAGGTTTTCCATATCGTCGCCCTTATCACGAAGTGACTTAACCAACAAAAATTAAAAAATTGTTTTTTTGTGCGGATTAAGTACTCTTGACCTACTTTATCATCTCACGAAGTGGCACATCTACAACCTTAATAGTGCATGCAATACAGCCATATTACTTCTGTGTCCTATCTGCAATAACGCAGAATATTTTCGTCACGAAGTGTTCTAAAAAATCCCGAGGGAGATTGGCTAATCTGGAATTACCAAACAATAAAACAAGGCCTTAGCATTCCATGAAAAAATTTTGAAAGCGCAAACTCTAAATTCCTCTATATTATGTCGACCTGAGAATAACGTATTTTCGTTTTATTGCATTCCTGTAAAATTTACTATTTGCTACTTATGCCACTTCGTGATAACGGCGACGATATGGTTCTAACTTAAGAATATACATTGTATATCTATTCACTTCTTTCGTGATCTGCCTCAGACAGTTCTAGATTCCTTCATCTTGTACATATATGCCCCTACATTGAGATATAATAAAGAGGAGATGCTATGGCGATGCTTAAGTGTCCGCACATTTGCATTACATTTTTACGTCATATGCCAAACTGGAGTTTTTTAAATAGCTTCATTTAAATGATATAAAATCATTTTCATTTGCCAATATAAAATTATTGACTTCAAATAAATCAAAGTAGGACTCAAGTCACCACTTTTCCCTCACCCAAAGTGCGTCCATCTGTTATATCGCAAAATAGTGGTCATGTCGTCTCTACTTTATTCTATCTCGATGTATCCATACCATTCAAGCTGCTCATTCTTTTTATTTTCTTATATCTTCGTTTCTTTTCCAACTTCATTTCGTTTTCCACTATTTTTCTAAAAAAAACATTATTTGCACATTAATAACTTTGATTACTAAGGCTTCTTACTTTACATTTGTGCCAACGAAAAAACTTTCTCACCCCACTTTTTAACTAACTTCAAAAAAGGAGGAAATTCTGAATTCGTCGGAATATTTTTTTGTATGTATGTTGAGCGATAATTCTTTTTAATGTTGTCAGATTTCAATGGTTCTTTTTTTGTTAGAAAGGGGATACTTTAGGGGTGGTCCCATACAAATTGGGTCAAGATCTAATAATTAAAATTAGAAATAAATTAAATTAAAAATTAAAAATTTGAGTTTGTAGGTTTTGGAATATGAGTTAGACGTCTCGCTGTAATAATAAAAATTTATGTAGACCTCAAAAAAAGTATAATATTAAAATGTATTGACAGTCTTCTTTGTCAGTACTTGTCGTCGTTTTCAAAATATTGTTTTTTATGATGCATCTTAATATTGTTAATTATTTTATCCTTATTTGCGACGTCTCTATGTATTTTATTATCATGTGCTGAATATTCCTTTCTTATATTAATCTGACAATTTTAGTATTTTTGATTAAGACCTAGCCGCTATAAAAGTAAGTAGCATAAACAAATTTTTTCCATGAAATCTTAGAAACAAAACAAGATAAAAAAATACAGAATGTTAAAATAAGAATTTTAAAATATGTTAAACATTATTCGTAACACTCCCGCCCGGTACTTTCTCTCGCAAAGAGAAGATGTACTTTTTTGTTTAAAGGTATTAGTGCTAACTTGACAACAGGACGTTCAAAAATCCCATTTTTTGTATGAACTCTTGCCCGTCGCACTTTCCCGTCAGATGACTTTTTTACTTAAATTATTTTACCCTTTGGCCAATTGCATCTTGGTAAATCTTTATCACATATAATTACAATATCGCCCTCTTTAATTGGGACAACCTGTTTTTGCCATTTTGGTCTCAGCAGTAGCTGAGGTATATATTCGGAAATAAAACGGCGCCAACATTTAATTATTGCAAATTGTTCTCGATATAAATAATTAAATTTTAATACATTACTGTTGTCATCTAGACGTCCGATCGGTTTATCACCATTTGAAGATCCCGTTAAAAAGTGATTAGGAGTTAGAGCTTCGGACTCTTCCGAATCTAATGGAAGGTAAGTGAGTGGTCTCGAATTTACTGTTTTCTGCAGCTACTAGACAGCTATAAAGCAATTGATCGGTGGGATTCCTAGTAGGCAGAGCAATGAAATTTTTACAGCTTTCACCAGACACTCCCAAGCTGCTGCCATATGGAGAGAAATTGGTGGGTTAAAATGAAATTTTAGCTTGGGACTTACTAGTGAATTCGCTATTAAAGTATTGTCAACCTTTTGCAGTTCTTCTCTCAAAACTCTTTCCGTTGCAACGAAATTTGTTCCACGATCACAATAAATATGTCTTGAACGTCCTCTTCTGTTAATAAAATTTGTAAAGCATAGTATACAACTGTCAGCATCCAACTTGTAGGCTAGTTCAAGGTGAATAGCTCTAGTTGTAAGACATGTAAACAAGGCTCCCCATCTTTTCTCCGTTCGTCTTCCAACTGTTACATTCATGGGACCAAAGTAATCAACGCCAGTATGTGTAAATGGTACATTATGGAGGAAGCGGTGACATTTCGGGTGGTTTTGGTATGGCAAAGTTTACTTTGCAATATTGGCAATTATTTCTGATTTTATTAACCATCCGTCGAAGTTTTGGAATATAAAATTTTTGTCTTATCTCATTTACTACAGTTTTGTGATTTCGATGATGGTAGTTTCTGTGGTAGTCCTCAACGATTAACAAAGTTAAACGACTCTCTCTTGGTAAAATGATTGGTCTTTTTATGTCTGTACTGAGATCTGTTGCTTCATCTAGTCTTCCCCGGATGCGAAGTAAACTATCTTCGTCCAGGTATGGTGATAACTTAAATAAATTACTTGATTTATTTACTGTTGACTGAATTTTACTGTATTTTTCCTATTAAGTTGTTTAATTTCATTTTCATAATATTTCATTTTGACCTGTCTTATTAAAATATTCCTGGCAGCTAATAATTTTTCTGAAGTTAATGTACTATTGGATTCGTTTTCAATTTAACCTTCGGTTTGAAGACGTTTAATAAATCTATAGGTGTATGCAGTTGCACGTAAAACTCTTTTAAACTGGTTAAATATATCTAGATTTATTAAAGTTGCAGTTATATTATTAAAATTTGCGTCAGGATTCGTCAATAAATCCGTAATATCATTTGTTTTTAAGCTGGTGTAACCAGGTCCTTTTAACCAACGGCCGGAATTTTTTAAATTAGATTGATTTGTCCACTTGGTGGCTTCATCAGCTACATTATTTTTGTTGGGACATATCTCCAATTCGAAATCATCGAGTTTTCTTGAATTTCGGCCACCCTGTATGCTACGTATTTCGACAGTTTCCTTGGATCTTCGTTTCTTAACCAACTTAAAACTATTATAGAATCAGACCAATAAAAAATGTCTTGTACGTTTATTGACAAGTGTTAGCAAATATTTTTAGCAAACCTTGCACCATCAAGTTCCAATCTAGGAATGATTTGTGGTTTCAAGGGTGCTACGTGAGTTTTGGCTCCAATCAATACGCATTCTATTGTTTCCTTCTCCTCTATTCTTAGATAAGCTACGCAGGAACTAGCATATTCACTGGCATCTACAAAAACATGCATTTGAGTAATTGTAGCATTCCAGGTTTCTAGATTAGTGAGGTAGCATCTTGGAATTGAAACTTGTTCTATCCGTGGAAGTTGTTTTAAGCAGACAAGCCAATTTTTGTATAGCTAATCGGTGATTGGTTGATCCCAAGAAATATTGCTCCTCACTATTTTTTGGAGAAGTATTTTTACGTAAATTAAAAAATTTGCAAGTAAACCTAGAGGGTCATAAACCGACATTAAAATTTGTAAAATCTCTCTTTTAGAAGGCTTTCTTGTCCCTTTTAAAACTTCTTGGTTACCTTTATTTAGACTTAAATTGAAAATAAAATTATCTGACTTTAAGTCCCACCACATACCTAGCACCTTTTCCATGGTTTTGGTTCCTAAGTCGAGGTTGACTTCCAATTTAACTTCCAGTTCGGAGTTCATTATTTTTGTTTGATCGCCAATTTCTTATCTCAAAATTTCGTCTAGCATGTATCAAAGTTACTTCTTTTGCAATTTGTATAGCTCCTTCTTCGGTATCAGCTGAATCCAAGAGATCGTCGACATAGTGATTTTTAAGTATGCACTCAACAGCTCTTGGATATTTTGCCCCAAATTTCTGTGCGTAAGTGTTTTTCACAAACTGCGCACAACTGGGTGAGCAAGTAGCCTCAAAGGTCATTATAGTCATGACATAAGTTTCTAAAGGGTTTTCAGAACTACCACTACGCCAAAAAAATCGTTGTGCGTGTTGATCTTTGTCTATTATTCCAACACGAAGAAACATTTCTTTGATATCTGCCGAAAACCCAATCTTCCTTTCGCGGAATCGAAGAAGGACGTCTGATAAGGAAGCAAGTTGATCATCTTTTAATAACATAGTATTTAATGATACTCCTTGAACAGTTGCTGCTGCATCCCACACTATTCTGAACTTGCCGGATTTATTGGGATTGAAGACAGGAAATATAGGAAGGTACCAAGTTTTTTCTTCATTTTGTGAAAGTTCTTGTTCTGACAACTTTCTTATATATCTATTTTTCAAGAAATCTTCAAGTTGTTTATTCATTTTTTCACCTAGATCTGGATTTTTCTTAATTTTTCTCTCTATAAATTCAAACCTTTGCAATGCCATAGGTTTGCTATTAGGGAGATTCACGATATCATATTTCAAAAGTAACCCAATTTTATATTGGTTCCCAAATTGAACTAGTGTGTTTTCTTGAATTTGGTTAGCTCTTTTCAGCTCTTTGGAAATAAACGGTTTAATATTTTAAACTCTTAGGCTTTCAAATGAAAAATAATCTTTTACAGCATCAAACAGTTCTTTATTAGTAATATTTTCAGTACTACATTCACAAATTTGATATGTGTATTGTAGTTGATTTTGGTTTGGTGAAAAAAGTGAAAAAACAGTCCAATCTAATCTGCATTTTGCAGCTATTGGTTGGTTTTCTAGGCCTTCCTTTACCCTAAGAGGTAAAGCTAAGTCCCAGTTATCTAAACCTATGAATAACTGCGGCTTGGCGTTAGTGTATGATTTGCAAGGTAAATTATTTAAGTAGGGAAATTCTTCTTTAATTTTTATTGCATCTAAGGTTCGTTCTGGAAGATTTAAGGTTCTTACCGTTCTGGCTGGTCGGTGGTCAAATTGTTTTGCCCCAGTATAATCACCAGTTATAGAATAGAACACCTTTTCTGATTTATCTTCCAAACGCTGTTAATCTCCTGTCCATTTTAAACAAAGCTGCTCTGGATTTTCCCTTAAGTTTAACCTTTGAACAATACTTTTTCCAATAAAATTACAGAAGACCCTTCATCTGAGAATGCGAATGTTTTCACCTCTATATTTCCATTTCTTAAAACAACAGGAATGATTCTGAAACGTGTTCCATGGTTTAATACGTGTGTTGTATTATTTTCTAAAGATGTAGGTATGTGGTGAGATTCTACAGTTTGCATAGAACTATCCCTTTGTTCTGAATTAATGCTTCGAGCAGGATATTGATGAAGAACGGGATGGTGCTTTCTTTGACATTCCTCTTTGTTGCATTTTATAGGATACCTACAGGGAAACCGATGTTTTTTTAAGCAAAGTCTACATAAATTTCAAGATTTAACAGTTTCCCATCTTGGATACTGCGTATCTTTGAAATACTGGACAACCCGTAATTTTATCACATTTCTCTGAACATATCCTACAAACTGTATGATTGGAAGTGGAATTTGGCTCATGTACATTAGTCCGCTCGTTTTTATTAAACTGTTTATACTTATTATAATCCGTAAGAGCTAGTGTAGGTAGCGCAGAGCAAACATCTTTCGCAATATTATATAGCCAATCAGCAAATTCAGTTAGCCCCTTATAATTTTGCAATGTGCTACGATGCAAAGCCCAGTTAACTTTGATTTGTGACGGAAGTTTATCTAACAGTTCATGCATGAGGGTAGGATTATTTAGATAGTCTTTTAAATTAGCCGCTTCCAATGAAATACACAAATTTTTAACTGCCAAAGCAAACTCCACCAATGTCTCAAGTTTTTTAAATTTAGGAGGCGGTTGCCGACGAATGGCATTTATATGACATTCTATTATTTTCTCAGGTCTACCATATAGTATTTTTAATGTAGAAATTATTTGAGGTACACACTGTGGTAAAATTAAAAAACTTGAGACACTGGCCCGTGCGGCACCTTTTAAAAATTTTTGCAATCTTAATAAATTTTCATGATTATTCACGTGGCACAACGCTGTGGATCTTCCAAAACTACTAATGAAAATAGGCCAATCATATGGATTGCCATTAAAAATAGGAAGATCGCCCGGATCCCTTTTTTTATTCGACATACCTGTATTTTCCCCAGTAAAGGTCGGTATTGGCTTATTAAGTGTTGGATTTAAATGGGCGATATTGTCATTAAATGGTTTATCTATATTTAAAGAAAGCAATTTATTGGCCAAAGGATCAGTCTTACGTATTTCATCTTCGTCGATTTCCTGGCTATCATCGGAACCTCCATCTTCTTCTAAAATTTTTCTTTCTCGACGTATTAGATATCGTTCTTCATGTAAAAGTTGAAGCATCATTTTTGTTTTACTATTCGTTGTAGAGATACTTTTCTTGGAGCATGTAGAACTGGGTTTCCCGCTTTTACGCGGTTTTCGATGAGATATTTTACTAGCTGCATCTTCACAAAGAGGACACTTCCATGTATCATCACCGGTTACCTCAGCATCGTCTAGGATATTGACACACTCCAAACAGCACCACCTCTTACATCTTGTGCATTCTACCATCCGTTCTTCTCGATATGGCTTGCTACCCACAGGACACAGGTCTTATTTGGTTCGTCCACCAACTGATGGACCCATACTTGTAGACCTTACAAATTATGTGTTGTACCAATCAGATAAGAAGATAGAATTTGAGCTTGTTGGGAATATATAGCAGAAATATACGGATTTGTAGTAATGATTTATTAATTTGTAAATACACAAGTTGATCAATGTACTCAAATTCCTAAAATAACATTAATAAAAATATAGAACTAACAAATTTTGTATTACTTACTGTTCCGCTGTGCTGAATATTCCTTTCTTATATTAATCTGACAATTTTATTATTTTTGATTAAGACCTAGCCGTTGGAAAAGTAAGTAACATAAACAAATTTTTTCCATAAAATATTAGAAACAAAACAAGATAAAAAAATACAGGATGTTAAAATAAGAAAACAATTAGATTAGGTTTAATTAGGAATGTGGGTCATGTGGCCTCCTCCACTTCGACCTTTCCAGATCTATTGTGGATGTCCTTTAATCGTTGATTAGAGTACCTTATCTAATTCGGTCTTTTGTAGTAGACTCCATAGACTAGGAAGTAGCTCTCTGGCGTAGCTAGTTGCCCTTGGTTTTTCTTCTCCAAGTGTAGTGAATCTCAGTCTTCCTAGACCTTCGCAGTAGCACAATACGAGTTCTGCAGTTTCTTCCTCTTTCTGACAGAATCAGCACAAGGTTTCTTCTGTCAGACCGATAATATACATGTTTGTTAAGCCTACAATGCCCAGTTAACAGACCTACTAGTACTCTAGTATTTTTCCTATTAAAGATTAGTAGATGCTCGGTGAGTTAAGGCGATGATCCTTTTAAGAACTCTTTGACCTGTCTCTGTCCTGATGAATTTTTCCACCATTTCTGAGATTTTTTAAACATCCACTGCTTTATGCATGTTCTGATAGTTGTCTTTGTGACACCACAGAAGGGTTCTGGGCCAATAAGAGCCTTTAAGGCTCCTTCTCGGGCTAGTAAATCAGCCTGTTTGTTGCTCTTAGTCATCTATGGCCTAAGGTTAGTCTGTTTTGACTACCCAGCTCTGTTAGGGCTTCCAAACAGTCTCACACAAGCTTTGAGTGTACTTGCATAGAACTGAGTGCTTTTAACGTCGCTTGATTGTCTGAGTATATGACAATGGTTTTCCATTTACTTTCTGACTTATTACCTCTTTTGCGCAGTGATGTATTGCTGCTATTTCTGCCTGGAATACTATCGTATGTTTACCCAAGGTCAGTGAGATTCTTGTTTTTGGCTTGGTACCTACTATATATACCTACTACTGAACCTTCATGGGTTTTGGAACCGTGCGTATACCAGGTGAATTTTGCATGAGTAGGAGGTCCTCTCGTCCAGGCTTCCTTGACTGGTATACTTACTTTATATTGCTTTTGAAATCTATAATTTGGGAGAATTTCGTCCGAAGGCATTCCCATTATTTGGTCGTTCTCCAACTCTTTATATAGCTCGCTGTAGTCACGTCCATGCAAACTGCTTATGGGTGAGGGACCTTTGTGCAGTCTGCATGTGACAGACCTGACTTTGCCTTGAATGAATATATGTAGTGGTGTTAGGTTTAGCATGACTTCTATAGCTGCTGTTGGAGTCGTTCTCACAGCTCCCGTGGTACTCAGGCATGCTTGACTTTGAATACCATTGAGCTGTCGAATGGCTCCAGCTTGCCGAGTCTTTGGCCACCATACCATCGACTCGTAAGTTATCATTGGCCTTATGAGCTATAGGGATATTTTCGTTTGTGGTCCCCAATTTTTTCCACACAACTTTCGACATAAGTTGAAGGACGTTGTGCTCTTTTGGGTGATTATTACGAGTATTGATTCCATGTTAACCTGTAGTCAAAGATGACTCCCAAGTAATTAATCTCTTGAGCAAATGGAATCTTCACTCCTTTCAGTGGTCGTGTTTTCAGTCCTGTCAATACTTTTCGTTTTGTGAAGTTCAATATTGTGGTTTTGTAAGTGTTTACTGTTAGTTTCTCCTCTCTGCACCACTTGTCAAGAATGTTGAGAGCGGTTTGTGTGCGCTCCGATATTGTACCTGAGAACTTGCCTCTTACGAAGATCGCCAGGTCATCGTCATACCCCAGGCAGTAGAAATATGCATATATCAGTCCACTAGGATTGACCAGAGGAGGGGCGATAGTATTCCTCCCTGTCTGTTAACTATGTTACTTATACAATCAAATTTAAAAGTTAGATGGTAAATAATTAAGTTTGAAAATTTATGATTTGCTTATTCTTAAAATATTGCAAATTCTCCATTAATAAATTTATTTATTTTTGATTGATCTTTTTTTCCGGCTTTTACTCGTTATTGTTCTTGAATCAATCGTCTATAGATTTTTTTTAGTTTAAAAACAATTAATATGAAGTGTTATTTTTCTGCAGGTAACCTTGAATAATTATACTTCACTACAATTCATTTGGAAATACTTGATTAATTTGGAGGTTCCTATATACATCTACATAAGAAAAAAGAGGAAAAACCCATTTTTTATTAAAGAAATTAGATGTCATAAGAATGTTTAGTAATGCTTAGATAATAATAACTTAAAATAGTAATACCTATTTGTAAAATATATTTTTTTTAGAACATTATTTCTTATCATTACTTTCAGTAAACATTTACTTTTAATAGGTACTACAGGTACCATTTGAATTTAGGTATTATCTATTATATATTCATTTATTATGTTTATGGCATATTGGTTTTTCCAGTGCTATTATACTAAAGCAAATAATATTTTATGTTGGAGTTATTCCCGTATAATTTCGATATATTTCGTGAAAAGGCTAATACAAAAGAGATCGTAATAATAACATAATTTCAGTGGTTGCGTTTATCTACAAGAAATCTGTAAATACCAGAAAAAATCGACCAAGTGGTCAAGGCCAGTTATATTACTAATTTGTAAATGTTGGTATATTATGCAACGATCATATGTAATGATGATTATTAATACACGAGCATTAAACGGGATATGAAACGAGCCTTTGGTTTATACGAGTTTATTAATAACTATTACATGAGAGTTGCATACGCTATTTTTTCTACACCCGATAAATAATCAAGAGCTATAAATATATTTGTATTTGTATTGAACGCAATAACAGTAATTACTCGTATTTCTATAAAAATTCTACAAAATTGTAATTAATGGTATTACCTCGGGTATTGGTATTACCATAGATTTTTGGGGCAAAATATTTTGTACTGCATTTTCTGCTTTCTCCGATATATGTGGAGGAGTCGATGGTAAGTCTTCTATTTCGCTGATATCAGACATTTTGATAATATAATTACCGAAGTTTAGCTATTTTTGAGTTTTATCCTAATATTTTATCCTGAGGCTCTAGCATATTAGTTAAAGTTAAAGTTAAGTCTCCACCCTGTATACAAAAATAATAATTCTTGTCAAAAAATAAAAAACAGTAGTTTTTATATTTGGTGCAATCAGTTTTTTATTTTATCTTTTTTTTTAATCAAACAAATATCAATAATTAAGGATTAATTCATTGTTGCCGTTATCATTTTTTGTTTTATCCCCTTTTGAGCATGTTTTTGATTGGTTATTATAATGTTTTTTTATTTTAACCAAAACTGCATGTCAAAACAAAAAAAATGAGTACCTGAAGAAATTTGTACGATAATTTTTCACAGTAGAATTTCTTAAAAAAAAAGTCTTCTGACAGAAAAAAATTATTAATATCTCTATTTTTTTTATTTAAATATTTTTTTGCTCATTCAAGTTACAAAAAGGTATAATTGAATTAGTTTTGGAAAAAGAAAAAATAAAACGAAAATAAAAAATTTGAGCGAACTTTTGCATTTTTATCGAAAATTTTGAGGTTATGTTAAAAAGAGACCTCTACAGAAGCTGTAGATTATTGCTTGATCTACGTTATACATTTTTGTTTTTGACGTCAACTTTCGCCGGAATTTTGGCAACACAACTACACGTATACGTTTTACTTTTTTTTTCAAAAAACAACATAAAAAAGGTGTAAATTATAAAAAAATTTAGTAGCAAAGTGGAAATTAAATCAAAGAAATAAATGGATAGCTTAACAATAAGACGAAAAATTACCTTCATTTTTGTAATAATAGCAATACTGGAAGTAGCAGTAGACATCAGAAACTTGAAAGGTTTTAAATAAACAATAAATTATCATTATTAACATCCCTTTAATCTTAAATGTTCAGCAAGAACTAGATTTCCGCCTTTGATTATTGTATGTGGCTGGAATGCAATTTTGTGACTTACTGATAGGAAATCAGTTTTAATCATTCATTCTGTTTTCTTTCCAACAAAAATGAAAATATAAATAACAATCTTTCTGTTAATAAATTTTAACTTCACGCTATTATTTAATGGTATTTTTTTTATTTTGACAGAATAGAGACAACTTATTAAACAACTTCTCACACATTTTCCTGTAAATACTGCTTCCTGTTTGTATTTTATTATTAATTTTTATTGATTATGATTATACTTAGTTTTTTTTTTAATTTAAGCGTTAAAAATATACCGGGTGTTCAAATTAAAGTGTTACAGTTACCGCCTTTTATAAAAAAACGTTTTAGACGAAAGTTTTATAGTTTTTTGAGGAAAACATTTTGGCTACAATCGTTTTTTTTATAGCTAACCATAATATGTGCAACTTTTTTTCGCGTAGCAAAATTTTCAAGTGGGTGTCAATAAGTTAAAGTCCAATAAAAAAAATGTTTCCTTTAAAAGTTTCTTATTTTTTTAATGAACTTTAAGATATTGTAAAAAAATGGGGTTCCAATTTGAAGAAAGTCTACCTCGATATGGCCATATTATGGTCAGCGATGACAAAATGAATTTAGCCAAAATGTTTCCTCCAAAAAACTATAAAACTTTTGTCTGAAACTTTTTTATAAAATACATATTTTCTGCGGTATTTAACTGTAACACTTTAATTAATTAAAATAGTCCATTAGTACATAAATGAATTGGCGCTGCAGTTACGCACGGAGAGAATATGTATTTGTTCAGTTAACTGATATGTAGTTTATTAAAAGAAAGATAATATGCATGTGAGTGAAGAAAAATAAGGTTCACTTTGCTGGTATACAAAATTTTATTACTAGCCAAAGTAATAGAGGAACAACACGATTTCAACAAGAACTTTTACACTTTTCGTTCATTTAGAAATTATCGCAATTTTATACTTTATATCAACCGTAATTAATACAATTTTAATGATAACTTTAAACAATGATACGGAGGCTGATTCGTAAATTTAAACGGTGGCCTCATCCCGGTTGCTAAGGACGGAGTGACGTCACAGAATGAAAATGTGAGATGAAAATATTCTACTTGGATTCATACATTAGTTTTTTAAAAATCTAATATTTTATTGTTATTGAGTGGAGTTTTTATAGTTTTTAAAGTATCAGTAGGTTGATTTTTTAAAAGACAAGACAAATGAATTTTTTTTTTAATTTTAATAGGAGGCCACCGTTTCAGTCCCCGAACCATGACGATAAACATTTTGATGATTATTATTAAAGAGTGCTCAACAGAAAATGTTTCTAAAGTAGGCCTTAGAAAAACTAACGCATGTCTTCTTTTTAGATGTCAGTTTGAATTTTTAATCACAGCCGTACCTAATTATTACAGACATGACTCGTATCTCTGTCCATTTTGGCCATGGCCTACTTTAGAAACATTTTTGTGGATCACTCTTTAATAATCATCATCAAAATTATTAATAATTGGTGAAGGTTTTATTAGAAACCTATTTAGTTTACATACAATTGACCGTGAAGTAGAATGAAATGATTGATCTAAATGAATGATTTGATTTTGTTTATAAAATTGTGAAGGTTTATATTATCATTAATTGCCCACGTAATGAAACTGAGCATGTACACGCGAAATTGTTAAATCGTGTAACGACTCTGTGCTTTTCCGCTACTTTTAAGAATATTTAAAAATAGAAATAGGTTAAGTTAATATACCTATTAAACAAAAATAGTATTTGAGTTAAATCAAACGAAAAATCAATTCAAAATTTCAAGTTTAACGTAAAATCTTGACTTGCATGACGTTATACATATATTGACTGCCTGTTTAATAAGTAATTTATTTATAGTCCTGTTTCCAGATTTGTATCGTTGCATATCGTTTATTTAATGCTCCTATGGTTCCCTAAAAAAGCCTTGTGAAATATTAAATTTTAATTAATTATACATTCTTCTGAGATATTAATATTACATAAATTTTTAATAATATGGTGCAAAGTTTTTGAGACTGTTCAATATTTTTGAATACAATGCAAATCAATTCTATCACATCGTTCTCAAAAGCCTACTGGACATTTTCCATATCACTTTATTAAAGTGGTGAAAATAATTTTTTATTGTTCAAGCGATACTAGCTCTACTGGAAATTTAATTCACATTTTCTTTGATTGCCTGATCCTTTGACAAACAATTCCCGAGTTATGCAATATTTTTTATCAATTTTAGCATTTTTCTTCAGTAAATTTAATATGAGCATTAATGTTCTTTAATTTCACGAACGAAAATAAAATATTTATTTAATTTTGTCATTTTTTTGTGTTTTTTATTTTCTGTGCAAATAAAATTTTTGATGCCAATATTCAATAAAACCAAAAGAATTCAAGTTATTTCAATATTTTTTGTTAACTTGGCAATGTAGTTTACCATATAAACCTCAAATTTGCTAGAAAGTAACCCAGTATTAGTGTGACGTAATTTATGTACAAAAAAAACAAACCATTCTGTTATTGATTTTGACATACCAGTACATTTTAAATATTTAATTATTTCTTTTGTTTTAATATTGCCTGGGCGCTGGTGTTGCTAGCGCTGTTAAAAATGCATGATTTCTTTTGGGAATATAACATAATTTTGTGAAAATAATAAAAATAAACTTGTTAATTGCTAAATAAAGCACATAAAATACTATTGTATTATTTCTAAATAAGTTTTGCAGGTTTTAATTCAGGTATGGGAAACCTTTGCTTAGCCGAGGGCGTAATTTCGGGACTTAATTAGGTCGCGAGCCGTAGGCAAGAAATAAGTAGGTAGTAGTGAATAAAAACGACAAAAATTCATACATTTTTTATTTATCAATTATAATAGCATAATGAATATGCTCAATCAAACATAAAAAGCAAGTTAATAAAAAAGATAGAAAAATCAAATGAAAATTAATGAAAAACTTGAGTTTGAAGATGAGAAACAAGATGATCAATATTGGCCTGAATATCACTAGTACATAGTGTTTTATAAATTAACATCTATAAGCCGAATACGATGCTTATTTTGATTAATTTTCATGATTGAAAAAAGCTACTTACATTTATACGTGCTTCCAAATGTGCAAATTATTTTTCGTGCGAAAACTCTAAGCTGTGGATATTTTTCTTTGGGAAGGTATGTTCTGTAAAATTCGCTAGTTTCACATTATCAAATTAAGACTTTAAATGTGAGTCTTCTTGAAGCTCGATTAATTCCATTTGTAGGTGACGCGGAGCATCTTCCACATTACACCTACAAGGATTTGCAAAAATATTGAAAGTGCTATCCATATTTTTAAAATCGGAAAATCGATCAGTAAATTGCTCGGCTAGTAGTTTAAATTCTTCAGCATAACGATCGTATTCAATGTTTTCGGGACTAGTTAATGTTGTTAAATGAAAACAGTTTTTACTTTCTCATTTGTGTTTCCCACAAGAGAATTTTGTTTTGAAAAGCTATAAGATAACTGTACAGCTGATTTACCATTGCCCTTGTTTTTGAAGCTTCAAGTTTCAGGTCATTTAAGTGTCTACCGAGAATGCCAAGTCACAAATCCAAGTTGGATCACAAATTTGCGGCAATGTTTTCTCTTTCATTTCCATAAAATCAGGCTATTTATTTTCTAAGGTCATAAAATCTTTTTATTATTTTACCTTTGCTTAGCCACCTTAGTTCGCAATAATATGTCACATCATAGTGTTCTGAAGAAAGTTATTCAAAAATGCTTTAAACTGGCGATGCGTAAGACCGCGGGATATAATGAAATTAATGGTATTTACTACCACATTCATAACATTCTTCAATCAAACGGACTTAGAGCATAAGTTTTGTTGGTGAATAATGCAATGCAGAATTATTAAATCATATACTTGCACATTCATAGCGGTTATTATTTCCTTTAGAATTCCGATAAAACCTTTTTGTAAACCGACTATTGAAGGCGCATTATCCGTGCACACTCCAACTAATTTACACCACTGCAAAAGTACTTTACACCTCGGCAAAAATATATTTTCCAGTAGTGGTCCCTTGTAGCGGCCGTAACGCCAGTAATTTCTCTGTCACTGTAACTTCTTCATCAACAACTCGTATAAAAATAGCTGTGTCAGATAAATCTGTACTCTCCTCATCCAAAGCAATATTTCCCGCGTCGTACTCTCGATCGTACGTGAATATGCGATGCGAACTTTATCAGTTGATCAGAAGTAATGAGGTGACGAGCGCTGAGCGGTTTATATATTACCCCCAATAAGCAGCTAGAATACTCTCAATCGTACGCGAGCGCTTCAAAAGTATAGGGCGGCTTCCCGAATGTTTATCTGTTTGTTTCTTTCTAACGAATATTTCTGACACGATCTGTGGCGTTCCACCTCGTACGCTTAATAATAATATTTATCAATTTTAGTATTTATGAGTTATGTTATCCATGGGCGCCCGCAGGCAGGGGCAAGGGGGGGCAGTTGCCCCCCTGCAATTTTCAAAAAAACAGACTTTTTACAAAAATAGTTTAATAATTTTCAAATAAAGGTACACAGTTGAGGTGAACACAAATAATCATAAATATACATGTTAACAAACAAATCGTTAAAGGTTATTTTAAATATTTACCTACTTAAATAGGAACTGTAGCCTTCTGGGTACTAATCTAAATTTATTAACTACTTCATTTACGAAATTCTCATCTTCTTTTAACATTTCTCGGTGCACACTTAGCATGTACAGTCCAGAAAGCCGGGGAAAAATGAGCTAGGGGGTACTGTTGCTGAATAATTTTATGAACACCTTCGATTTGTCCAGCCATTGTTGAACAATCGTCATAACCTTAACTTACAATATTTTCCAAATTTAATCCACATTTTTGTAAATTTTCGACGATAGCTATGCAATTGACAAAGGTAAATAAAATATTTAAATATTTTGAAAATGTCTACTGCATGAATTTGAGGTTCATTTTTTAATCCATTACTAAAAACCCAGACAACACACCAAATCCCAGAGATATCCACAGAATATCTTTTGTGGATATCCAATATATCCACAAGATATCACAAATATTCCGTGGATTTAATATGGATATCCAAATGTCCGTCTATATCCAGAATATAGAAGATATCCTATGGATATCCAGCAAAATATCTAATAAGTATCTTCCAGACAATACAGGAAATCCCAGAGATATCCACAGAATATATTTTGTGGATATCCAATATGGATATCCAACCAAATGTCCGTCTATATCCCAGGATATAAAAGAATTCAAATATTCAGAAAAATATTTTTTGGGTATCTTTAGTAGAGGTTCATAAGTAACCAATGATTATTGAATAACGTCGAAAGGAAATAAAGGAGATAAAAAATATTTCCAACACTCAAAATATTTTCAGCACTTTGCCCACTAAGGAGAAAGTCATTCTTATTAGGACTCTTCAGCAATAAATGGAAATTCTCGACTCCAGTCTCTAATGGAGTCTGTTTGTGAAACAAATTTCGATCGAACTCAATTACGGCGGGTTGAGCATAAATAGATGCGAAAGTGGTATCGCCATCTATACTTAGGAAGCAAAATCAAAAATTGCATCTAGTGGATATCCACGATGGTTTGCGTTCGCGCCTAGACTTTGATATATTTAGTGGATGTCCATGGGATATTGAATACACCTTAAAAAAATTAATTTTAAATATCTGAACGGTACTATTAGCCACAATGGCGTAATTTTTTAATAATTTGCTATACAATTACTATTATTTATGGACATTTGCATGTCTATAAATTACATCTCATGGATATAAAATAGATATCCACCATGGACTGGACATTCAGTGGATATTGGGATGTCCAGTAGATATCCAAAGGATTTGGTGTGATATCTGGGAAAGTGGTCCGTTTCATACGGGGCCCTCGAATTTTCGAAAATGAAGCAAAATCCACTCAAAAATTTCGTTCTGTGTCGACATTCCGAATAAAGATATCACCCAAACACTACATTTTGTAAATGACAACGGAAGCACCAGCCACCCGTGCCCCCCCTTGTAAAATTTTTGCGGGCGCCCTTGATGTTATCTATATAAAATGAGAATTAGGTAGGTATGACTAAATTTTAAAAGTTTTGTTAAATGGTGAAATTTGGTAAGTTCAATTTTGTGGCTATTTTTTTTGGAATTATACCTAAATATAGTTTTAAGAGCAAAATAAAACACAGTTAACAGATTTTTTATTGTTATAATGAAGGGAGATTTGGAAATGTACATGGTATTGCTTCATCCTTTAATTTCAACCGTCCCCTTTTTATTTTTATTATCAGTAAAAATAGTCTTATATTATTTGAAAATATCTTCTAAAAAGTGTAGAACAGCATCATCTCTAGAAAGTGCTTTAACGGCCCTAGGAACGATATATATGCTGCCGCTGTTCGACGCGTTTAGGATCCTATAAAAACATTTACAAAAACAAAATTGAGGTTCAACAAAAAAAATAACAGTAGTAACTCTTCATCTAACATTAAAACTCTATAAAAACAAATTTTCTTTTCTAGTAAGTTACATTTAATGTCTAATTAATAATATTTTTGTCAGGATCTATGATTGTAAATTTTATATTATAGAAACTTGTAATAAAATAAACTACACTCCCTAAAATACGGGTTGTGACTAGTTTACAATAAAAATTATATTTAGAAATAAATATATTATTTTACTTGCATTAGAAGCTTTAAAAAGACACAGTGTTTAGGTACACGTTAACTTGTACGCAATTCAAAAAGTTATATTCACGCGAAACGTCTTGACAGAGTAGGTGAGCTGTGTCGAGGCCGTTGGTGTGTATGCCGGTCGGCATAGCCAGGAATGGATTGAAATTTTCTGGTGGCGGCGAAGCCGCCACCCTACGAGAAGTCGTTGTTTCGTTTTCTTGTTATCACGGCATTATTATTATTTGTTCATGTATGTGAAATTTGCTTCTAAGGTTTATAAAATACTACTGCTAGTCACGGCGTAAATGAAAACAAATAAGACGCATTCACACAAACATTCCCACCACAGCAATATGACGTTTCGCGTGTATATAATTTTTTGATTTGTGTACACTTTATCGTATACCTAGCAACAGCGTTAAAAAGACATTGAATTGATTTCTCCTTGTTTTCTTTAGTTTTATATCTGATTTGTATCCCGTTTTACAATCTGGAAAGAAGTAAATTTTAATTTGATGTTTTTTGCAACTCATGTTACTTGTACTCAGGTACTTTTTTCACATTATTTTGATTATTTTCAACAATTTAAAAAACACTTTATTTTGCATTGACTAACATAGAAATAGTATGATTAAAAATATACACAAAGTTCATAATATAATATAAATATTTAATAAAAAATAAAAAACATCAAATATTGAATTATCAATTTTTCCATATTGTAACGATTGTTTTTTTATAGTTTATTTATTTAAAACAATTTATTTATTTAAACTATTAGTGATTAATTTATTTATAATACTGAAGCACTATTATAATTCACAGTTCTAATTTAATTTTACAATTAATTTATACTAATTTAAATCACATTTACTTTATCGATTTTCTTATTTCTATGACTTGATAAAATAACTACTTCCTTTGTAACACAGTATATTTATACATAAATTGGTGTATGTGCTAGATTATTCACGTTCTCACCATTTATTAGACAGGTGACTCCAGCAATTTCTCGAATTTACTTCTGATATATTCCCGAATGAATGATTCATACTGGCTATCTGCGAACATAGGCGTCCCTATAGATAGATGATAAAGGGGGTTTATACTCTTTATCAAATATTCCTGGTTTTAAGGACAAGTGGGGTCGTAACAAGGCCCAAACAAGGCAGAGGAACCCAAAGGATCAGAGAATGACCAGAATGCATTACATTAGACAAATAAGTTTTTTAAATGCTCGCATAAATTGAATAGGTTTAGAATTCACATTATTGCCAGATTGCTGCCGAACGCCATCCAAAAAAGTTTTCAAGACAGTCTTGATGTGTTAGTCTTGTTAACAAAAACTTTATTCCTTTTAATTTTAACATTTCCCATAAATGTAAAATTCAGTTAATAGTTATTTGCCAGCCTGATATACACTTAATATTTTTTGTGACTTCTTCGGCTTGGGCATTAAAAACTGGCAAATTCTAAAAAAACTGACATAATCTATTAAAAATTATGTTTTTTCTGTGTTACCCACATACGGCTCCTGATACTGTGTCGCAGCAGGACCGCCAGATGTGGTTAAAATGTCAAACCTATTATTCATTCTTGCAATTATATCCGCAGTATTTTAGGCTGCTGATGGAAGAGCACCAAATCTTATAAACAAATGCATGCTGGAGTTACAAAGGCGCTGAAAATTTGTGCGGCAAATCGAAAATATGGGGGTCCGTCAATTTTGGAACTGATCGAATATTATATGATTTATCATTTAAGTAAAATTGTTTTAAAAACTCCCACAATACTACTAAATAAATTATTTTAAAAGTGTGCTCCAATAAATTGTTTCTAAATGACATTAACAAATGGGGCATATCAAAACGAAATATTTTTTTCATTCTCAAAAATAAAAAAATGGTTTCTCTGGTTAAACATCTAATAATTTAGACATCTGAATATTATAAGAGCCCATGTCACAAATAGTGCAAAGGCCTCTTATTATAACTAATGTGGCAGCTAAGGCTGCTTTAAATGACCTATTTTCACTTCCTTCAAAACCATATATACTATGTGCTTGTAACATAAAATAGGTTGGCTTTGCAGCTCATTTCATCTACAATTATAATGGTGAGCTTATCTAATTCGCGAAAAAATTGACATTTGCTTCAAAATTTTAAAAAGTGAAGTAATAATTCCAACTGAAATTTTGAAATTTTTAATACATTTTTGCAATGGGCCAACACCAAGCAAACAAAACATTTTTGACAATTATTTTTTTTATACAATTTTGGGCACAAATAACTCTAAGCATTTTTGTTTAAAATCATTAGTAAATCTTCTGCCTTTTGTTTTTTTTGACAATTTCTGCCACAATATTTTTGGATGAACAAAATTTATAAGTCAATTTTTATAATCATCTAAAGTAACCTTACAATATAGGAAACATCTGTTGATATTTGGGTAATGTTTCTAAGTCTGCTCATTAAGCGGCGAAAATTTATATCCCGAAGTCTCTTCAATTTTGTTACTTGTCTGAGTATTTCTTACCACTGGTGATTATCTTGGTGTTGTTTGTACCTGCGTCGATGATACATCTTTAATATTTTGGGATTCCACTATTTCTTCATTTCGAGTAATTTTCACTGAAACATCTAAAATAATGTATATTCTATTAGATAAAATATTTTGTTAGTATGTATAGGTTATCATATCTTGCAAATTACGGCAAAAACGTGTTGAGAATAACAAGTTTTTACAAACCATATATAATAAAAGAAACATCAGCGTCTAAGTTTTCAGTTTGACAGCAAATTTCATCTGTAGAGCTTCTAGAGTTGGAAATAGTCGAGGAATTGGTTCTTTCCTTTCTTATTAGAAAACATCGATTTCTCAAAGTGAACGCTGCAGAGTCTGTATGACGATCCATGTATTTTTTCTACATAGATTAGCAAGTCTTCTCCACCACTAAATTCTCGCCCTAAAACAATAATTTTGAGCATTTCTATAATATTTTCATAAATTTTCGTGTTTTGTAATTATTAGAAAAAAATAATAATAATAAATAATACATGTACTTACTTATTTACATCTTTCGGAAATCTAAAAAATCTAAATCTCTGCCTGCTAAGAAAGATGCGCGTGCGGCAGGCTGTGTGTGAATTTTCCATTAAAGCCGAGATAAGTAGCTGGTATTGAATAAGCTGTGGTCTAGGCAGTACAAATTATTTTTAATACCTAGGCAGTAAAAGTGTTACTTTTATGATCGAGAAATGAGTAGTTTAATGAAAATATATGATTTCATCACATATTATAATATTTTTAATGTAATTATATAATGGTATACTGAATACAATATTAAAAATAACAGAAATAAAATGTTAAGAATATTTGTAACCTCTAAATTTATTTAATTTAAGACCAATTATTAACATCCGTATTCACAAAGTATTTTTAAATAGTTTGGTACCTACGTGTTAAGCATTAAACGTCAACGTCATTTCAGAGAAAAGTAGAGTTTGATGATGCCGATGGTGTGAGTTTTCAATCACACTTTGAATTATAAAGGAGCGCACCCACTGAGCCCGCACAGCCCGGGAGGCATATTCGTATCAAGCGTGCAGTATCGCAGGCTCGTCTTTTCCGAGTACCGCCGAATTCATCGACGTATCCAGTGCGCGAGAATGCATTATGCTAGATGTATCCAACGTTCGAAATTGCAATTATCAATTTTTGGCATTTGGCATTTGGCATTTGTCATGGTCACTTGTTTTTGTATCGTGCACTAAGATGGATAATTTTTGTTTGCCGCCAGATTTTCCCTACGTTATAGAAAATGACACAGTAAGACTTAAAATAACATTACAATCAGAAGTTGAGGTAAGCTTTTAAGCACATTTACCTTGCCTACAAACCTTCTTTTACTCCACCTAACACTTTCTTTGGGAGCAAAAAGTCACAATTAATTACCCTGCTTTTTTATGAATTTTCAGGTGAAAATGGAAAGATATGTAAACACCAGTCGGCGATAATTATTAATTATAACATACAAAATTCTTGGAATACACTAACATTAAGTAGCCGGAACATTTTGTATGAAATTGCTACGGGAAAAATAGCACCAAGTGAATTATTTCAACCACTAGAATTAACAAATACAACTGTGTCGCAAAGTGCAATAGTATATTACACACCGAGGTGGGAAGAATTTAATTCCTGTCGTGAGATTAGTTAGATCACCGAGACGCGAAGCGTCGAGGTTAGCTATGATCTCGATACAGGAATAAAACTTCCTACCGAGGTTTGTATACTATTTTATTTATAACCATCATATTTCGATCAAAGTTAATAAATCTTTGTTTCGTTCTGAACATACCTAAAATATTACATTTAACGACAAATTACCAAGCGCGCGGTTTTCTCAGAATAATCAAGTAAATATATTGTTACTGTGATAACGGGGTCAACTGTCACCAAAATAATAAATATCAATAAGTAGTTTGTTGTATTTTAGTTCATTGTTGTTTTTTATTGTTTGTCATTAAATAGGTATTATAAAATTTGTCAAAAAAATGTGTTATTTTTTTTAAATATAAAAAATATTCATCTAGAATAGATGAAATGAGGGAGGGAAGTGAGGGCGGGGGGCAAGTGAGGGCGGGGGAGGGGGGAGTGAGGGCGGGAAGTGAGGGTGGAAAGTGAGGGCGGGAAGTGAGGGTGGAAAGTGAAGACGGGAAGTGAGCGCACGAAGTGAGGACGGGAAGTGAGGGCGGGAAGTGAGGGCGGGAAGTGAGGGCGGGAAGTAGAGGTGTGTAATGTGACACTGCCCAAACTTAAATGACGTTAGTAATGACAACATTACATATATGGTTGTAAATAAATAAACATTATATTAAGGAGAATAATGGTATTAATACTACTGACACATCCAATAATAACATGCAATGCAATAGATATTATACATAAGGACTCTGCAACTAGTAGTTCTATCGAAAAAAAGGATCTTGCGAAGACAAAATGGACCCAATTTATAAACTTGTTTTCCGAATCTGTTCGAAACTCTATCGAAGATGACCCTGATAATTTTATTCCGGCGGTGGATGTTTGTATAAATTCGTATAATAAATACGTTAGTCAGAGTCAATGTTAATGTCAGCGTTACACAATGCTTTCCAACCACGTACAGACACACGGATCAATTCGACAAAAAAAATATGCCGAAAAGGAAAAAAGATATTGGTTCAACCAACATCAGTTTCAAGAAGAAAGGTTCATGCATGTGACGTAGAAAAGTGCAAAGTGGAGTTAAAAAGAAGGCGAAACCACCCCACAATTTACTCCTGTGCGTGGAGAAAAAATATACCTTTAGGAGAAAATAAGTTTTTAAAATAAGCAAATTGTGTATTTTCTTAAAAAAACATTAAAATTACTTTGTTTATACTTGTAATAAAACTTTAAGGCGAATGTGTTTTGGATTATATGCCACATAAATTTAAAAATATTACTTAGGGGGCGCATATCTTGTCAATATGTTGCGATATCGAATGCTGAGTACCACGCGAAAAGCCTGAACAATGCGTTCTCGCGCGCTGTATACCTGAACGGATTCGAGGAAACTCAGAAAAGGTGAGCCTGCGATACTGGACGCTTGATACGAATATGCGCCCGGGAGAGCACGGCAAGGGCGGCCGGCATTTCCGCAGCAGCCGCCCATTGCTTCGGCATATCAAAACCTAAATTGCTTTTAAAAACAATTTTGACTATCAAAGCGAGATGATGGTTCTTAGTAAATAGTAACTATTCGTTATACGAGTATTCGTTGGAAAGATTCGATTACTTTTGAATGATTGATATCATTATACAAAAATACAAGTGTACCTACCTATATTATTCATTGATAAATACGGTACGTACGTACATGCGTTTACATCCTCATAAATTATACTTTGAATAAAGTTCTAAAAAATAGCTACTCTGATTTTAAACCCTGCTAAGAATACGTGCCATTCAAATCAATTTAATGGTTCTTTGTAAATATTTTTCAAAGGAAATTGATGATACGCATTTTTCCCTGCACAAGTTTTTTATTTATTTAAAGTTAAGGTTTGAGATGGGAGTTTGCCTGTGGTGTGTATACTTAGGTGTTTAATTTATTGATAGTGCACCTAGGAACAAAGGATTAACAATATTGCTGTTGAATTCATTTAAAAGTAAGGATTTTTTATAAAGTCGAATTGGTACCATTTTTAAAACGTATATTAACCTTTTTAAAGAACAAAATGGAAACGAAACTAAAAAGAAGTGAAATGTAGGTACATATTTTCCATGGACAAAATATTTTAAAATAAGAATAATATACACAAATCCAATATATACATTCGATCCAAAGTAACTTGGTTATTATGGTACCATAGAATCATAGTAATTAAAGTAACGATTACTTAACGAGTAAAGAATATTTAAAAGTAACTAAAATCAGCATCTCTACGCAAACCGACCGGCAGGTTTTGCCCTATCGAGAATACGAATTGTCGCCGACCTGTGCCTGCGACGGCGAGCCGAACGGCTCTAATTCAGTGGGCGCTACATATCAAAATCTGCCGGCCATACTGGCCGGTCTGTACCGGCTCAATGGGTGCGCTCCTTTACTGTAATTTGTAAAATTTAAATAAATGAGTTTGTTTCCACAAATCAATAACAAATTAAATATTATTTCATATCTTTTTGGAAGAAATCTGTAAAAAAATACGTAAAGAATGTCAGTTTACCAAGAATAAAATAATTAAATAACAATTCATGAAATATTGCCTAACTCTATTAGACATTAGAGAGTTATTGCAAGTTCACTTAAGGTCAGTCACTATTAGTGCCGCTCTTATTTTGACATCTAAGCATGCGCAGATAACTAACTTTAATAAAGATTGTGCCTGTCCTTAATAGAGAGATATTGAAAATTTCTATAAAGCCAGCCACTAATAGTGACATCGTAATTAGAGTCAAATAAATTCTATAATAGTACCTAATATTAAAGAGGATTTAGAAATTATAATTTTAGTAGGTTTAAATGACGAGCGCATCCGAAAGCTATAAAGTCGCCACTACCTGCTGCCCTTAAACATCCACAATTAAGGACAGGCACAATCCTTAATAAAGTCAGTTTTGGAACATAAACATCTGCGCATGCTTAGATGTCAAAATAAGAGCGGCACTAATAGTGACTGACCCTAAGTGAACTTGCAATAACTCTCTTATTAAGGACAGGCACAATCTTTATTAAAGTTAGTGATCTACGCATGCTCAGATGTCAAAATAAGAGCGGCACTAATAGTGACTGACCTTAAGTGAACTTGCAATAACTCTCTAATATTAGAGAGATATTGCAAATTTCTATAAAGCCAGCCACTAATAGTGACATCGTAATTAGAGTTAAATAAATTCCATGCTAAAATCAGACTTATCGCAAATCTTAAATTTTGACATTAGAATCCTCGTCCTTATACTTACTTCTAACCTCTATTTATAATTTTAGAAGGTTTAAATGACGATTATATTAAATATTTAATATTAAAAAACTTCTAACGGATACGAATGTCGGCGAGCGCATCCGAAAGCTATAAAGTCGCAACTACATGCTACCCTTAAACATCCACAATTAAGGACAGGCACAATCCTTAATAAAGTCAGTTTTAGAACAAAAACATCTGCGCATGCTTAGATGTCAAAATAAGAGCGGCACTAATAGTGACTGACCTTAAGTGAACTTGCAATAACTCTCTATTCATTATAATGACGTTTTTATCCTTAAGGTTTTACAAGTGGGTAAATTTTATATATTTGTTTCAGTTTTCGACCTCCTGATTAAAAGTGTTCATTGACACAAAGTTATTCCATTACTAGATTTTGAGATACAGAGGGGGTGTTGAACTTATGAAGTCTCATAATTTTCAAAAATATTTTAAGATTTAATAGTTATTTTTTAAATAATTAAAGTAGAAATACGGCGTATTTAAAAAATCTTTTAACGGCTAAAATAATGAATATAAATAACACTTTATTATATAATTAAAAATACACGTATACGGAGTGAGCCAAAACGTTGATTCTATGAGTTTCACTCTTTTACAATATACCGTGTATATCGTAGTGTGTCTCAAACAAGTACATCACATTAACATTAATATATACTTTGGACATCATATGCAGGGATAGTAAAAAGTTACGCAGTGTGGCACAGCCAAAATCCTAAAACACGTCAATTTCTAATTCTAAAATGACACCTTGCGACGTAAAAATGTCATCCTTAAATTTAACCCCCTTCAGATGATAGCTGCAACCATTAAATCTTCAAATTGGAAGTAGGGGTTTGTGATACTTCATTTGAAAGGTCTTTTCATTTTCTCTTAAAAACCGCATGGTTTTTAATTTTATTGGAGAAATTAACAAAAAAAAGATAAGAGTAGGAAATTCATTACTTTAAAATAAAACTTTTATAAATAATACTATTTAGCAATTTTAGGTTCTGGAATGTTAATAATAACAAAAAATAAATGTCTCTGATTGCCGACATTCCCTATAATAAGATAAAAACTTACTAATAAATACATACAATTTTGTGCTCGGTAATCGAACGACAAAAATAGAGAAGCAGTTTCAGGAATGTGGATATGTACGGCAGATAAAGAAAAAAGCTCCCAATACACTAAGTGACGATCAGAAATTAGATGTAATACTATTGTGAGAACGCCTGAGCCGACCTCGATCTATAGCGCGACGTGAAGACTGACACCTGACTTATGGTTAAAAAATTACCGGAATCTTCTAGGTATGCAGCTGACGTGTGAGGGAAAAACTTTACGAACGACGCTTCGAGATTCTTCCAGCAGGATTGGTTCTTACTGGGCCGTTACATTTTTATATCAATAGCCGCGACTTTGTCAATAAAAGTGTTGGATAGTAAAAAAAAAATGTAATAAATAAATTAGAATTGTGAGTATTATATAAATTAATTAGTACGTTATAAATAAATTATAAATAGTTTCTAATAAATAAACTATTTTTAAATTAAACAAACGTTACAATACTTATGGTTGAAGAAAAGTCACATGCCTCAAGTCGTCAAGCAGCTTCAGCATTAAATATTAGCCATTCCTCGATTCTCCGCGTATTAAAAGAAAATCAGATGCATCCATAAAAACTTGTACCAACTAATGAGCTCGCAAAAGTTAATTTTGATAGGCGAATTCTCTTTTGTGAACAAATGACGGAAATGATAGATGACAACACTTCACAAATAGACAAAGTTTTATTTTCGGATGAATGTTGTACATTTACACTGTCTGAGGTTGAAATATAGAAAAATTGACATTATTTTCAAAACTCCTGCAGAGAGATAATAGGTCAAATCAAGTATGATTTTGATAAATTACAAAAACAACCGTATTAATAAGTGTATTTATAATCTATGTTACTATGAATAGTTTATTTTATCTGGATGGGTAAATTTTATCATTACATTCTTGTAGTTTAATTTAAATATTAATAATATATAGCAACAGTTATTAAAGTTATTTATTAGCGAATGATTGGTTTAAAATATTTCCGACTTTTTTAAACCGTTCAAATTTTAGTGGTGCAACTATGACGTCACATATGAAATATTTTAAACAAAGCTAAAATATTTGAACTAGTCGAAGACGTATGGTTTAATGGTTCAATAATCGTTGACACAAGAGATTTTGATTGTTGCTGTTCTATGTAGTTCTGCTCTGTTACATCTTTGTTTTGTGAAAATTTTGATAAATTTGACATTGATATTTATTGATTTTTATTTTCCTATCTGAATACAGATTAGGAAAGTATAGGAATCATGATTTGTTTCGACCTCGAGTTTTCGTTAGATTTTTACGTTTTGAGGTTTCTGAATCCGTTTTGACTATTTTCGCGATGATGTGTGCGTGCGCGTGTGTGTGTTTGTATCCACGATAACTCATGAACGGATAAAAAGAAAAACACCAAATTTAAACATAAACTTTATTACGGCCTGCGGTGTTATTATTACCATTCCAGAACCTAAAATTGCTAAATAGTATTAGTTATAAAAGTTTTATTTTAATGTAATGAATTTCCTACTCTTATCTTTTTTTTTTGTTAATTTCTCCAATAAAATTAAAAACCATGATTTTGGGCAGACTCGGAACATCTGGGGGGTAATTTATAGGTGGTCATTTTTATATTTTATGGAATATATTTATTAACGTTTGGAGAAGAAAATGCTTTAGAAAAAAGTTACTTAATATTATTCTCTATAATTTTTGTTTTAACAAAAATTTTCTAAAATAGTTCGCATTCGAAAAATTTGATAAATTGTAAAAAATCAAATTTTCATGAAAATTGTCCAAAAAAAAGTTGTTTGTTATATTATTTTCTTTAATTGTTGTTTTATAATAATTTCTTTAAAATGAACCGTATTCGAGATATTTAAGAAAATGTGTAAATTTCGAATTTTGAAGAAAACTCAAAAACGGATAAAGAGAAAAACACCAAATTTTAAAATTAACCTTTATTTTAGCTTGCAGTGAACTGATTTTTGGCAGAGTCGGAACATCTGGGGGTACTTTATAGGAGATCATTTTTATATTTTATGGAATATATATATATATCTGTTATTTACGTTTGAAGAAGAACATTCTTTAAATAAAAGTTTCTTCGAATATTATCTTCTATAATTTTAGCTCCATACAAAATTACTTTAAAATGGACCGTATTCGAGAACTAGCTATAAGTTTTGTTTTATACATGATTTCTCTAAAATGGACCGTAACGGAAAAATTGGAGGAAAAGTGTAAAATTTTAATTTTTCAGTAATTTCGTTGGCAATGAATATATATAACAAAATGTTTCGAGTTAGAAGTAAGTGGAAAATGTATATATTTAGTTTATTGTCTATATATAATATATAGGTTGTACAAAATAACCGGAAAAAGCCTGTAATAACTAGATAGAAAAGTCATGTGTTGGACACATCAGATTTTTTGTTAAGAATATCTCTTACATCTCAAACCTGTAGATTTATCTTGAACAATCTAGTATCTGGTATATTTTGTTTTTTTTTTTCGTGAATAAAATGATAAAACTTAGTTAAAAATTATGTCTAATTGTTATTGATATTTATAAATTATCAACTATCTATTTGATATGGAATATAAATTAGTATTATTAGTAATATTAGTGATATCATGAGTCTCATAGAAAATTCCAGTAGATCTCTATTGAGAGTATTTTTTTACGAGATAACAGAAGCGGAAGAAAATAGATTGTCAATCCAAAATCCAATCACCACATTTGCATGCAATGATCCAAAACTAATAATTAACTACACACCGTGTCAATGAATATTTTATTTGAAAACGAGTTAAATAATGAATAGGCAATGAATGTAATTACGCGTGCAAGTGCACATCTAGCTTGGGAATACAGTGAAGGCATGCTGTAGAGATGCGCACGATGTATCGATGTTAAAAAACATCGATTTTTCGGTTTCGATTTTCGTTGTTTTCATCGATGTTTTTTTATCCGATGTTATTAGTTAACATCGATATTTTTTTTATCCGATGTTATTAGTTAACAACAATGTTTTTTGCAATTTCTTTCGCGATGTGTTTAAGCTTTACGTTTTATTTAGTGGTCACCTTCTGAAGACTATTTTTTAGCTGTTCGATGTATCATTGGATGTCAGCATCGATGTTTTAAAGAAATTGCACATCCCTAGCATGCTGCAGGGAGCGAGTTTATTTATTACATCAGTAAATAGTTTAAAAATTTAAAAAATTATATTTTAAGGATTTATTAACATTCCTAAAGTGTCGCTTTTTTTGCCGCATTTACTTTACGGCCTCATTTATTTTACGACTGCTTTAAAATGTCACTGTTTTGGCCGCATTTACTTTACTGTCGCTTTTTATAAACAGAGGTTTATCATACTCATTGTTAATAATTCTGCACAAATTTTAGTAGTTGACGATGGATTTTTATTCGATTAATGAACATTTGAAACAATTCTTGCGTCTTTTCTAAAAGAAGAATGTAAAAAAATATTGGCTCTACTTGATGAGACAATCGCCTTAAAAATGTGCACCGGCCGTATGATCTCTTTTGGCCTAACCAGAAGTTGCAAATTTCTGATTCTGGAAAAGAAGAACTTACGGCCTTGGTACACAAATAACTATAATTGATAGGTAAGTACCAGTAATTTTAAAAATATGTTTTTCCTAGATTAGTTTAAAATTCAAAGTAGCTAGGCAAATCTTTAATATGTCTGAATTAAATATTAATAGTCATGTCTGTGACGACTATTCATGTCATTGAATGAAATTCAAACTTTCTTTAGAAAAAGAAAAAGAACAGTGAACTTTCACATGTATAATTTTTTTCATGAAGCAATTTTTTAATCACTTCATATTATTTTCTTAGATTACTATTAAATATTATATAATTTTAGTGTCATTACCCATCACAGAAATGGCACTTTTAATGAATTTAAAAGTACAGCATTGTCGACATTTGCATTAGTAAAAAAATCTGATGTGTCCAACACATGACTTTCCTATCTAGTTATTACAGGCTTTTTCCGGATATTTTGTACAACCTATTGCAGCACCTCTGTAAATGTTTAGAGGATAAATTTCTACCTCGACACATTTTTCTATATAAATTCATTAAAAACGAAATATTCAAAAATTTAAATTTTACACTTGTCCTCCAATTTTTCCATTAAGGTCCATTTTAGAGAAATCATGTAAAAAACAAAAATTATAGAGATCGATATCGCAAACAACTTTTAGTTTAACAATTTTCTTAAAAATCAGAATTTTGCACATTTTGTCAAATTTATCGAATGCAGACCATTTCACGAAAATTTTATATAAAATAAGAATCATACACCGAGAAAAAACTTTGCTAATGGGTATTAAACATTTCATAGTGGGTATTAAATTTTTTAATACTATATGAGACAGATAAACAGATTAATAGCAGCAATTAAACTTTTGTTCTTGGATCAGTGTTGCTGTCACAAGCAAACTAATAAAAAACTTTGCTTGACGTTAGTAAATTAATTTAATAATGGGTATTATACAGTTTAATAGAAAACCTAAAGAGTTTACTAGTCATTATTAAACAGCGTAATAATAGGTATTGAACAGCTTAATAGCGTTTAGTTCATAAATATTGATAATTTAATAACTGTTATTAAATGGTTTAATGATGGTTATTTGCAGGTCTTCATACTCTCTATTAAACCACTTTAATTGTAGTTATTAAATAGTTTTATAGAAGTCGTCCAGAAAAATACCCCCCCCCCCTCCAAAAATTAGCCATTGTATATATTTAACTACAATAGGTAATATAGCCATATGCAAACTTTTGATAGTACCACACACTTAAAGTAAATACGTGCATATAGGTTAAATATGCGTTACCACTTTTTAGTTTTAATGAAAAACATCTCTAAAAACTTATTTTTTAGCGATTTTTTCAATTTTTTTAGAAAATAAACTAGATCAAATTTTAAAAAAGTGGCTCCAGAGGATTACATATTTAACCTTTATCAAATAAAACTTTAAAAGTGGAGTATTGCTAAAAGTTTGCATATGGATATACCTACTTCATATTAGTTAGAAAGAGAGATTTGCAAAACGTTAAAAACACAAAACAAGTTGATCTTCTATGAAACGTATTTCTGCATCATATTTTAAAAATAAACCAAGGATGAGTAAGAAAAATGAAAAAATGTAAATATTTTTGAATAATTTATTGAGTCACTAGAGAATTCGAAAAAAAAAAAATTGTTATAGGAGCAGTTACATATGAAATGGACCCTAAATAAGGGCCGTGGAAAACATTCATCAGTTAATTGATCAATTCATGCGCGACTGTTTCTTACATTACTAACCACAAAATGTGTAAGTACATAGTGCATTTAAAAAAGCAGTTCAAATACATACATTTATCAATTTTAGTCTGATGAACTTCATAGAAAAGTCCTTTTAAAACTTAAAACATTGCTATAAATTTTCTGTTTCTTACATTACTAATAATAAAATGTTCACTAGTATGTTGGATATCAGATTGTAAAACGGATTTTAGTGTATTTAAACAAAGCACTTCATATGCACCGAAATGCTTATCAAATTTAATAGTTTGATACATTCTGTAAATTAAACAAATTTCATTGCAAGTATTAATTAAAATACCAGTAATTTCTCCAAAAATTGGTAGATTTGTTCTATTAATCATTATTAGATCTTGTAACTTATAAATCAGATGTCCCAGGTTGACCTGGTTACACAAATATACTTGTTGAAAATCTTCTACAATTATATTTTCAAAATCAATATTATGAAATTCAGGTAATGCATGAATATGTCCGAACGAGCTATTTTTTTTATTAAAATAAATATCACTGCAAAAACCTTTCTTCTCTTTGAACCGGTGACATCATTTTAGCTGATTTTTTGTTGCTAATGTCTGAGTTATATTTACTCTAGAAGACACCACATTAGCAGAAACTTTAAACTCTTTATGTTTTGATTCAAATCTAAGAGTTGATAAATTTATAACAGGTCCAACTTTTTGTATTATATAGGGATAATGAAGCAGAATATGATGCTTTGGTTTTAGTGGTTTTTGAAAAAGATTTTTGTATAATTCATGATGCTCTTTAATTACATTTTCTAGAATTTTAGAGGCACCCTCTGAAGACTCAGTTGCCAACACTATTTCTAAAATTTCTCGTAATAATATATAGACCTTCCAAAAGCGATTTTGTTCTGGCACAAATGTTCCAAAAAGTAGTCCAAAATAAAGAACAAAGCATTTCATTTCAGAAAATGACATATTCATTTTACGTTTTTTTAGATTTTCAAGAGTGATCAAAGGTGGCTTATTAACTTTGTTTCCAAAGTTGAAACACTTTAAAGATAAATTTACGTCATCTATATTAAATAATTTTTTCTCTAATACAAAATGATACAATAATGGGCCATGTTCACATGTGAGATATGCTGTTTTATAAACTATATTGTAATAGTTAGTCGCTATACAAGTTATTCTAAATAATCAGTTCGTTAAAAAAGCTAAAAGTTTTTAAATTAAGCCCAATTGAAATTTAAAATTTGAAATTATACGTCATCGGGAATAGACCAATCAGCTTGTGTCGAAGTTTTTTTTGTTTTACAAAACCAAGCCAACGAACAAACCTACATACAGAATGTCGAAGTGAACGCACATCTAAGTGACATTTAAAAATTGACAGCACCTAACAACTAACCTTAGTTTTTTGTTTTGGTTTAATTTTATTATTAATCTGCATTTATCTGGGTAAATTATCCTGTGGGATATAGGATATATAAAGGAAGAAGAATATGAATTTATCAGCTGTATTTATAAAAGTTGAATCAAGTATTTTTCCCATTGTAAACGAAAATATGATTACCGAGATGATTACTGCATTTTTTAACAATACTCAGTTTCCAAAAGATAGAAAGGTAAAACTTTATTTATAAATTGTTTTAATGGTAGGTAGTTACAGTTTATATGAAGCAGTACACTTTATAGTAAAACATATTTATCTCAGGTTTTATTTTTAGATCTGCCAAGCAAGAATATGGAGATATTTACTTTTTCCATAAGAGAGAAGGAGACAAATTACACCTAAACATAAAGTACAGCAAAAACCTTATGATGTGGCTGTTTTTTAGTGCACAATGCTTAGGATATGTTGAATCTCAAGGTTTGTAATATTTATTATGCTTTTTTGTTTTTATATCACATATAATAAACAGTGTATAAGGCCCTTTATTCTTATAAATATTTTTTTTCTAATTTTGACATAAAGAGACATTTTTTGTAATCGCAGCAAGTGTTAAAATAATCTAGAAATAGATTTTGTTAGTGAACCTAGTAATAATTATGATACCAAAGAATGCTGCAGAGCACCTATGAAATTTTGAGTTAAAACATGCCATATTTTTAGGCTATTTTTATACCCTTTTCAAAAATTTTATGCTCCTCGTTTTATGCAAAACTTAAAATGCTCTGATAGCTTCGAACGAAGTCAGCAAAGCACCTCTGTTTTATAAAGTTTTTTCTGTAAAAACAGCAACACCATATATTTATGCACTTGAAATATTATATTTTTAAAAAATACATGGTGCTTGCTAACCTTCGAAAGAAGCCAGCAGAGCAATTCGGTTTTTTAAAGCTTTTTTCTAAAAACCACACCCCATTTTTAGACTCTTGAAATATTGTAAAACTTTACTAAAAAAATTGCTATTTTTAAATAATACAGGGTGCTTTGTTGGAACAAAGTCAGCAGGACACTTCAGTTTTTTAATATATAAAAACAACTACTTATGACACATGTTTAGGCTGTTTTAAAATCCTAAAAATGTGGTAAGTATATTTGTTTTCAGAAAAAAAACTTTGAAGTCAGGGAATTGCGAATTTTTTTTAAAAATGTCAAATTTCGAATATTTTATAATATTGTAGGAGCCAAAAAATGTGGTGTGGTTTAAAAAAAAACTGGGGTGCTCTGCTGGATTCGTTTGAAGCTAACAAAGCATCCCGTAATTTTTTATTTTATAATACTCAATAGCCTAAAATGAGACATAGCTGTTTAAACAAAAATGGTACTTTTAAAAATAGCAGTTTTTTCGAAAAGCTCTATAATATTTCAAAAATGTGAAAATGTGGTGAGCTTGTTTTTTTTAAGTTTTGAAAATCAGAGGTTCTTTACTGGATTCGTTCAGAGCTAGTAAAGTGCTCGTCTTGTTACATAAAATAAGGCATTTTGTAGCTGGTTATATAGTTATTTTGTAACTGCATATCTAACCCTTTTATTTTTTTCAGGAGGTGGTAAACATGTGGCTTCATAGAAGAAGTGAGGAACCATCTGTAACATCTACTCAGTGTTATTGATAATGATGTACACTTGGCTAGATTGTTAAAGAAACCTCTTCATCCACTACAGGAAAATAAATCAGTACTTTTATATTCTTAGGATTTGTATATATTTTTTATTTGTAAATAAATTGTTTTTTACTTCATTTTTCTCATTTTTTATTAAAAGGTTAATAAATAAAATTTTCACAGATTTTTATATTTTTGTTTGTAAACAATAATTGAAGTTTTTATTAAAAATCACCAATGTTAATAATAATAACTTAAGTCAATATTATTCTTTCTCCTTTTTTAAAGCTACTATTAATAAAGGTATTACTTTAGCTTGACCTATGATCAATTTTTAATTTTGTGATATATTTGGTTTGACAGAAAAAAAATTAAAACCCTTTGACATTGGTTGTTTTTACTTAGATTTTCATAAAAAATAAACGGAACTGCAAACATGTTTTACTATCGTAATAACGAATAGCAACATGAAATTTTTTTTTCACATTTATCACTGTTGTCATTTTCATAAGAAGGCACACTTTCTGGTTTTTTGAAAAAGGTGGCAAGAACTGTGATATTTTTAAATTTATCACCAGTGATACCACATGTAGTTACCCGATTTATTGGAATATATAGACTTTGCTACCACATTCAACTGAACTTGGTTTTTAATATTTATCACTGTGACATAGGCGTTTTTGTTAAAATGTTTCATTTTAAACTGCTGTAAATAGGTGCCTTTGTTTTGGTAGTTTCAGTCCCAAAAAAATCTATGCATATACAGGTACTCATTCCTCTTCAATTTGCTCGAAAAGTTAAATTTTTATCAAAAATTACATTGGCTGTTTAAAAACTCATTATAATCCCTGAAATGTGATAATTAGGTAAATTAAATTAAAAAACAAAAAAGTTTATTAAATTAATATTTACTCTTACAAAATAGGTTCTTGTAAGTTAACAAGCAATTATGCAGATATTACTAAGTAAATGTACTTGCTTAAAATTCACACACGAATGTGGTTTTAACATGTTAAATTAACTAACCCTTCTTATAACTCTTTCCACATGTATTCTTAGAGATGCTATTCTTTTACTTAATTGTACATCTTCTTGAGAAGTTTTTTCATTCTGTGATACACTAGGTGTGGCTTTACTAAAGTGTATCCCATGTTTTCAAGTAGCTGATTATTCTGAAACCCCTATCTGCCATTATATGGGATCCAGGAACCAGTTTGTTTAAATACCCACATTTTTCCATTATTTCTTTATCACTAGTTCTTCCACAAAATGATGAATAAATTCGGTATCTTCAAAACTTTCAGTCGATTCTGCATTTTCTTCCAGAAGGGTTTTTAGGTTATACACCTAAGAATTTATAGTATCCTTATTTTCAATTTCCTGAAGGGGACAATTAGCAGAAATTGCTACTACATCTTGATAATCCGGTGTATTTTTATTAAAAAGTTCACGAGAAACATCGCTAGTAGAAGGTTGATTTTCTTCTTTCCAAATTTCTAGGAACACTAATAAATATTTTTGAAGATGAATGTGAATCATTATCACATTCTGGAACAAAACACTTTTTCGTAGTCATAATATTTATAAAAAGTACAAAATTAAACAATCAAATTCCAAATAAATTCTTGATGGAGACACTATGATGACAGATGCCATACACAGTGCTGCCATTTTGCCATTTTCTGAATTATTAAGTGACTTTTAAAACAATGAAACCTTAAATATGGTAAAAGTTTAAACAGAAATAATACTTTAAAAAAACATTTGATATTATATATTTAAAAGATATTTGTTTAACGATGTTTTAGAAGTCTAAAAGTAAGAAGGAGTACACAAACGAACGTACATCACTTCTCGTAAACCTTCTAGCCGGCAACGTTGTGCGCTAGCTCCTATTGGTCTATTCCCGGTGACGTCATAAATTTTAAAAAAATTCATAACTCCGGCAAATGAATAGATAAAAAAAAAAATAAAAAAAATGTAATTTTATTTTCAACTCTATTATTCATAAAAAAAATTTCAAAATTTTTGAACATGCCCCATTCAACAATATCAAATAAGGCCACTCCTTCAAAAATGTCATGAGCTAAATCAACACAGAAATTTTCTGTAACATGAAAATTGGGAATTTTATTAAATACACATGCTTCCTTAATTCCAGTTGAACTCGCATTGTTTTCTTGTATGTCAGTTTCATAATTTGCTTTATCTCTTATTAAATTATGGTTTGGAAGAACAATCTCCTGAGTTTGAGTTCGATGAGATTTGCAAAATCTACAAAAAAAATTTGCCCTGAAACTTTCTGTGAATCCCAACAATGTATTTAAACCTAAATTGTCCCCTAGACATAATGTTAATGAAACTTTAATTTTAATTTTGTCCTGATCTGAAACAATTACTATTCCATTTTCCTGTATGTTTGTAAGTTCTTCTACTAATTTCAAGAATATTGCATTACTCCCAAATTCTTTCAAATCAGAGCTGTGAAATAAGAGCACTAAGAAAATATTTTCTAAATGTGCACGATAGTTGGGAGGAATGCAGGGTATTGACCAATAAATTGCGCCGATTTTATGTATTCCTGCATGGGAACCTAACGGATTACCAATTTCAAATTCATCAAAATAAAGAAATAATGGTAATACAAGGTCACTTTGTTGAAAATGTTTTAACTTATTTTTCCAAAAATCAGTCTGGATGATATTAGATATATTTGAAATGCATTTAAGATCATTAATATACTTAATAATTTCAGGAAAAACACAAGGCAACTCCAAAAATAATTTAAGAATTGGGCTTATTGGTACAAATTGGGCAGAATATGCTTTTGCTTTGAGAACATCATTTTGAAGCAAATCAAACCTTTCTCCAGTAACATATTCAATTGATTTAATGTACAAGCCTAATTTTTCCAGATACTTTTGTCTCAAATAATCACTAGTTAAATCCATGAAAACACTATCCCATTCAAAAAAATAGTCATTCACAAGACCCTTTTTAGTATTGTCAACTTCAGCATTCCCCAAAATTCGTAGTAAATCTTGTTTAAAAAGATCCATTGGTTCACAAATCAAATCAAGTACAGAATCTATTACAGTTTGGACTAGTTTTCGGTTCAAAGTAGAGTCTCCATATAACTTAGTAATCACTGAATCACCTTTATTCCGCAAAGTTATTTTGAATTTATTAAACTCAGAGCTACTATCTTTTTCGAAAGTATCTAAGTTTTCAGGCTCACAAATATTTTTATCAACATTTTGATTAACGGGTAATTTTAAATTATCAGTTTCTTGTTTGAAATTAGATTTAATATTTGATACGTTAAATGTATGCGTTTTTAAATGTTTTTTAAATGAAGCTGCTGAAGAAAAATCCCTTGTACAATCTGATTCAGCACACTTAAATACTGACATTTCTTGTACACCATGAAATAGTTTTAAATGGGTCATCAAAGATTTAACTTCACTGTAAACATTATTACAAATACTACAACAAGGCATTTTATATGCTTTAAGTTATAAAAATCCATATAAATTCTAATAAGGAACAAATAAATCAAAAACTTTTATAAGTTAAACTTAAACTTAAATTTAAAAATGTAAATAACAAAAATATATGATTCCGATAAATTTCAGAATACCTTTTCACAACAAAAACAAAATATAGCTGATTTATATTTTTAGTTAACGATAAAAAAATTAAACTAAAATTATTAATTCTAAAGTTAGTATGTATATAACATTAGTTAGTACCTTAAACTAGTACATAAAAAAATAGTTTCAGCCTAATTAATACAATAGTTATTATACTACCTGGTTCAGGTGAAATTTAATGTCAGATATAAAACTGGATGTGCTAGTTGATTTAGCTTTCATTGGCATTTGAAACACCATCTCTTGAATAAAATGCCACACATGCTTTGATTCTGGAGGGTATTCCAAATTTAAAGCATGGATTGCTTTATAAAGTAGTTCCAAACACCTGATGGCGGAATCACATTTATATTTCTGTTCAAAACAAACAATACCAAATTCAATTGGATGTTCTACATCGCCTACAACTATACCAAACGGTTGCAAGGGCAAGTTGTATTTTACTAATGTTGTGTGTCGACGATGTATAATCTCTTCTAGCTCACTATAATCCTAAAACAAAAAGAAGGCTTAATAAAATATAATTCTAATGGTATTGCAGAATAGTATTGTTACACACTATATTTTTTCTATAATCACTTTAACAATAATAAACTATTTAGAGTTAGAGTTATAATAAATAACATTTGTGTAAGAAAATGTGATTGTACATGTACAGAGAATAGAGAATTCCTTTAGTTTATTTCATGACATAAGAAAATAATAACTTAGACTTAAAGGAGATTTTGTAGAATATACGTGACATGTTTCATAGTAATCGTAGAAAAAATATATTAAATGCATACCAGGTGTTACCTGAATCTTAATAAAAAAGCTGCATTGTATCTCCTGCCTTGTGGGTCTCCAGTTTAATTTTGGACTCTTTCTGAGGGTCACAGGATTAAAGAGAAGTGGCAGAACCAATAATGCCTGTGTGTCTGAAACGATAATTTTGTTAATTGTAATATTACATTAGGTACAATAATTAAGTAGTATTATCATTTATCAATATTGTGACATTGCCAGAACAAATTGTTCTCTAGTTTGTACTTAGTAGTCGTAATAAAGGTATAATTAGTGTAAACCAAGTATCTTGTAATTAAACAACCCTAAACATAATTTTAGTTGGTTGCAAGAATGTTCATTAAAATTTATAATCCTGATAAACTTTAACTAGGCTTGATATTGTTAACTGTTTAAATGACATAAACTTAAAATTCTCATGGTATAAACGTCTTGCAATTGACTGTGTTTTAATTAAACCTATAACATCAAAATAATAAATATTAAAAAATACATTTAAATTTTTTTATTTTGTAATTTTTGTATATACTTAGGTGTATATATTTATATTGTTTACTTACTCAGATTTAAAATTTTAAACATTTATTTTTATATACTAAGACAAGATCAAAATTTAAATTTAAGCGTTTTAATAGTTGAATCAAAATTTAAAATAAAGACAATTAACAATCCAATTTAAAATACATACCTGGGGCACTCCTTGTCAATTCTACCGATCTCTCCCCTGCTTCCTTTAAAATTGCATCTCTTATTACTGGCCAGTGGTCATATATAATGTCCGTTTTGTCAGGAAAAGTTTGATTGAAATCAGATTCGAGCTAAAATACAATTTTAACTTTAATTTGAAGTATTTTAATAATTGTTTTATATCTACTTTTGGTTCTTTTGTCAATTAGGATTTACACATTTTTCTATTCAAGACTCATTATAAATATAGTAAAAAAATATGTTTTGTTTAACTAAAACCTCTTTAATTAGTTTAATTTTCGCCACCCTGTATGTTTCTTATTTAAATTCTTTTTTCAGTTTTTACTATATAAAACTTATGTGAATAAAAACTTACTAATTCAATCCCAAATGCAGATTTGAGACAAGGAAACATGTCATATAAAGTTGATGTTGTTGATTCCTTATTATAGAGCCGGGTCCTAATAGTGAATGTATTTTCCCATGCCTGAACTATTCTTATGTATGGCTCTACAGCAGACTTTAAAAAGTTCAATTCCTTTTTTTCCTCCTCAAGAGGGCTGCGACTGAGATTTTCTTGATCACAGTTTGCCATTGGAACAAGAGAGCGATTTGCTACTCGTAAGGCTGCTTTTATATTTAAATATCGGGACCATAGTTTACCTCTAGCAGGAACTCTGAGACCCAACTTTGTTTTTGATGCATATGGTACATAATATGTATCAATTTCTTCACCAGGAAATAATTTTATTATTTCTTCTGCACATTCCATGAGTTCCTCTTCTAAAAATAAAAAAACATTTTATTATTTAATCTATTAATATCCAAATAACAGTACCTTTCCTAATATGCAATAATAAAAATATTTAACATCTACTTAGTACATTTTTAGGTTTTATTTCAAAAATTATGCATTAGCTCTTGATATAAATATCTAAAAGTTATCAAATATATAAGGTACATCCCAATTAATCAAAAATTGTTCAGACTATTAATTAAAGATAAAAAATTTCCACTACATTTTATTCATCTTCATTTGCCAATGAAAATATTGAGAGAAGAATAAAATATTATTACAACCCACTTACTCGTTACTTATAGATCCTCTACTGATGAGAATATGATTAATTACTATTTTGACCAGTTTCTGTCTTAGGTCATTTGTCAATTTTCTTTTATGAATCAAGACCAATCTGCCTTCTGCAGTTGAATTTAAAATGTTTTCCAAACCCTGAAATGTAAGACTTAGAAAAAAATTAAGAAAAATAACATGCTTACTAACCTCTGGAAAAAACATTACTTTTTATTTTTTTTCTAGGTGGGGTAGCATCTTCTTTTAAAGCCTTAAATAATGCATATAATTAAAAAAGTAAAAAACAAGCTCCATAAGTATATACCTACCTCTGGAATCAAAACTTTTGATTTATTTTCTACATAAATTGCTGTTGATGTTGTTGGTAGATCTTTGGCCTCATCGTTACAGCTTCCCTCAAGGGTCCTAATTAAATCAGCAGTACTGCTGTCAAAACTGTTGTCATCAAAGCCACTACTTTTTGGCGTTGATGAAAATGTGAATGTGCCATCATCTTCTACTTCAAAAATGATTTTCTAAGAAATTAAAAAATTATCACATTAAGAATTACCTAATATTATTATTAAGTATATAAGATATCCTGCACAATTATCTACTATAAGGTCAAAGGAAATCTGAATCTAAAAAGTATGTTTTTACTAGGTGTATAAGTACCTTGTTTTCTAAAAGATATTCCTGGAATTTCTTTTTGAAAATTAATTTAGGGCCAATTTTCTGGAAAATAATATTTATAGTGTCATCATCTATGAGTGGGAACGACTCATCTGTAATTCCCTGTTCTGAAATACAAAATTATAACAATATTAAAATATCAATAATGATTATTAAATAAAAAAATGAAAATACGAGGATACCTAGTGTAACCTATACATAAGGCAAGGGCGTATTTAGGTGGGGGGGGGGGGGGGGGGGCGAAGGTAGTTTCGCCCCCCCCCCCCCTGAACAACCTTCCAACTTAAATGATTTTAAACCAAAACAATAGTATAGTAGTATACTTTCTGTATTAAAACAGTTTTTTGAAAATTATCGCCCCACCCCTCTCAGAAAAATCCTGGATCCGCCCCTGACATAAGCACACATAAATAAAAGTAAAAAGTGAAAAAAGAATATGGTATTAAAAGCTAAGGAAAAATTAAGTTAGTGGTACACAAAAATAAAAACGGCAATGAAATATGCTTTAATTAGGCGATGGGTACATATTATACTTTTTACAACAAACTTTATAAAAATAATTTATAGATTATGAATTTTTTTTTTTTTTCATTTAACTAAATTACCTAAAACTTCAGTAGAATGCAATGTATTTTCTCTTTTAGACACAGTTTTAGCCTTATTACTCTTATTCCAATATCTCAATCAAATACATACAATAACAATTATTGTAGTTTACAAGTAAAAATAAGAATAAAACTCAACTCACACTAATTAGATTAGTGCTTTTGTTGTAAATCAATACTAAATTTGGACTTTTCAAGGTATTAACGTAAAAAACTACTTCCATTGCATTAAAATTATTACTGTTAATCATTACATTTTGACAGAATATACACTAGAGATGACAAATTTTGGTTCCATGCACCATAATAATATAGACTTATAGAGGTAATAAGTATTCATTAACATTTTATTTCTATTATTTTCTAGATTGTAAAAAAACTAAAAAAAACGTCGAAGACAAATTCAATTACAGAATGGTTTGTTTTTGTTAAAAGTTAGGTTAGATAGAAGTTACGTATAATGGAATCAAAATATTAAATATGGCTGTTTAATTGAGCATGCGCATGTGTGTGTCCTGTGATCCATGTGATAGTTGGATTGCCGGCATTTATGACGCATTTTTAATTTTTTTATTAATTTTTAAGGAAAATTATAATTTGTTTATCAGAAAAAAGTTATTTTAGTTGACCATAAATAAATGACGAAATACACTTACCAATAAACTCTTGGGTGTAGTTTTCTAATCCCCAATTTTTCAAAGTTTCCGTATAATCCATTTTACGGCACAATTTTACAAAACACGGCACTAGAATACACCACCGGCTAAAGTACCACTGGCACTGCCCAAACAATGGTCCTTTTTATGGGAGAAATAATAATTTACTTTAAATTATTTAGGGATTAAAGGCACGCAGGAGGATTTCTATATAAGCACAAGCACATGGGAGAAGCACATGTAGGCTATGTAAAGGTACCCACAGGCACAGGTTGTCACGACTCACGACACGACACAATATTCAAATGAGAAATATGATGCAAATGATCGTCGCTCGTGGCTGCCGCTATAGTTTCCGTGATATTTGCATGTGATGGAAGGGATAAAACCGTTAACTTTACTTAGGGTTATTAATTTATTAAACAATTATTAGAAACGTATTAAAGAGTTTAATAAATATTATTAAACAACTTTAATAGAATCAACAATACTTATGGATATTAAAGTTGTTTACTAATACATTATTGGCTATTAAACAATTAACTAATTATAGCAGCTTCAGGTTAATAGATTTCTAGCAACCTTCGTTTAATTACTGCTATTAAGCAAAAATGAGGTAATTTATTAGTGGTTATCAAATTTTTTTCTATTAAACATGTTTAATAGACCACGTTTTCTCGGTGTAGAGGATAATACTAGAAGTAACTTTGAAGAATTTTCTTTTCCAAACATAAATAACAGATATGTTCCATAAAATATAGAAAGGACCTGCTCCTATAAAGTACCCCCTCAGATGTTCCGACTCTGCCCAAAATCTAATCATTTCACCAGAGGCCGGAATAAAGCTTAAGTTTAAAATTTAATGTTTTTTTCTTTATCTGTTTTTGAGTTTTCTTCAAAATTCGGAATTTAACACTTTTTCTCAAATATCTCGAAATCGGTCCATTTTAGAGAAAATAGGTATGGGACAAGAATTATGAAGAATTATATTAGAAACAACTTTTATTTGAACAATTTTTATAAAAAAATATTTTTTTTCATTTTGTCAAATTTCTCGAATACGGACTATTTTAGGAAAATTTTGTATTGAACAAAAATTATAGAGAATAATAATGTAAGTAACTTTTACTGTAAGTTTAAAATTCGGTGTTTTTCTTTGTATCCGTTCATGAGTTATCGAGAATACACACGCACACACACGCACCCACACAGGTACGCATGCACGCACGCACGCACACACACATGTGGCAAAACGGATTGAAGGGACCTCAAAACGTAAAAATCCGTCAAAAACACGAGATCAAAAAAGATCATTTAGGATATCGCCGCCACTGGGGTCGACGGTACCACGTCTGCCCTGTTAGAGATAGCGAATTAGGATATCGCCGCCACTGGGGTCGATGGTACCACGTCTGCCTGTTGCAGTGTCCAGGACCAGGAGAGAGCGGGGACTTGACTTTCGACCAGCAGAACGCGATGAAGTGATAGGCAATATACCGTTAAAGACATTCTTTATTTTGTTCCTTAATTAATTACATTTTAAACATTGTTTACGAGATATTTAATAAAACGTTATAAAACCATGTTAACACGTGTTTTATGAAGTTGCTATACAGGGCGTTATAGTATACAGGGTGATAAATCATTTAAAAACAATAATTTTGAAGTTATTTCTTTTAACTTCTAACATCAGAAGTGTGGATCCTGTTCACGTTTTCACATTAAAACGAAGTGTCTAAAAGTGTATCAAGGATGATTTATTCGCAGAGATGTTGCACAGTTCCAAATACCTCAGAACTGCTTCCGGAATTGTCGGTTTAGTCGTTTTAACCTGTCAGAATAAAACAAGAAAACCGACAATTCCGAAGCAGAAGCGTATGATTAAAACGCACCTATTAAAAATATTGCGCCAAGATGTAGGCAACACGTAATAAGGGATCAAAATGGCGGAGTTTTCTATCTCGTTTTAAAAGGCACTCAGAAAGCTGCGCAGTACGACCATTCTCCGTATAGTAAAAGAAAATCAAAGTATGTGTAAATATCACGATGCGCTGGTACAGATCTGAGCACGTACGCGTATTAGGCAAGCCGAGGACGCATGAGCATGCAGATGTGGACGGGCTTCCGAGACGCGGCAAATTGCCTCGTTGTGTGCGCCGTACGGCCTCGCTTCGATCTGTTTGTTGGCGATACATCAAAGGGAGGCAATGCACAGTACGTGCTCAGTCTAGACGGGGAATTTGTACTATACAGCACCGTATAGATTATAGCGAGTTTCTAGAATTTACTTTGCATGGAGTGAAACCAGGAAATTGTTTTGCTTCTCCTAAATTTAAATAATCAGTGTGATATCTTAAGAGAGCAAAACGCCAGTTCTATTACAACACCATGAAAAAAGAATATCCTTGGCACGAAATCGGCCATCGATTCCTTACCCTTCTTTTTTCGTTATTGTGTCGGATAAAATAATAAACCATGCACTCAACTCCGCGACGTCCTCTTCATCCTTCATTTTTGTTTTAATTTAACGAATATTCTGGGTATACGGTTGCGTGCTCGCGAATTTACTGGATCAGTGACGAATAGCCCCTCGTGCGTCCATCATTCGTGTATACAAAATGCGTCGCATGAGGCATTCGGTTCGGTCTCGCCTTGCCTCATACGCGTACATGCTCAGATCTGTACCCGCCTTAACGACTTCAACTCATATTTTGGACTATATCGTAAACATTATTTTTGTTCGTTAACGTTCACGTTTGTTTACGTTAACGTACTGGAAACACTTCAAGTCTCTATTATTAGAATGTGATAACAGCAGTTAGTTTTGCACTTATTAGATTAATTTTACCTAATATTCTTATACCTACTCGAACCGTTCGACCATAGGTTCTCAACGGGGGCGCTGGTACTTTGTATGAAGGCGCTAGCAGATCCAGAGAAAATGGCGGCGTTAAGGCAATCAAGAGGGGTGATTCCTACCCTATCACCACCAAAATTTAAAATTATTTATTTTTCAATAAAAAAATGTTTTTTTATAAAATCTAGTTAATACATATTTCAAATAAATCTTTTAGAAATATTAAAAAAAATGTTTTTCAAATATTTTGAAATATTGTGTACCTATAAGGAATCTATTTAGGAAATTATTATAATAAAATTCTATACCTGATTTAACAAATAAATATTTTATGTAGCTAAGTAAATTATCTTGTTATAACATTTACGTTAATACTCAGTTTATGCAATACAACAAGAACAATAATGTGGTAACTTGAAATGACTTGTTTATAGAGCAAGTGCGCCGGCATCGCAAACATCACAAACAAAACAAAGTTAATACGTATATAAAGTCAAATATATAAAAGAGATAACTCTAGAATGTTTTTTTTTTTATGTGCTTAATTTGCCTAAAAGTTTTTTCAAATGAAGGTATGAAACCTTCTAGGCTACAAGAGCATTTAAATAAAGTACATGCTGATAAGAATAATAATAATGATGATTTTTATCTCATTTTCAAGGACTGGAAAAACAATATATAAAACAGCCAACTGTATTAAACCTTTTTGCGCCATCTTCTAAACAAGATAACATTTCATTGTTAATCGCTAAAGCTGGAAAACCACACACAATTGGTGTGGAATTAATTTTGCCGGCGAAGAGGTAATAAAAACTGTTCCTTATCATAAAACACCGTCAGACATCATCAAAAAATTTCCCCTCCGAAATAATTCAGTGCAAAGAAGATTTAATGAAATAGCAAAAGATGTTGAAATATCTTTATGTGAACACTTAAAGACGTGCAAATTTTCCATTCAACTCTACCAAATAACGAAGCTCTACTCATATACGTTCGAGTTATAAAAGATGAAAACATTTTTCAAGAGTTATTTGCTAAAAATTTGGAAATTGATACAAAGGGAGAATCTATATAATACCATGCAAAATTGTTTCAAAAGAAAGAAATCTCTATTTGCAACATTTTGTCAGCAGCTACTGATGGTGCTCCAGCAATGACAGGACGTTTTTAGATGACCTTTAGCATTTATTATCATACACTGCATTTTGTTACATTCTTAGCAGGTATCTTTACTGTATTTTTTTATTAATATTTTCATTGTATGAAAAATAAATTCGTAAACTTTTCTACTGATAGGGCTTTGGGACGAAATCCAAATTTTGTATTCCTCATATAGCCTTGTGAGAGTATAAAAAGATGGTAAACATTTTCGATCTCCTGTTCACTAGCAACAGTAATGGCTCTAATAGGCTGGAATTGGAATTTAGTTTCGATTTTGTTCATTGGAGGATGATGACCGCTCTTATCATCCAATATTATCCCTGAGATGAGTCTTTTTTATAAAAATCTTAATAAATTTATTTGACGAATCGAATGTTTTTTTTAAATTTACAAATTTCAATTAAATTTCCGTTTAGATTAAAATGGTATTTGTAGTTAAATTGTCTTGTTTTTATAGTACCAATCTTCTGTGATTTATTTTCTTCTCTTAATAACAAACCTGAAGTAAACACCACCTTCCTGTTGAAACTTCCTAATCTCCAATAATATTTATATATTTTTTTTCCTTCCTCATCAAATTTTTCTGTAAACTTCTTTCTGCACCTTTCTAAGTCTTTACATTTACGGCTTCTCATCAAAGTTCCTTTTCGGTTTTTCTTGCTTCTCTTGTGTCTCCTTTTACTGTTTTTCTTACGGATATTCTCATAGCAGTAAAAGAAATCATCAGGAACAATATCACTGGAAGGAACATGCTCATCTATACAGATAGCAGATAAGCACTACTCACCCTGAACAGAATTTATTCAGGGTTCGTACTAGAATGTCTAAACGTGGTCACCTTAAGATGGATCAGAGGTCACGCCACATCGAAAGGTAACCGTCTTGCTGATTCATTGGTCAAGAAAGCAGACAACCAAATATTTTTTGGACCTGGCCCTTCTATTGGCCTGACACAATCGGTAGTAACAGACCTAATTAAAGAACATTCCCTTGTAAAATTCAAGGAAAGATGGGATGAAACAAGGAACTGCAGAGTTGCCAGGGAGCTTTAAAGTTATTCTGACAACACTGCAGCAAACAAATACTTGACTATGACTAGACAGAATCTGCGCCTAGTCACAGGTATTCTGACTGCTCATTGCCAAGTACGGAAGCATCTCCTTATCATGGGGCTGTCAGAATCTGCACTCTGCAGAGGGTGCGAACAAGAAGATGAGACCATCGAGTATATTCTCTACGATTGCTCGACGCTCTCATTAATTAGGAGATTTGTGTTCGGTGAGTATCGGCCAATACCGGCCGATATAAGAGAAGCACCTCTTGGCGACGTTGTCAACTATATTAAATCTGTAGGCTGGCTCACGAGCTACAAAGGTGCCTATTGTCTTAGGAGGATGCACAATGGACCTAGTAAGGCATAAGTGCCGTGGGGGGGGGGGGGGGGGGTAACCCACCCTTCACACGTTACAGATACTGTTTTTCTTCATCATTTTTCTCTTGTATTCTCTATGATAGGAGGAGTTATTTGGTTTTTTTTTTCCGTTTTTTTTTTGCAGTTTTTTTTAGGATACAAGAAGATTCATTTACAGAGTCCACGGAGTCCGAAAGGTTTGAGCCAGATACCACGTATTCCTTGTCACAATCATCTTCACACTCACTTTCCGAAACAAAGCTATCCGAATGATATCCTGAAATACAATAATAGTTATTTACCTACTTAACAAGTACCTATAGAAAATTATACAATACTTCTTGGGTTTGAGCATAGAGAGGTTCAATCGAGCGAAAGTCCCTTGATTGTATTGTTGGCGAATTCGCTTGATACGAGTCTTTTTTATTAAAATATCAAAAAATATTACCAATTAATACGACTAAAAGCGCATGTATTCTAAACGTAAACAAAATTAAAGAGTGATAAGTAGAGGACATTTTATTAGATTGGGTAATAACTCGCTTTGACTTGGATAGTACTTACTAAATAATTTCTAAGTCGAGATAACTCAAGATAGCTTCCCTTTGCACATTAAAAACGAGTTGGAAATGTTTTTCTTCTAATGGGGGCGGAGGTCCAGAAAATGTATGAAACTCACGTTAAACGGTTAGACAATATATAGACAAAAAAGGGGGATTTTAACTTTTTGATGTACAGAGTATATTAAAATTCGTTAAGAATTTTTTTAAACCCACTATATAAATAATATGAGAAAAAATTACATATTTGATAAGGCAGAATAACAGATTTTTTGTCTTAGTTCGAATTTAATTTCGAAGCGAAACCGACGCAATAAATATGTTACTTCTCTTAGTTAACAATAATTTTCGATCTTTGTGATTGTTAAGAGAAGTTTAATATGCATTTGGAAATGTGAAAATGAAAACCCCTAATTCCTTCTACGAAATTAAAGAATCCATCCCCACCAGCGCAAAATGGAAACAAACTAATAAATAATTTAAAAAGATGAAAAGGAAAGAAAAATGCTTGCCCCGGCCAGGAATCGAACCTGTATCTCCGAGTTTACATCTCGTGACGAGATTTCAACTATACTTTCCCCGGCTCAGCTCCCTCTCTGGTTTGTACTAAAGTAGAAATCTGATCTCTTCAAATTTGCCAATTGTACTGTCGTATCTATGTGGCTAGGTTGAAAATTTACGGATTTACGGATGTATTCCTCAATTTCGTAGGGAGTATTATTGAGGTCTTCATTTTCACATTCCCGAATACATATTTTAGTTTTTAGATCTTTAACCGATATATTTATTTATTTACATTCATCTTTTTTTTTTGTTTTAGGCAAAAAATTTGACAGTAACGGTCTTATATGAATCACTTTGCCCGGATAGCGTCAATTTTTTGAGGGATCAGTTTTATCCAGCTTACAGTACAATAAAAGAAAGAATTAATGTAGAGTTGGTGCCTTATGGAAAAGCGACAGTAAGTATACTTTCTCCTTTGCAACAAGCTGAATTTGGATTTGTAAGTTCTCTAGGGCAATTGTTACGAGCCCCATCCTGCTTTAATTGGCACACTTTAGTAACTAACACTTTACGAGAAGAAATCATGCGTAAATCTGATTGAAGCTTTTTTTTTTCAACAAACATTTAGTTAACAAATTAAATTAGTTTACAAACTATTTGAAATAACCTTGGATAAAAGAGACCAAAGATATAACATACACCGGTGTTTAACCTGCGCAAATGTTGCCAATTTCTAAAGAAAGGTTAACGGAGTGGGCGAACTGGGCAGAGACCCGAACTCTGTGACAGGGATCGGACTTTGTTTATTAGCATCATAATGAACTATTAGATTTATTTAAAATATACATATGTTTAATGGAATTTTGTATAATGAAATAAAATTAACGTGATTTTTTAATATCAAACAGATGCCACGACATTTTATGTAAAGGGAAGATCTTTTATAGAATATTTCGTTAGCGTTTATTTGCTACGGACTTTTCTGTAAGAGACTACAGTAAAATGTTGAAATAGAATATTGTTAATCGAGCAAGAAATGGTACTCATTATCTACGAGTATTATAAAAAAAAGCATGTGCGCAGGCGAATACTGCAAATCAAACCTTGTGAGTTGAACATTATATTTTTTCTACGGCTATTACATAATATTTAAAATTAATCAAAATGAGAAAATGCTGTTTTGTATTGTAACCTCAGCTTCTTTCTTTAGGAATTATAATTAATATAGAGGATAAACAAATATATACATACGTATTTTCTCATAATATTGTAACCACTAAACAATCAGGTTTTCGAAAGGGGTTCAGTACTACAACATTACTCTTATATTTAACAGATAACATTAAAAGATCAATGGATGAAGGAAAAGCTACAATAGTTACTCTGCTTGACTTTTCTAAAGCGTTTGACACTATAGATCATCAGCTTCTTTGTGCCAAACTCAAATATTTTGGTTTCGATAAAACCTCACTAAGATTTTTCAAATTTTATTTAAGTAACCGCTACCAAAAAGTAACGTTAGAGAAATCATCTAACTTTATGTGTGTAACATCAGGAGTACCCCAAGGCTCTGTCCTTGGTCCCCTTTTGTTTTTCATATATATTTCAGACCTTTATAAATTATTGGACCATGTAAATATACACTCTTTTGCTGACGACACGCAACTATATTATTCCTTTGACCCATGTGAAGTAGATATAGCTTCGCAAAATGAATTCAGATCTAAATGCAGTATATACATTTTCTATGAATCATAACCTTAAACTAAATGCCAGTAAATGTCATACAATATTATTTAGTCCTAAAAATATAGAACATAATGTGCAACAGAACCTTAAGTTATTCATTCAAAATGAACCTCTAAAATCATGTAGAAGTGCTAAAAACTTAGGCATTATTTACGACTGCAAACTGAGGTTTCAGGACTATGTTTCGCTTCTAGTCAAAAAATCGTATCTGGTTATTTGTCAATTACGTGGGTGGATCAAATATAAACAAGCCTTTTAAAATTATAAACGGAAAAGTCATTCAAGGTGAACGTGGCTGTTAAAATATTGGAGTAGGAATGTTTAGCAGCATGTAAGCAGCTGGTAGTGACGCGATTCTCATTTGGCCAGTAGCAATTGCAATGAGCGAGACGAAGATACACAGCAGTGTTGCGCAAAGAATAATCATTAAATTTCTTACGCACAAAAACGTGAAACCTGCTGAAATTCTACGCAGATTGCGAGCACAGTTTGGGAATGAAACGATTTCGTGGGCTCGTGTAAAATCTTGGTGCAAAACGAGCAAGCATGGAGTGGCGGCACAAACACGAACCAAACCCAGTAAAGGCGAAAACTCGTCTGTCTGCAGGCAAAGTTTTAGCGACCGTTTTCTGGGACTGGAGAGGAGTTTTGTTGGTAGATTTTTTGCATGAGCGAAGAACAATAAACGCGGCTTACTACTGTAACTTACTCGACCAGGTAAAGCTTGCTTATCGCCAAAAGAGGAGAGCACACTCCATCCGAGACGTATTGCTCCTGCATGACAACACTAAACCTCATACGGTAGCTTTAACACAGACCAAAATCAGTCAACTGCACTCACTGGACTGTGTTGGAACACCCTCCGTACAGTTCAGATTTGTTACCATGTGATTTTCATATGTTTGGGCCACTCAAAGATTCACTGGGAGGCGAGCGATTTCAGACCACTGAAGAGGTGGAGACATTTATACGAAACTAGTTAGCTACCCACCCCATTTCTTTTTATGAAAACGGGATTAAGAAATTGCCAATCCGTTGGGAAAAGTATATTAATAGATAAAGGGAATATGTAGAAAAGTAGAAAAAAATCTGTTTTGTGTCATGTTTTAAAATAAATAGTTTATAAACGAAGGCTTGTTTATATTTGATCCACCTACGTATATAGGAATCGAGGTATTTTGAGTTTCAAATTACGTAAGTTGCTTTGTGAAAGTCTTGTATTGTCCATCCTAAATTATGGACTTTTAATTTACTATCCTTGTTTGGACCAAATAACTAAATACAGACTTCAAAAGATTCAAAATTGTTGTTGTTTTGTATTTGGTATCAGAAAGTATGATAGAATATCAAATAAAATTAAAGAACTTAGCTGGCTCAATATAAGAAATTTTTTTAAATATCAGATGGCGGCCACGGTATTTCGAATTCTTTTAACCTCAACTCCCATATACTTAAAAAATAAATTGATATATCGGAAAGATCTGCACAGTTTACATTTGAGATATCCACACAACTTAACGATTCCGAATTACCGATTATCATTTTTCAAAAGAAAGATCTTTCACATATAACGCCATTTCAATATATACCAGTCTACCTAGGGAAATTAGGACACGTTCTCTGACATTTTTAAAACAAAATTATAAAACGTTGCTATTAGTTGAGCAGGTGAGCAATACAGTGCTAACGTTAATATATTATTAATTTAAAACATTTTTCCTTATTTAATTATATTTTAAGTTCCATTGATTTCAGTTTAGAATAAATACAGGGTTAACATTTTTTAATCATAAATTAATTGTATATTAAATTTCTTGTTTTTTTTTTATATTGTAAATGATGGATACCTTTTGATTATTTTAAATTTATATTATTTTAAATTTATATTTATGTTGAGGTTAAGTAGAGTAGCGCAATCTAGACTTCGCCTCATGATGTTTATATGCATTGTATATTACAAGCAAATAAAGGCATTTTTTATTATTATTATTATTATTATTATTATTATTATTATTATTATTATTATTATTATTATTATTATTATTATTATTATTATTAAGTTATATAAAACTCTAGAAATGTATATGTCTGAAACCAGATAATATTTTAAAATTTAAACCTATTAAAAGTCATTTGGTCGCTAGGGGTAGGTGATTATCGAAATAAATTATCGATCATTGAAAATAATCGATTATTTTCGATCGACCGATTATTCAAACAATCTATTTTTTGTCGTATTTCCTTTAAAATCGACTACTTGATTATCTTTGAAAAATCAAAAATAATTGATTAATTAGAAAGCCAATTAACTGATAAATCAGTGTTTACAAAAAATAATAAAATAATTATAGTTTATTTTAAATAATCGATTATTTTCAAATAATCCATTTTGTTTTTTGTCCATTGAAACAGATTATTCGATAATCTTTGAAAAATCGAAAATAATTTATTAATTAAAAATAATCGATTAATTAAAAAGTCGATTAACTGATAAATCGATTAAAAAAAACGAATTATCGATTATTTTAAATAATCGATTATTTTCGATCAATCGATTATTATGAATAATTTATTTTTATCCAAAATAATCGATTATTCCAAAATAATCGCTTAATCGAAAATAACCAATTAATTAAGATTTGGAGTGAGGGTAGCCATATGTGAGTAGTAGGGATTAAGTGTAAGGGGTTAAAGAAAAGGTCCTTTATTTCTCACAAGTCAATTTAATTGGCGACCGGTTTCGAAGTTGTCACTTCATCATCAGGCACACCTAAATGGAATATCAAGGAGTCAGTTGTAATAAAAAACAATTATAAAAGCATGAACGGACTTTAACATATACAAAATAACAGAAAAAACACAAAAGAAAGTTAAACAATAACCTTGACTCACCTTGACTATTTCCATAAAGGAAGCGCTACATAAAGTTTAACAAAACGAGTTAAAAAAGTCATATGTAATACAATAGTATTTTTAAAAAAATATTTTAGGTTAGGTTAAACCGCGAGATGTCTGTTTGAATAAATTAATTAAAACACATGTAAGACAATTATTAACTAAACAACACAAAATAGTTTTTACAAGCACAAACAGTTTAAAAATTTTTAAGGATATAACGTCAATTAATGAAAGTAAAAAGTAAAAAAGTAAAAAGTAAAAATTATCAGACTCTCAAGACATCTATCTAGATTTTTAACGAATCAATGTAGTAAACTGTAAATTTTAATCCGCTAAATTTAAAATTTAAATTTAAAACTCAGGCGGAGGTGAGCGTTGAATGGAAAAATCGGAGCAATTCGGGTGGCGTCTTGCGAACAATGATTTTCAATTGGTGGGTTACTTGGGGTTAAAATAGACAACATGCGCAGTGTGCAATGTTACATCTTCGGTCTCTTTTATCTAAGGAAATAACAAACCAATAATAATCATAATACAAGTATATCAGAAATATTTATACGATCAATTTTCGCAAATGTTTGTTAAACATTTACCTTTTGCTTTAATAACGGCAATAATTCTTTGGGAAATTGTATTTACAAGCTCTTGAAAATCTAGTGCAGTCAACCCACCTCATATTTGCTTTTAATGAGCCATGTTCACATGTGAGATATGCTGTTTTATAAATTATATTGTAATAGTTAGTCGCTATACAAGTTATTCTAAATAGTCAGTTCGTTAAAAAAGCCAAAAGTTTTTAAATTAAGCCCAATTGAAATTTAAAATTTGAAATTATACGTCATCGGGAATAGACCAATCATCTTGTGTCGAAGTTTTTTTTGTTATACAAAACCAAGCCAACGAACAAACCGACACACAGAATGTCGAAGTGAACGCACATCTAAGTGACATTAAAATTGACACCACCTAACACCTAACCTTAGTTTTTTGTTTTGGTTTAATTTTATTATTAATTTATCAGCTGGGTTTATAAAAGTTGAATCAAGTGTTTTACCCATTCTAAACGAAAATATGATTACCGAGATGATTACTGCATTTTTTAACAATAACTCAGTTTACACAAGACAGAAAGGTAAGACTTTATTTATAATTTGTTTTAATAGGTAGTTACAGTTGATATGGAGTAATACACCTTATAGAAAAACATATTTGTCTCAGGTTTTATTTTTAGATCTGCCAAGCAAGAATATGGAGATAATTACTTTTTCCATAAGAGAGGAGACAAATTACACCTAAACATAAAGTACGGCAAAAACCTTATGAGGTGGTTGTTGTAATTAACAAAAATTAAATTTTTAGTGCACAATGCTTAGGATATGCTGCATCTCAAGGTTTGTAATATTTATTATGCTTTTTTGTTTTTGTATCACATATAATAAACAGTATATAAGGCCCTTTATTCCTATAAATATTTTTTTTCTAATTTTGACATATAAAGAGACATTTTTTGTAATCGCAGCAAGTGTTAAAATAATCTAGAAATAGATTTTGTTAGTGAACCTAGTAATAATTATGATACCAAAGAATGCTGCAGAGCACCTATGCAATTTTGAGTTAAAACATAAGATACCCTTTTCAAAAATTTTATACTCCTCCTTTTGTGCAAAACTTAAAATGCTCTGATAGCTTCGAACGAAGTCAGCAAAGCACCTCTGTTTTATAAAGTTTTGTCTGTAAAAACAGCAATACCATATATTTATGCACTTGAAATATTATCATTTAAAAAAAAAAAAAATGATATTTTTAAAAAATACATGTTGCTTGCTAACCTTCGAACGAAGCCAGCAGAGCAATTCGATTTTTTAAAACTTTTTTCTAAAAACCACACCCCATTTTTAGAATATTTTTAGACTTTTGAAATATTGTAAAACTCTACTAAAAAAATTGCTCTTTTTAAATAATACAGGGTAATTTGTTGGAACAAAGTCAGCAGGACACTTCAGTTTTTTAATTTGTTTTTTTATATATAAAAACAACTACTTATGACACATGTTTAGGCTGTTTTAAAATCCTAAAAATGTGGTAAGTATATTTGTTTTCAGAAAAAAAAACTTTGAAGTCAGCAAGGAATTGAGAATTTTTTTAAAAATGCCAAATTTCGAATATTTTATAATATTGTAAGAGCCAAAAAACGTGGTGTCGTTTAAAAAAAACTGGGGTGCTCTGCTGGATTCGTTTGAAGCTAACAAAGCATCCCGTAATTTTTTATTTTATTATACTCAATAGCCTAAAATGAGACAGCTGTTTAAACAAAAAATTGTACTTTTAAAAATAGCAGTTTTTTTCGAAAAGCTCTATAATATTTCAAAAATGTGAAAATGTGGTGAGATTGTTTTTTTTTAAGTTTTGAAAATCCGAGGTTCTTTACTGGATTCGTTCAGAGCTAGTAAAGCTCTGCTCGTCTTGTTACATAAAATAAGGCATTTTGTAGCTGGTTATATAGTTATTTTGTAACTGCATATCTAACCCTTTTATTTTTTTCAGGTGGTTGTAAACATGTGGCTTCATAGAAGAATTGAGGAACCATCTGTAACATCTACTCAGTGTTATTGGAAAGGCTCTAATTTATCAAAATGCGTAAATATTGATGTACACTTGGCGAGATTGTTAAAGAAACCTCTTCATCCACTACAGGAAAATAAATCAGTACTTTTATATTCTTAGGATTTGTATATATATATATATATATTTTATTTGTAAATAAATTGTTTTTACTTAATTTTTCCCATTTTTAATTAAAAGGTTAATAAATAAAATTTTCAGATTTTTATATTTTTGTTTGTAAACAATAATTGAAGAGTTTTCATTAAAAATCACCAATGTTAATAATAATAATAATAACTTAAGTCAATATTATTCTTTCTTCTTTTTTAAAGCTACTATCAATAAAGGTATTACTTTAGCTTGACCTACGATCAATTTTTAATTTTGTGATATATTCGGTTTGACAGAAAAAAATTATAACCCTTTGACATTAGTTGTTTTTACTTAGATTTTCATAAAAAATAAACGGAACTGCAAACATGTTTTACTATCGTAATAACGAATAGCAACATTAATTTTTTTTTTCACATTTATATTTATGAAATGTGATAATTAGGTAAATTAAATCAAAAAACAAATAAAAAAGTTTATTAAATTAATATTTACTCTTACAAAATAGGTTCTTGTAAGTTAACAAGCAATTATGCAGATATTACTAAGTAAATGTACTTGCTTAAAATTCACACAGGAATTTGGTTTTAACATGTTAAATTAACTAACCCTTCTTATATCTTTCCACATGTATTCTTAGAGATGCTATTCTTTTACTTAATTGTACATCTTCTCGAGAACTTTTTTCATTCTGTGATACACTAGGTGTGGCTTTACTAAAGTGCATCCCATGTTTTTAAGTAGCTGAATATTCTGAAACCCCTATCTGCCATTATATGGGATCCAGGAACCAGTTTGTTTAAATACCTACATTTTTCTATTATTTCTTTATCACTAGTTCTTCCACAAAATGATGAATAAATTCGTTATCTTCAAAACTTTCAGGAGATTCTGCATTTTCTTCCAGAAGGGTTTTTAGGTAATACACCTAAGAATTTATAGTAGCCTCATTTTCAATTTCCTGAAGGGGACAATTAGCAGAAATTGCTGCTACATCTTGATAATCCGGTGTATTTTTATTAAAAAGTTCACGAAAAACATCGCTAGTAGAAGGTTAATTTTCTTCTTTCCAAATTTCTAGGAACACTAATAAATATTTTTGAAGATGAATGTAAATCATTATCACATTCTGGAACAAAACAATTTTTCGTAGTCATATTTATAAAAAGTACAAAATTAAACACTCAAATTCCAAATAAATTCTTGATCTAGACACTATGATGACAGATGCCATACACAGTGCTGCCATTTTGCTATTTTCTGAATTATTAAGTGACTTTTAAAACAATGAAACTTTAAATATTGTAAAAGTTTAAACAGAAATAATACTTTCAAAAAACATTTGATATTATATATTTAAAAGATATTTGTTTAACGATGTTTTAGAAGTCTAAAAGTAAGAAGGAGTACACAAACGAACGTACATCACTTCTCGTAAACCTTCTAGCCGGCAACGTTGTGGTGCTAGCTCCTATCGGTCTATTCCCGGTGACGTCATAAATTTAAAAAAATTCATAACTCTGGCAAATGAAGAGATAAAAAAATATATAGCTTTATTTTCAACTCTATTATTCATAAAAAAAATTCAAAATTTTTGAACATGCCCCATTGAGATTAAAATTGCACAAACAATGTAGGACATATTTGGGGGAGTAAAATACATCTATTAGACTTATTAGAGAGTTGAAGTGATGTTATGAACGTAAATGTATACGTGAAATTTGACATCTGCGCTTGCGTATTAAAATATCATTCGCGTTTACGTCTACGTACATACGTAAACTTACGGGCTCTGGCGTATACACGTAACGCAAACAAAATAACCTCTTTTTAATTGGAAAAGAAGAAATTCCAATATAAATTGTCATTAGTTGTCATTATCTGTCATGACACGTAAATGTCACGATGCATTTAACAACTTCAACTCATATTTTGTACGGCAACGTAAACATTATTTTTCTGCATTCACGTTCACGTTTACGTTAACGTACTGGAAACGCTTCAACTCTCTATTAAAAAAAATTGTAATTTATGATGACATCAAGCAGTTATAGAACAAGCTAATAGTTCCTAATTATATTTTATTATCTGTTTTAAATTTATATTTAGTTCTTGCAATTCATGTTCAGCTACAAATTGTTCTATTTCTATATATCAATATAATTTTAATATTTGTTTTGTTTTAGACAAAGAAAGTAAATGGAAAATGGGTTTTCGAATGTCAACACAAAGAAAACGAATGCTATGGAAATAAAGTTCATGCTTGCGCAATAAATATCGCTCCTAAAGTTGCTAGCACCGAATTTATACTTTGCGCTATGAAGTCTGGAGATGGCAGTAACAACGACACCTTAAAACAGGTAATGTGACCAAACTTTGTAAAATATTTCGGCACGCCCATGTCCCGCTGCTGTTCGGCCCCGTTCGATAGAAACGATGTATAAAGGGTATTGTAAAGCCATGAAGCTCTTCTAGCTCCATGTGTCTCTTGACCTAATAAAAGAACTCATCTGAGTGTATTTACATAGTGTTTCAACTTCGATGAAGATGAAATGGGAGTTTGGAAATATTTTCCATGAAAATGTTAGGTAATTTACGAATTGATAATGATATTAATTTGATATAAAAAGTGGAAAAGATGTATCCTAATATTTTGAATTTTATTTAATGATGATCATGATGGATTGGGATGAATGTTATAGACCTGGGAATAGTGACAGTTTTTGTGAAAAGATTTTCCGGTCTGCCATTAAGTGTGGCTATTTTTTATATGATAAGAAGTGAAATACCTGGAATTTTAAAATGAAAATTTGAAGTACGTGCCTGTTTCTAGATGAAACAGCCGCATATCCATGATACTCGAGGTACACCAGGAGCCGTATTCTGTAACTACAAGAATAAAGGTGTGAATACTGCGCATGTCACTCCACTAAAATTATAAGGAATCATGTGAACGGCGAGAGCAGTGTTGCAAGACTATGATATTTGTACGATATACTAAAAAAAATAGAAAATTGCCCAATTTTCCGAAATTTTTATTTTCCAACTTGCGAGCTAGATTGAATTTCTTATGCATACACACGTTTAAAACAAGTTTTTGTAATATATTATTACATATGTACAATTAAAAATATTTTTAATTACAAAGTGATTCACAAAAAAATGTATGCCGGTAGTTTTTTTGCAATATGGTATTTTGTCGACCAAATATTGCACAATACACATTTCTTATACAGGGTGTTTTATAGTGAGAACTACGAAATAACATTATTTTTTTAAGGATTACTTCAAAACCCTGTACTTATGAATTGATTTTTAAAAAAAGTATTATCACTAAAATATTTGTACTGCTAAGCTTCAAAATATACTTATTTGTTGGAAGCTTTAATAAAGATTTAATAAAAATACAAAAACCACGAACACCATTGTCTCGGTATATAACACCGTTTTAAAAGTTATGAATTCTTAATCCAATACTATGACCAGTTGTCGAGATACAGGGCGTTAAAGTGGAGAATTGCTGATTTTATTTTTTCTTCAAACTGAAAAGCTAGATTGTCTTTATGTAGAATATATAAGTTCTGGTGAGATGTCCATTACAAGAGAGAGTTAAAAACAGTTGCGGCTCGTAACCAAAATATTGGGGGTTCACAATGACAGAATTTAGAACTCATTACAGATTTAGGTATAAAACTTTCAGTGTTTTAGAAAGATATAAGTTTAGAAAGGTATAACATAAAGAAGACTTTAAAAGTTTTTTACCTACATCTGTACTGAGATCTATATTCTGTCATTGTGAAAACCAATATTTTGGACACAAGCCGTCACTGATTTAAAATAATTGTTACAGGGTGATTCACGAATAAATTACAATATATCTTTGCAAACACTTAATAACTACAGTTGCGCCACAGTGAAATTATTTCATTGATTTAATATCTTTAATATCTTATACAGGGTGAGCTATCCAGCCATCCAGTTAACCACCAAAAAACTATGATATTTTGAAATTATTAGAAAGACGACCTTGCATTTCTTTAGTGACTTTTGAGTAAGTTAATAACATTACATTAGGTATGTAACTATAAGATTTTAAATTATACCTACAGGGTAATCTAACTATTTCTATTAGAACACCCTGTATAAGAAATATATTATTTTGTTGCCAAAATACCATAATGTGTAGTATTTTTTAAAGATATGCTTCCCTGACGTCACAGTAAAATTAGTGAGATTTTGGAAAAATTACCATCATACTTTTGTGAATCACCATGTAACTAAAAATGTACTAATGTATTACTACAGAAGAGAGAACAATACAAAAAAAAAACATAGTACTAGTTCGACCACAGAGATACTCTGAGAAAACGTAACTATTCATAGTACACTACTGACCTAGGTATACTGTGAATAGTTACGTTTTCTCAGAGTATCTCTGTGGTGGAACTAGCCCTATGTTTATTTTCTGTATTGTTCTCTCTTCTGTGGTATTACCAAAACAATGTAGTAGAGGTAGGTTGGCTCAGTGATTAGAGTCATGACTTTGAGATCGAAAGGTCTCAGCATCGAATCCCACAGGTACACACTGGGGCAGAATGCCTCAAAAGTTGGTATTAATTCTTATATGCCATGAATAGTGTGTTAAAAGAATAAAATACATATTATATGTCAATATTTTTAAATGAAACATGGAACGCATTATTTATGCATTTAATATTAACTTAATCATCGGTAGATCTTTATTACAATAAATATAGTTTAAAAAAACTAAAAAACACGCTTTTAGAGCATATCAAACTAAACAGTTGAAAATAATTTTTCAAATAATCTTAAAACAATAATAAATGGAAAATACTAGTATTATGGTGAAAAAAGCGTCGCGCGCTCGATGTACGAGAAATATGGACAAATCGCCCCACGCTTTTTTCACACTAATACTAGTATTTGCCATTTATTATTGTTTTAAGCTTATTTGAAAAATTATTTTTAACTTTTTAGTTTGATGTATTATAAAAGCGTGTTTTTTAAACTATATTTATTTTTTACTTTTTAGTACGATTAATTATTAAAAAAAAAATTTGTAAGTTAAAATTGCTGAAAAAATTTTTTTTTTTTCAGCCGTGGGATTAGAACCCACGATCGGTGAGTCTGACGATCGAAAACCCGCGCTTTAGACCGCTCGGCCAACGAACGAATTTGAGGTAGTGGGATATACTGACAGTAATAAGCCACTTGCTTTTAGTCCAAAGGAGAGTTACAAACATACATACAGGTGAAGCTAATAAAAGCGTGTTAAAAAGGAATTCTTAAATCAATATATATTTTAATTATTGGCTCTCATCAGAATAAGGAAAGAATGAGTCATCGTGTTCATTACTTTGACACTCTGATATTTTTGATAAAAAGTAAAGGTACTTTTAGACGGTCAGATCAGTTCTCCGTTCAGTTTTAGTTTCAGTCGAACTGTCAGTTATCTGTATGTGTAAACACAAAAAACTGTAAGAAAAAGTGAAACTGATACGAAGCTGTGGTTCGATGGGTATACCAAAAGTTATCGTATCAGTTGTCAGTTAAACTTATGTATAAACCACATACTTTGATTACTATACGAGGCAAGAGAGAGGTCCGACACGCCCAACATAGGGCGCGGCCATTTTGAACCCTGTGACACAGTTTACAGCTAAAGAATCAGATCGCTCACTCTGCGTCGGCACTTTTGATCTCAATGTTTCAGTTTATACACTGTGCAACTCGGATAATACAATATATGACAACCGCCTATAATAAAACAGCAGTCTTCTGCGTATCCTGAATTTGTATCCCTGGAGTGGATGTTATTTTGAAACTTTCAACTGGTTCGAGTGAGCTAACTGATTCTTTAGCAATAAACTGTGACTCCAAAAATAATATTCACTGACACTGACAGCAGCAAGCAAAATATCAGGTGCGTTTTAATCATCTGCTTCTGCTTCCGGAATTGTCGGTTTAGTCGTTTTAACCTGTCAGATTAAAACAAGAAAACCGACAATTCCGAAGCAGAAGCGGATGATTAAAACGCACCTAATAAAAATATTGCGCCAAGATGTAGGCAACACGTAATAAGGGTTCAAAATGGTGGAGTTTCCTATCTCCTTTTAAAAGGCACTCAGAAAGCTGCGCAGTGCGACCATTCTCCGTATAGTAAAAGAAAATCAAAGTATGTGGTATAAACAAACAACTGACAACTGAACTGAAACTGAAAATGAACTGAGAACTAATATGACCTTCTAAAAGGACCTTAAGGTTTTTGGGTTTTTCCTGAAAAGTTACTGTAAAACATGCTTTTCTTTAATGAAAAATCAACATTCACAATGACGTATGAATCGAAAAATATTGATTTATCAAAAAGTCATTTTTTTCTTAGAATAGTTTGATATATCTACAGGGTATTTCAAAAAAAGGTGGCTATGTTTCTAGGATAGGTAAAACAACGTAAAATAAGTTGGATTTGCTCAGTAAAAATTTTTTTGTAACGAAATCCGTTTTCAAGATAAAGGATATTGGAAAAAATGTATTACATTTTTATGATTATGTCGAAACTACTGGTAACATTGTAATGAAATTTTATACAAATATGTTTTGGAAGCTGACACATCGCATACTTTTTTATATCTGTTTCTCATAAAAGGCGCTAGTTATATGGTTCTTACCGAGTAGTTTTAAACATAACTGTTTTGAGCTCAAATTTTCTAGTCCAATTATTATGTGTACTTAAACACCATTCAATTTTACACCAAAAAGGTACTCCCCCAGCTAGCACAAAAACATCCCATCTACGTTAATAAGCTGCAATTTTAGGCTCTTTAAGCTCGCATGCGATGTATTTTTAATGTAACCGTAATATCCATGCAACCTCCGAATGTACGCAACGACAAGACTTTTATAGCACATCTCGTAGAGGTTACAAAGTAAAGTTCGGAAAATATTACACTAGCACTTTTACGGTACTTTCCCCGAAAGTTGCTCTGAAACCTTTTATAGATGTTATAATGTGAATTCATTCTACAGCATTATACAGTGTGTCCACGGATGGACTTAGCAATACTTGTAAAAATATTTATTTTAAATTTAAAAGTACTTTATGATTTCTTTTGCTTGTTAAATAAATACGATTAACGTAGAGAAATTATGAAAAAGACCTTTTTTGAAAAATTTAAAATAAATATCTTTACAAGTATAGTTATGTCCATCCTTGGATACACTATATGTAAAATAGTATATTGAGGATATAGTAAAATCTGAAGAAAACAAAATAAAAAATTGTATAAATTTATTATTAAAAAGGTTTTGAAATCAAGTACCAATATCATACAAGTAGAGGTAGGTATTAATAATAGGGAATGGGACGTTTCGGCGTGGCCAATTCGGCGTGGCCGTTTTGGCGTGGATGTTTGGACGTCGGCCATTTCGGCGTTGCAAGTTTTGGCAAACTTAAAAATATAATTTTCATAAATTTTAAATAATTGTTATATTTATTATAATTAGGTTTATTATAACTGTTTTCGTCGAAAGGAAGACTAAAATAAAATGTCTATATACTATTACTAAAGTATATATATATATATATATATATATATATATATATATATATTTAATGTATTAAACTTATTCAAGAAATTCCATTTTGTAGTTAGTAGAAAGTCCTCTTAGATATTCTAAAATATCTCCGTTTACTTAAAAATTTTGAATAAGCCGTACAATTCGTTCATCTGCACCCCCCCGGTATTTCACCATTCTGCAATTTAGAAAAAATTGTGGATCAGCATTGTACTCTCTCGTATGTCCCATAGAAGCCACTTGTTTATTTTGGGCCAAGTGAAAAAAAAAACAACCATTTATAGTGACGCCTGGAAAACAATCTTCCATTGTCTTGAAAGCTGCCTGTTCTAAATCACAATAGATTACGCTGGGTTGCAAATTTGGAACAATTTCTTTACTTCACTATTATTATACTAATGTTCATATAAAATTTTAATTACACTAATATTAATTACACTACTATTATAATTCTGATAGGTATTTGAAAAACAGATTAAAGCATTTATCCCATTCCTATGCAATACCTCATTTATTTCAATACTTTACTTATTTCATAATAAAACAGTTTTAACAAACATACTAAAAAATAGTATTCCCGACGCTGAAACGGCCGACGCCGTAACGGCCAACGGCGAAATGGCCACGCCGAAACGGCGACGTCCAGACCGAGAATACCGATCAAGGGGAAGCGACAGTAGCTGTCGGTGCCTTTGATATCGGATGTACCTTTTTCACAGCATGACTTAGATTGATACACAACTTAGCACGCTGAGAAAACATGCTTATTTACTACACTGAGCGAAATAGTTTGGCAAACTATCTGAAATCATTGTTATACTCCATGCGCAAATGTTGCAATGTGATTTAATTACATTGAAGTAGTTAGGGTTAATAGCAATGCTGAAATTTCGGCACCAAAATATAATTCATTATGTATTAATTAATTATTTGTTATAAAAGTAAAAGACGTTTATTATTTTATAATTTATCTATAAAATTTGTTCAATATTTGGTTTATTTATTGTTAAAAATGTAATAAAAGCCCCATATTTAAATTAAATTACCTTTTCCTTAACTAAAAATAAGGTAAATAAAATTAAGAGTGCCAAAAAAAATTTAGGTAACAATTAAAAAGACATTAAGTTTGAGAGGTTTAACTAAATATTTGCAATGTGCATATATTTTCAAAGCTTTTAGGTTTAAAAAGTACTTACATATTTTTAGAATTTCTAGATTTATATTATATTAAAAGGACTTTCAAGTTTATCACTCATTTCTGTAGAAACAAGTGTTTTCTCTCCAAGCTAAACCAGATGTCATTTAAGGTTTATGTATTTAGAGTTAAATACTTGGCCTGGCTATCACTCAGACAATACAAATATGTCATTGGACGTCCATTCGATGTACAATTTTGGATGTCTAGACGTCCAAAAATGAGTTTTCTGGACTTTCGACATCCAATGGACGTCCAGTGAAGTATACAAATGGCACACTTTTGACCATTTAGAGGACATCCAATTCTAGAATATATTTGGACGTCGAATACTGGACATTCAAAAAACGTCCAGGATTATATTTCCATTGAGACCACATCACCACATCCCCACTTTTTTACAGAACCGCAACTCACCACACACTATTTTATATTATTAATAATTTGTTTATTATTTTCGCAAACCTTTATACACCATTTATTTATTTTTTATTAAAAATCGCTTGATCTGAGCAGGATTCGAACTCACGACACATCCATTATAGTTTTACGCTTTCAATCGCTAGACTAGCTCGACCAAGGAACCACTTGAAAACTTTTTACTAGATACAGTTATAATTGAATAAGATTTCAAACTTCCGCTGATAGAATGAAATGCAATAGATTCAATTTGTCAATTTTTTAATAACCAGTTATATTAAAAAAAAGAAGTATATGTAGATGGGTATTATCTGGTAGGCTTAATAAATAATGACCTAAGATGGACTAAACTTAAAATTAAGTCCAAAAACAGACGTTCTCTGGGTATCGATATTCAGCTGTCAATTTAATTAGCATAAACGGACGTACACTGGATGCCCGGATATGGACGTCCTGACCCTCAAATAGATCTAAAGTGGACGTCCATTGGACTATGTGTGCATAGACGAATTTTTAGAAATAGTACTTATTTAAGTATGCACCAATATTTCCAAAATCAACTCCAGTATGATTCATTCAATAAATATAAATATGAATGGGCAAAACATCTTTATATTGACATAATTGTAACTTACAATTTTGCCATAATAAAGGGATTTCGCCCACTTTGACCAATCCTAATTGAAACACGCGAATTTATTATATTTTTTTTTATATAATTTCAAAATAAAATAAACAAAATCTGCAGTTCATTGTTTATTAAATTAATTTAAAAGAAGAAAAACATATATTTCACAAAATACAATACCTACATATGAAAAATAAAATGTCAAAAATGATTAAATCATTATACTTAATATTTATGCATGTGATAAAATTCTTAGTTTCCTAATAACTTTTTGACACATTTTATATCTGTATTAGAATATCTAAGTGTGTAAAAATCTTCATCTTATTACTACACAAAACAAACACCAAAAAATATCACTTAACATTGCTCACGTGCTAAACACAATTTGGACTGACTTTGACAGATAACATCATTTTGAGTGATACACAACTTATTTTCGCACATGCGCGTTACACAACGGTACACTGAAAACACCAAGCTGTCGCTTCTCCCTGATCGGTATTCTCGGGTCCAGATGTCCTAAACCCTTAAAAATATAGGTAACACAATTACACATGTGTGATACTATAAGGTAGCTATAAAACACTGACAAATTGGACAAAAGTAGGTATAAAGGGTATATAAGGAATATCTCAAAGGTTCACTAGAATCGAAAACTCTGAACTCTTGCATGAAAGAGTAATAAGGTACACCTATTTTGCAAAGATTCACTAGTAGTTAAAATGGTCAACGATTGTACAAAAGTAGTAAAAAGTGTATTTATATAAGGTATATTTTAAAGGTCGCTAGATTTTTATTAAGATGGTAGTTGTACGATGCTAAAAAAAAATATTTGCCTACAACTGGTACTAATCGTAGTTTTAATACAATATAACTTGCTTAAACTGAATATCGATAAATGTAAAGTCATAAAGTTTAATAAAACAGCTAATAGTATGCATGATTATGTCATTGCAGGTTCTGAACTAAATGTTGAGCAAACTATAAATAATCTTGGTGTTATTTTTGACAGGGACCTATCGTTTATTCCTCATTTGGAAAAAATTGTAAATAGTTTTTCGACTGCTGGGCTTTGTCAAAAGGAACAACAAGCACATTTATGACACGGCAGCTCTGAAGAGTCTCTACAACTGCTTAGTTAGAAGCATTTTAAAATACTTCTCAGTGATTTGGGCACCTAACTACAATTGTCATATTGATAAATTAGAAAGTGCAAAATAAATTTTCGAAGTATCTACTATATAAACATAGGCGTCCAGCGCAAAATATAGATTACCAAACCAGAATTCTGTTGTGTGGACTCAAGAGGTTGGAATGCAGACGTCGAGAAGCATTGCTTGTTTTCCTGTATAAGTTATTGAACGGTATGATTGATAGTGACAGCCTGGTACATTTTATTAGATTGCTTGTTCCTGCCAGACTTACTAGGCAGATTAAACTATTTTATGTAAATGCTATGGACAGAATTTATTTGTAGACCGACTGATGTCCAATTACAATATGTATTTTTCAAATTATGACATTTTAATAGGTTTATTTTTTTTTTAAAGCGTCAACTTTCATTACACTATTGACTTAATTTTTATACACTGACAATTTTATTAATTTCTTTTTTATTTTATTTTAATTGATATTTTAAATGTACCATTTAGAACTCTATGCATGTATCTGTAGCGTACTGTAAACAAATAAATATGTGAACTTAATTATATAGTTTCTTCCGTAAAAACAACTTTGTAGATAATAAATTTACTTGTTTATTATTAAAGAAAATAATATGTACAATGAAAATGAAAAATATGCTCCTTTAAATCTTTGCACCTATTTTTAGTTGATTTTTACTTACTTTGTTTTTTTTTTTAAATAAATAATAACTTTACCTATTTTTAGTTGATTTTTACTTACTTTGTTTTTTAAATAAATAATAAATGAGAACAATGTTTAGCATGATATTCTCTGCTATGAAAGATTAAAATATTATTACACTACGGTGACCATACATAATTTTGCTTTATTGTAAAGCATTTTTAAAGTTTATCCAGCAACTGGTATTGTGCAGCAAACGTACAGCAAAACGGCATAGGTATATGTCCAGTGAAATGCTGTATTTATCCACCAAAACGTCACTACTGTCTAGCAATGGTAATACTTAATTTACTGAAACGTAACAAATTTAAATGTTATTTATCTTTAGTGAACTACATGAGCACTTCTATACTGCCGTCCTAGCAAGAAAGGTTCTATCTGCAAAATTAGCAGTTTTTTTTATTTATGTGCATTTGTCTATATTTTATCTTTCTTGATACCGAAACGGAATGTCTTATTTGTATGAAAGGTACTAAAATGTTAAAGACTTACACAAGAAAGGTTTAAAAGATACCTAATAAATATATCTGCTAAAAGTAGTTAAAAACTCGATTATTTCAAAACAACAAATTTGAGTATCAGTCAAAGGTATCCATACTGGTATCATGTGAGATATACTTTATGGCAGAGGCATCGATACTGTTCGATATTATGTTAAAGATATCGATTTATAAGTATCGAGTAACAAAGTATCGAACAAGTAAAAGATTTTGTTTTAAACGGCTGACAACCCCCATTCAACAGGAATTTAACTAAAAACAAGAGTTACATCAGTAAAGTATATTCTGTAGTTGACACCTTTTCTTTCTCTACTGGTACTCTACCTGGTACTGGCATAAGTTATAGTGTCAATAACTGGCAATTTACCTTATGAATAAAAGGCAAAAAAAAACAGTGGTAACGCTTAATGGTCTGTTCCAAGTTCCACAACATGCGAAAACTAAAATATTTCTGTACAAATCATGCGCTGTATTCAAAAATATCGATACTTCCATTGTTTAATATCGTTACTTCTATAGTATTGAGGCATCAATAAGATCCCTATTATCATGTAAAATATAGGCAGTCATTTAATTGTATCTTCTCGTTTACAAGGATTTATTTTTTATTGCAGCTGGAAACTGAAATATTGCAATCTAAAACAACAGACAATAAATAAATTAGAAAATATGTTTCTATTCATTGAAAAGAAGAAAAAAACTTACGAAACTTATTCAAACGTATAAATAGTTTACAAATTACAATTCCCAAATACAATATATACCACAAGAAAAAATGACAAGTGACAAGTGACATTTTTTTGATATTGTGTTGACTTATGACAAACGAATGGCTACGTTCGAACACAAGATGATGTTCAAAGTACTTCTCGTGGATACTTTTTAGGAAATTACTTTATTACATTGTGTTATCATAACAGGCAGGTTAAATACATAAGTAACAAATAGATGTTTCGCGATGTTTTGATTTCCCTCAACAACTTCTCATGAACGTTGCAATTACGTTGTATGGTAATGTTATTACGTTCCCTTAAAACAACATCGCCAAGACGTTATGTGCTAGCTGGGCTTGGTAAAACCCCATATTCTGTAATGTTTTCGGAATATTTTGATTTGAAAATGGTGAAGTAATAACTGATACTGGCATAAAGTATTTTTAAAAAACAATTACCTATTAATTAAAAACTAAAAACAATAACATTATTCTAATGCTAATTTTATTAATTAAACAAAGAATCACAAAAAGAAAATTAAAATAAATTTGACTAAAAAATGAAATATTCCATGGATTCAAGTGTTAAAAATGTCCTCCTCTTTAACGAGTCCACAATTCTATCCCTTTTTCTAAAGAATGCATTAATTTTTTGAACGGTTAAGGATCACCTATGAATGAAGTCATTTAAGTGATGTTCAAGTCTGTCTTGCAAGTCTTTACGCGAATTTACCTCTGTAGCATAGACTTTTTCCTTAACATACGACCAAACTGTGTAGTCCAAAGGATTGAAATTGCATGAAAGTGGAGGCCAATGAATATGATCTTCTGCATCTCTACCAAGCCATCGATTTGGACAATAGGTACTCAACCAATTACGACACCTTCTATCAAAGTGCGGGGGAGCTACATCATGCATAAAAAAGATCTTCGCTCGTTTAGTGTTAAATTTTCTAATATATCGAATGAATTATTTTCTAAAAACTTAAGGTAAGTGCATATTGTAGTAGCACCACATTTTAAAGGGGCCCTAAAACCTTCGTTAAGGGAACTGCTCGTATTTCCGTTCTCAATTTAGTAGTAGAATAATCTTTTCTAATTACGCGATGATGACAAAAAAATATATTTTTTTTTCAGAGTTTACATTTTTTAACCTAAGGGGGATTGTCTACACATGGACAAGCGATATATTCATCTATAAAGTCTTTATATTGTGTGAAAAGATCATTATTTATCATTATTTCTTATAAATTTCTTTTCAAGAGATAAGAACTGTTTCTCCGCTAAATAGTACAAGGTACCTAATTTTAAGTGCTCAGTAGGTTTTTTCAGGCAGATTTACTTGAAAATGTCCTGAACTTAACTGAATTGTGGTAGCTAGAAATTCATTCTCCACAATTTGTTCATCTGGGGATAATCTTTATTCATTGCAGAAGACCAAAACCTTTCGATTTTTTCCTCGAGCGAGGTTTCAGTGAAAAAACATAAGTCTTGACATGAGGAGGTTAGCTTATTATTAACAAAATTACAAACTACTTGAGAGGGTATAGATCCACCGATAACATATCCTAATTCTGTGTTGATTAAAGTTAAAAATGTATCTTGCAATCTAATGATTTCACCACATACAATAGAGTAATAAACATCTGCTCCAAGCAGCAAGTCGATATCTGAGGGTACATTGAAATTGGGGTCAGCCAAACAAATATTTAATGGTATTTATAATTTTTGTTTTAATAAACGACGATGAGGAAGTTTCTTGGTTATCTATTTTATGACTGAACAAGTAATATTTAACTTAAAAGAGTGATTTACAATAGAGTGTATTTTCATAGAGAGGGTTTTGTTTGAACTTGTAGAAATATATATTTTGTGGGTATAGAGGGTAATTTAACCTTCTAACTAAATTCTCAAACAAGAGAAATGGTACTACCAGAAACTAATAGAGCTTTTACTAATAAGGGTTCATTATCAGAAGTATACATCGTAACCATTGCCGTTGCCAGAAATATTTCTCCACTAGGTGTTAGTGTCGACAGAAGTTTGTTCATTCGAGTTACATAGTCATAATGAATTATTAGAGGAATGTCTTCTCAATGAACTACTAGGTTGATTACTATTCAAAGGGTTATTTTGAGGGGAATTATGCACTGAATTACTCGAAGAGTTTCTATGTACATTGGAGGACTGCTCAAAATTTCGAGTATTTGTAAGAGAGTTATAACTTCTTTTAGGTTGCTGAGTACCTGGGGGTGATTGTTGGGTGTAACAAGTGGTATAGGAATTATTATTTTTATAATTATTTGGTATATAAGCTCTGGATGTAGATGCATTCGCACTGTTGCCATGTTGCCAAACCCAATTAGGTGTATAATTATTTACTTGCCTCTGATGGCTATTAGTGTAGTACCTGAATTGTTCATCGACACCTCTGGAAGAAATATATTATCCAGAGCCAAGCATCTACTATGAAGAAATGTAATGAAATCGTTAAAAGTTGGCAACGACCCTGTAGAAGGCCTTGAGCATTTATCCATCTCGTAGGCTCTACGAGTACCCATATCTAATTTGTTCAACAAATTAAAGATCAGAATTAAATCCCAATGATTCACAGGAACATTCAAATTTTTTAATGCTTCAACATTTTGTTTTATTTTAGTTATAAATTCTCTGAGGGAGCTGTGAGTAAGTCTAGAAAAAGCTGGAATTTCTGGAATTTTTCGTATGTGTGCAAAAATGGTTTGTATATTATTATCATATCGTTGCTTTAATGTGTCTAAAGCAACCTTGAGATTGTCGTTTATTAATTGTAAATGAGTTTAAGAGGTTCATTATTCAAATAACTTTTCAAGTAAATAAGTTTTTGTACATCCGTAAGATCGTCATTGGTAAAAATCAAGGTATCATAAATTTCGTAAAAAGAATTCCACTGTGTTAAATACCCTGAGGGAGCTTGACCCTGGGGATAATTTGGGGTGATGTTTGCACCAATATTTGCTGCAGTTGTATTAAACCAGCTTGAGGAGTGAGTCCTTTGATCTTTTTACGCAATTTAGAAAGTGTAGAATAATATCTTTCATCAAATTCCTCATAGTCCTTTGTTTCCTCAGGAGCAAGGAGGACAATTTGGGCTTGCACTTATTTATAGTAAATAAAAGCTTTTATTAAGTCCTCTTTACGCGAGGAAAATTCAAAAATTTCATTTTCAGTTGCTGCACTTTTTTATTCTTGTAACAGATTTTTGCGCATTTCGCTTATGACCTATACTAGCAATATCGCTCATGGTAAAATATTAAATGAGTTTTTTTTTTAATAGTTTATAAAGTAAAGTAAAACGAAAATAGGCTCTGAACAGAATGTTAATAAAATCAAAACAACTACCTCGCAAGTCAATTGTCAAAAATTGACATGTCACTTATTCTTCTTTTTGTTGAAGAGAAACTTGAAGGTTAGGAGATGTCAGCTTTTTGTTGGCTGACAACTAACAACTAGTTGCGTTGAGTCTAGAGGCCACAGAGAAAAGATGACGACTTGATAGCTACACTACTCACTTAACTGAAGTTGGACACCCACGCTTCTTTTGAAGGAACAACTGCACTTTTTTGTTTGGAGCACTTTATAACTTTTTCGAAGAACACTTTTAGATATACCGAGATCCGGCTTGAAGGACGAATTTTGTAGTAGCACTACACTTTAAAGGGGCCCTAAAACCTTTGTTTAGGGAACTGCTCGTATTTCCTGTGCTTCTTCTTAGGAAGGGGGTTTATTGGTAAAGAAACACTATTCCACGATAAAACATTTTACTTATCTTCAACAATAAATTAACACATGGAACTACATAAACCTATATACTTTGGTTTTACTTTTTAATGGTAAACATTTCTTATGAGAGGCAACCTTCATTGACTGAACTACTGATCGTTGAGAGGCGACGACCCTGTCGACGAACGCTCAACTCTTGTCTGTGGGAAAAAGGTACTCGCACTGAGTCCAGAAAAACCGCCAAGGGCGATGGTTAAGAGAATAGACAGCTGTGCCAGCACTGGGGGGTAATGATGGTTGCCTATAGTCAGGATACAAAATTATTTTAAAAATGGTAACTTGAACACATATTACTATTTAGATTTTCAGCTAGAGTGTGACAACTAATTAATTTGTTATCTAAAGCTGCTGCCCAAACATTAACTTTAAACCAGTTTTATTATGTAGATTCTCATCACATCAGTTGTATGTATTATGAAAGTTAAACATTCCTTGTTGCGTAAAAGTAGCCTCGCCGGTGAAAAAAATTGGGATTGAGGGCTGTTTTTTCTTCTAACGTTTCACAAAAATCCACTCTATGCAGTAGATCGTTTGGCAAGAGCTCTTGGACTTTTCTGTAGTGATAAGGATGTAGCTGCTGCTCCTTAAGTATTCTCCAAGCACTTGTAGAACCCTAAACTTTTTAACGGAGGATATTTTGAACACTTATCTATCTGATTGAATATTTCAAGTTTTTAGTCAAATTTATTTTAATTTTCTTTTGCGATTCTTTGTTTAATTAATAACATTAGCATTAGAATAATGTTATTTTTGGTTTTTAATAAATAGGTAATTGTTTTTCCAAAATACTTTTACCAGCATCAGTTTTACCAATAGTACCTTATTGGTGTAAAAGGAAATGTAGTTTGAGTTTACATAAAATTTAAACTAAAAAACTCAATCTCAAAAAAGTTAAATTTAAAACTATTCAGTACAGACTGTGTAACTTGTGCCCTCTATGAGAGACAGATATAAAAATAATGTGATGTGTTAGCTTCCAAAACATATTCGTACAAAATTTCATTACAATGTTGCCAGTAGTTTCGACATAATCGTAAAAAATGTGTATATAATTTTTTTTTAATACCCTTTATCTTGAAAACGGATACCGTTACGAAAAGTTTTTTACTAAGCAAACCCAATTTATTTTGCAGTGTTCTACCTATCATAGCAACGGGGACACCTTTTTTGCAAGTTTTTTAGGTTTAATAATTTTCACCCCCGAGAAGGGACGGGACGAGACATCTAGAAATTCGGGAGACTCGTGAAAGCCTACGTCAAACCAAAGATACTCTTTTTAATTGTTACACGATTTGAGGAACCTCATTTATTTGAATATAATTGATCACAGAAATAATTTATAGTGCTGATTACAAAATTGTGATATCATCCAACTTTAGTTTTTCTCGGAGTTGACGTTTTTATCATTAAAAATTTACAGATCTCTATCAACACATTGTAACCAAACATTTTGAGGAAACGAAATATGGACTAGGATAGGTTGAAAATGAGTGGGATGATCTCATGGCCTTCCACTGCGACCCAGATGGATCTAATGTGGTTTATGTCTAACTTATAGTTCACCGTACAAGCGACACCTTTTAATGAAGGGCATGGTTGAATTGTGTGAGACTTGTTTAAAGTCGGTATGCTCCAGTCTCCAGTCAGGTGAATCTGAAGATCTGGACCCTAGTTTTTTCCAAAGCGGAGCAGGTACATAAAATATGCTCTGCAGATTCGTCTTCTACGCTGCAGAATCGACAGTTCGGTGTTTGTTGCAGACCTATCCTTTGCATGTGGTTACCCAGACGACAATGTCCCGTGCAAATGCGTAGATCTTTCCTACTCCATTCCTGGATCTGAGCAGAGACATTCATGGAAGGGTTGGTAATAAAAGTCTTTGAATGAGTTAGACCTGGAGTATCTCTCCAGTTCGTGAGTGTTGCACCCTCCGTCTATTTTGAGATAATTCCTTTCGCAGTGCTCTTTGCAATGCCCAGTAATGGTTCTGGTCCTATGCACTCAGATTCTGTTGATCTTTTAGCGAGCGCGCCGGCTTTTTCATTGCCCTCCACACCGTTGTGTCCTGGAACTCAGATCTAAGTAACTTTGTTTTGAGCAGCGAGACACTCGAGTGTATTTATATAATTCCAAACCAGCTTTTAGTCAACTCGATTGGAACTCAGGGCCTTGAGTGCTGCCTGGCTATCCGAAAAGATCTTTATAGTCTTGTTTGCGGAGACTAAGTCTGGGCAATATGGAGGATGCCTAGTATAGGAACAAAATCCCAGAGCGGTACTTAAAATGATTTTAATTAATTGAAATTTATAAAAAATAGAAAAATAATACAAACAAAAATAATTAACCACTTGTAAATAATTGGGCGACTGGGCGACTCCGATTCAGGCTGGTCAATGGCATACCTGGAAATAATAAACGCTTCTGAGCATACTCATTCTATAAACATGACTTAATTAAAGTCAAGCGGAGATAATAAACAATTATTCTTAAGAAGAAACCATTGACATAACAAACTGTTTTAAATTGTGAATGATAAGTAATTGGATTGAAATAAATAATTTTGATGTGCTTAGGCGTAATTATCAATTTGATGGTTAAAAATAAAATGCTTTCTCGATTGTTAGACTGTTTCAGAAACGACAGCGTACTGACTATGAATGTGCAATGGGCATTAAACGCGAAACACCCATCCAAAGTGCCTAAACAAACGCATCGAGTTGTGCAATGAGTAATACAGTACTCACTCAATATCGTAGCAAACAGGCTACACAAAACAATAAACAATAATAACCTCTGATCTAGATCACTTGACAATAACACCCTGTACTGAGGAGTGCAATGGACACCAAAACGCGAGGGTCCCCTCCAGACACAGAGCCTTGTTAAATACCATAGAGAGACGTGCAATGGTCCCGGACGCGTATTTCCATAGTATACTACTGTACAGAGCAGGCCGTTGTCTGTACCGTAGTAGGCTATGTATATATTTTAAAGTTATGCCACATTAAAATGTGTACTGCGATGCAGACATCGCTCTGTTCTGTAAAGTAGTATAATATGTAGTCGCCAAAAGCGTATTTATAAACTACAAACCCTACTCGATTGCAGAACTTTGAAATTATTCGTTTTAGGAACGTATACTTCCTTTACTTGGAACTAGCAGTACCTATTTTATAACAGGTAAATGAAGTATAAATGTTTATTCCCAATAATGCAATTTTATTATAATAAACATTGAAAAAATATTATAAAATATGTTGAAATAAAGATAATATAATATAAATTATTTATTTATTATATTATAAAATAATATTAGGTTAAACATTTATTAGTGCTTTTTTGTAATTATTTTATTTATTGTATTAGTGGCACCGACTTTAACATTTCACTACAACTAAGAACTACCAACAATAATTTAGTAATATTAAAATTTTCTGATGGGTGCACATAATGGTTACTACAACACCTTGTGATTCATTATAGCACGCTCTCTATAAGGGCTAAGTAAAGAGTTAGGTAATTAATAGTTTTCATATTAGAAATAGAAAAACATCATGATGCATTTTGATTTTAATAAACAATAAAATAAAGATTATAAAAATGCTAGTAGCTACATTTTCAAAATTTTCTTGCAATTCCCATTCGTGTGAATAATTTACCTCCATCCCATCTTCATGGCAAAAGCTTTTTAAAATTTGCAATATTTTGTTTTCACAATTCATTGCTAACAAAGTGTCTATGACAGACTCCACAGAAAAGTAGACTTGCACTGACAGGAAATATTTTGTTACATTTATTACAGCGTCAAAGATTGTGTGGCATGGCTAAGACATAATGACGCGATCTGTACTTGAGTAGAGTTTGTAGTATACAAATACGCCGTTGGGGATTACATATTATACTAGCTTTCAGAGCAGAGCGCTGTCTGCATCGCAGTACAGATTGTAATGCGGCACGCGCCAAATGATACTACATAGCCTACTATGGTACAGACAAAGGCGTCCTCTACGCAATAGTATACTATGGAAATACGCGTCCCGGACCTGCTCAAGGTATCAACAAGAATAAACAAAATAATTGCCAAGACAACACAGGCAAAACAGTCAACAAGCGGTAATTAACATATCTCTTACAACAGATAATTTAAATATTAATAATTATAAATTGTTAAAAGTAAACAAGCAAAAATGAATATAATCTGTGAGAAAACTCACCCTCTTCTCGTAGATTAACAAAACCACACCACTAGCAATAAAATTTATCTCAATATCGAATATTTGAACCAACTATTCTTAATAGGACCCAAAACTCGTATGAATTCAAATTTCACTTCAGCGTAACCCTCAGGCCCTAGTTTGTCATAGTGAAACCCGAGAATACCGATCAAGGAGAAGCGACAGCTTGGTGTTTTCAGTGTACCGTTTTGTAACGCGCATGTGCGAAAATAAGTTGTGTATCACTCAAAATTATGCTATCTGTCAAAGTCAGTTCAAGTTGTGTTTAGTACGTGAGAAATGTTAAGTGATATTTTTTGGTATTTGTTTTGTGTAGTAATAAGATGAAGATTTTCTTAGGTACTTAGGTACACATTCTAATATAGATATAAAATGTGCCAAAAAAGTTATTAGGAAACTAAGAATTTTATCACATGTATAAATATTAAGTATAATGATTTAATCATTTTTGACATTTTATTTTTCATATGTAGGTATTGGAGTTTCTGAAATATATGTTTGTCTTCTTTTAAATAAATTTAATAAACAATGAACTGCAGATTTTTTTAAATTATATTTAAAAAATATAATAAATCCGCGTGTTTCAATTAGGATTGGTTAAAGTGGGCGAAATCCTTTTATTATGGCTAATTTGTAAGTTACAATTATGTCTATAAAGATGTTTTGCCCATTCATATTTATATTTATTGAATGAATCATACTGGAGTTGATTTTTGTAAATATTGGTACATACTTAAAAAAGTACTTTTTCTAAAAATTCGTCTATGCCCAGACAGCACACATAGTCCAATGGACGTACATTTTAGATCCATTTGAGGGTCCATATCCAGGCATCCAGTGTACGTCCGTTTATGCTAATTAATTTGAGAGCTGAATATCGATACCCAGAGAACGTCTGTTTTTGGACTTAATTTTAAGTTTAGTAGTATTTTTACGTCCACTGGACGTCCATCTTAGGTCATTATTTATTAAGCCTACTAGATAATTTCCATCTATATACACTTCCTTTTTTTTAATATAATTGGTCATTAAAAATTGACAATTAGAATCTATTGCATTTCATTCTATCAGCGGAAGTTTGAAGTCTTATTCCATTATAACTACATCTAGTAAAAAGTTTTCAAGTGGTTCCTTGGTCGAGCTCGTCTAGCGATTGAAAGCGTAAAACGATAATGAATGTGTCGTGAGTTCGATGCCTGCTCAGGTCAAGCGATCTTTTTTTAAAAAGAAAAAAATGGCGTATAGCGGTTTGCGAAAATAATAAACAAATTATTAATAATATAAAATAGTGTGTGGTGAGTTGCGGTTCTGTAAAAAAAGTGGGGATGTGGTCTCAATGGAAATATAACCCTGGATGTTTTTTAAATGTCCAGTATTCGACGTCCAAATATATTCCAGAATTGAACGTCCTCTGAATGGTCAAAAGTGTACCATTTTTATACTTCACTGGACGTCCATTGGATGTCGGAAGTCCAGAAAAAACTCATTTTTGGACGTCTAGACATCCAAAATTATATATCAAATGGACGTCCAATGGACATATTTGTATTGTCTGGATGATAGCCAGGCCAGGTATTTAACTCTAAATACATAAACCTTAAATGACATCTGGCTTATCTTTGCGAGAAAACACTTGTTTCTCCTGAAATAAGTAATAAACTTGCAAGTCCTTTTAATATAATATAAATCCAGAAATTCTAAAAATACGTAAGTACTTTTTAAACCTAAAAGCTTTAAACATATATGCACATGGAAAATATTTAGTTAAACCTCTCAAACTTAATGTCTTTTTAATTGTTACTTAATTTTTTTTGGTACCCTTACTTTTAGTTACCTTATTTGTATTTAAGGAAAAGGTAATTTAATTTAAATATGGGGCTTTTATTACATTTTTAACAATAAATTAACCAAATATTGAACAAATTTTATAGATAAATCATAAAATAATAAAAGTCTTTTACTTTTATAACAAATAATTAATTATTACATAATGAATTATATTTTGGTGCTGAAATTTCACCATTGCTATTAACCCTAACTACTTCAATGTAATTAAATCACATTACAACATTTGCACATGGACTATAACAATGATTTCGGATAATTTGCCAAACTATTTAGCTCAGTGTAGAAAATAAGCATGTTTTCTCAGCGTATTAAGTTGTGTATTAATCAAAGTCATGTCGTGAAAAAGGTCCATCCGATATCAAAGGCACCGACAGCTACTGTCGCTTCTCCTTGATCGGTATTCTCGGGTGAAACATTACAAGAATTTACGGTCAAAGCAAAACAGATCGATAACTTTTTTTTACCTGATTGAATTGTGAAATTATTTTGCGGCTAATGTAAAACAAGCTAACACAAATATTAGAATTATTGAAAAATATAAAGGGTCTTACACTAGTCACTTTTGATATATTTACAATCCTATTTGTTTCAAATTTAGCAGCCCTAATTAAAATTATCCAGTATTTAACAAAACTTTGGTAAATATAACGAAATAAATGAATTTTAATGGACGTTATTGCAACCTGCTGCAAGTGGGATGGATAGATAGATATAAATTTAGCATAACAGTTTCATCCTTCTGGGTAGGGTAGGGTAGGGTACCGCCCTGTAAATTATTGTAAGGACTTAAGTGATATATAATTTTAGGCACTTAAGGGACTAAAAGTATACTCAAATGGCACTCTTACCTAGTGTTTAAAAATGTACTTTTAATCCATAGGCAACGTATTGGCAGTAATATAATTTTTGTTGATACGACGTCCAGAGTAATCCCAGTGAGTTACCGTGTCGATAATGGTGGTGTTGATAATAGAACGAGATTTGTAGGCTTTTTTTATCTTTTTATTTAATGATTGACAAATATCTTTTTTATACTGACGTTAAACAAAACTACAGGGGTAACACAAAACATAAAACAATATATTGTAAATTAATAAATATTAAGCATTAACTAAACAAAACTATTCCTAACATCCTCCGGCCCTAGGATTTAAATTTCCAACCTCTCGGGTTGTTTTAGAATTCTTCCATACCGAGACCTTCTTTCTTCATTCGGATTGCCATTGTCTATTACTTCTTTCCTTGCCTTTTCTTCTGTTTTTTTTTTCGTTGTCTGCTCTACTACTCTACCTTTTTCCTTTTTCGACATCTCAAGTGGATAGAGTTGTTGGTATGGTCGAACCATGTACCCAGTGGTGGTTTTTACTTTGGCTACGCTAGTTACATTATCCTTTCCATTGTAAATTTCAACTATTCTACCCAATGGCCATTCCGTTCTTTTCGTACTGTCATTCCCGACCAATACTACGTCATCGACCTTCAGAGACTGAGTTAACCTTTGACCAACGTTCACCAGTTCTGCGAGGTATTCGCTTTTAAATCGTTTTCTTAGATTCCCTTAACGTTTCCATATAACGAAATCTACCCCTTAAATTTTGTGTGTCAATAAGGTCTAAATCAACAACTTCAGTCGACGCACCCTGTAGTGGTTTTATAAATTTGGACGGACTTAAAATTTCCCAATCATCCTCTGACACGTATGTTAGCGGTCTTTGATTTATGACCGATTTAACATCACATAGAATGGTATAAAGCTCTACGTAATACAAAGATGCTTTACCCAAGTTACGACGCAAAAGTTCTTTTATTAATCTTATTAACCTCTCCCACCACCCACCCCACCAAGCAGCGGATGGTGGATTGAAAAGCCATTTTATTCTTTTAATTCCTGAAAATATTTCAATTTCATCCCAATTTAATTTCGCAAAATAATTATCAGTCCCATGAAAATTAGTACCGTTATCTGAATAAATTATTTGTGGTCTTCCCCTTCTACTTATAAATCGTCTTAAGGCATATAAAAATGCTTCTGTTGATAAAGATTTCACTAGTTCTAAATGAACCGCTCTATAAATCGCACAAGTAAACAGTACAATCCAAACTTTACTACTATCTTTCAAATACAAAGGACCTGCTAAATCTACTCCAATCACTTCAAAAACACCTGCATTCTTAATTCGGTTTTCCGGTAATGGTGCAAATGGCGTTTAACATTTTGTTTCCTACAAACAACACATTTCGATATAATATCATGAACTACTTTCTTAGCTCTAAGTATCCAAAACCTTTCCCTAAGAATACCCAATAATATTTTTGGGCCTGCACCACCATTGTTTTTCTAGTAATTGTTTTCCGTTACAACCTCGTGATAAAATATCGGCTGTATTTAGGACACCTGGTACATGATTCCACTGGTCGACTGTGCTCAACTTTCTTATTTCCTTTACCCGGTTGTCTACAAACGTATTCCAATTACCTTTTGTTTTTATCCAAGTTAATGTGACCATCGAATCACTCCAGAAGAATACTGGTCTATTTCTTAGATAGTCAACTTGTTGCACAGTATGAGCTAATCTTGCTCCTATAAGAGCTGCCATAAGTTCAAGCCTCGGAAGTGTGATTGGTTTTACAGGTGATATTCTTGTTTTTGCTAGTAAAAGTGTGACTAAAACCTTTTCTTCGAATTCCAGCCGAACAAAAATGCAACTAGCATATGCTAATTTACTAGCATCTACAAAAACATGAAGACTAATATGCTTTATATCTTGTTCGTCTCTATGCTCTGCAATGTGCCTTGGAATGGCACATAGGCTTAAAAATTTTACATTTTTTAACCAACTTTCAAAACGTTCGATTATTTCTTCAGGCAATTTTTGATCCCATGAAAGTTTTAACTTCCAAGTTTCCTGTAATAAAAGCTTTGGTAATAAAGTAACAGGTGCTGTAAAGCCAATGGGATCAAACATTTTTTGAGCTGTGGATAGTAATCCTCGTTTGGTTCTTGGTATTTCTTGGAATTTGCCTAAATTTTGGATATCGCATATAAAGTTATCATATTTAAAATCCCACAAAATACCTAACACTGAAACATTATGATTAGAATTACCAGGTTCAAAATTATTTTCATTTGTACTATTATATGTCCACCCTCTTAATTCAAAATGTGCCTTTTCCAATAAATCTTTGGATTGTTTAATAAACATTTTTAACTCTATACTATTTCTAACACTATGTACACAATTATCTACATAAAAAGCATTTAATAGTACTTTGGCGGTTTCTTTAAAATCATTATCACTTTCAATCAATTTTTCTAAATGTAAATTTATGGTTGCGGCTAAAATAAAAGAGCTAGGTTTAAGACCAAAAACAACTCTACAGTGCCTATATATTTTAATAATTCTTTCAGAGTAATTTTGCCACCACAAAAATCGCAAATAATCTCTATCTTTACCTATTATACTTATTTGCAAAAATGCCTTTGTAATATCCGCTGTAAGCCCAATTTTATGGATTCTAAATTTTATTATGAGCGGAATTGTTAATTCTATCAAATTTGGACCTTTTTGTAACAAATCATTTAATGAGTTACCATTTTTGTCCTTTTCTGAACCATCAAATACCGGTCGAATCTTGGTTGTATTACTTGACTCCTTAATCACTGCTTGGTGAGCCAAATAGTGCACATTTTCATTAACATTTTCTTCTGATACTTCTTCAATTATTCCTAGTTTTTCCCATTCTTCAAACACTTTACCGTAATATGTAAACTTTTCAAGTGTAATTAATCTTCTAGTGTTTGAAAATAACCGTTTTTCAGCTAAATTATAATTGGAACATATATTCGGACAACCCTGTATCCATGGTAAATAAATTTCATACCGATTTTCATTGTTTAATACAGTAGTATTCCTAAAATAATTTAATGTTTCTACCTCTAGTAGTTCTTTATTCTTAGATTCGGCAGATTCTTTTATACCTAATACATCTAGGTTCCAAAGATCAGTAATATAACAACCCGTAAAGTACGAAGCAATACATTTATTTTGATTAATGCAATATTGTTGTCCCATTACCGTCCAACCCAATTTTGTTTCTACCGCAAAAAGATTATCATCTATGTTCTCGATATTACCTGTTAGCAGTTTTCCAAAATTATCAGCACCTATTAATAAACTTATTTCACAATCATTATTACTTGTGTCACTTAAAATTATATCTTTATTTTTCAAATACTCAATTATTTTTATATCATTTAGCTTTGGAATGTAGTTACATATTCTCTGTTGTTCCAATACTGAAACATTTATGCTAAAAGATTTATCTAACTTATAAATATTTGCACTAAATAATTGACACATTTTGGATTCGCCTTGGGCTCCACCAAACACACCTTGTACAATATTTTCCTCTCCTAATTTTAACAAATTCATTTCTTCTGCACATTTTTTTGTTACATAAGACCTTTGAGAACCTGAATCTAATAATATTCTAACAATTTTACATTTTTTACCTGCATATAGTTTAACCTTTAATGTTTGCAAAAGCATCTCGGATATAGTAGTTGTTAAGGTGTTTTGAAGTGATTGTACATTTTCATCTGGTTTATCAACAATTCTGTCTTTATTCTCATTTCCTTTCTTTTGCAAGTCAGGACACATAATAGCATGGTGTTTTCTTGCACAAATGATGCATTTCACAACAGATTTGTTCTGAAAGTATGATTCAATTTTAGGCAAGAAAAGCAACCTCTTTTTTTTAATTACAGTGGTCCTTTTCTGGTCTAAAGTCATATTTTGTGCTTTTATACAGTCCTGGATTGCATGTGTTTTATCACAAAATATACAAAATAACTTTTCTTTAAAATTTGTTTTTGTACTTTTAGAATACAATGACTCTACTGTATACTTGCGCTCAGTTTTTTCATTTATAGCATCCTCCCCCTTATTTTGCAAAAATTTAGTTTTGGCAATCTTTGTACGTTCTTCAGCCTCAACCTCTGCTTTTAAAAAATCTAACAATCCCTGCAAATCATTTACATTTTGTTTATTATTAGCTATGCGGTGTCGTTCCCAAATTTTTAATAAATCGCAAGGTAGTGCTGATTCTACAAGAGGGAAAAGCATGGCTGCATACTTATCCCTTGTTACCCTTAATGACTCTAATGCCCTAAGTTGCGTTTCTAATTTATCATATAGGGTGGATAATTCTATCTCAGACATTTCCATTGAAGTTTGTTGATTTAAAACCAAATTTAATAACTCTCTTACGTACACTTCAATTAAAACCTCGTCCCTCGCAAACCTAGCTTTCATTTGATCAATTGCTATATTATAATTAGCTCCTGAAGGTGGAAAACTTTCAATCATATTTCTTACGCTTGAGCCTTCCTCTGTTGCCTGGAGCAGGTACTGAAACTTGTCATCTGTTGATATATATTGGTCCTCATGTATCTTCTTAAATTGACCCCAGAAGTTTATCCAATTTTTGATATTGCCGTCAAATTTCTTCATTTCTAATTTTGGAAGATTAAAATTTCTCATCATTTTTGAACTGGCTCCTTGGTTACCTTTTTCTCCTTCCATATTCTGTATCACGTACTCGCATTCTGCTTTATACTTAATGATATCTTCTCTAAAGGCCTCCTCTTCCATCAGTTCTGTTGTAATGTCTTCCACTGCTACATTCTCCGACACCATGATTTTTTTAATATTATTATCTAAGATGTAAACACGTTCAGCTTTATCATCTAATAGTTGCTGTAATCGTTGTGCACTCCTCTTATCTACGCATACATCTTTAATTAATTCATCTATTTCTTTGAATATTTTCATTAGTCCATTCTTTAAAATATCCCGCTCTACTTTAAAACTCTGCATTTTATCAGGGATGCCACTAATAGTGATAATAGAACGAGATTTGTAGGCTTTTTTATTAGCCCAATCGGATTAGTATTTTAGATTCTGAAAAATTCGAAGCAGCAATTTTCCTTCGGAATTCGTTGGAGGGGGTCTCTGGTAGTCTAAATTCAAAAAGTTGGGATTCCAAAGTTGTCGTTACCTCCGCCATCTTGATTTAAAGGGTTATTTTTTGTATCTTGAATAACTCATTTATTTTCAATTTTACACGGAAAATAGTTTTTACAAAAGTTATTTAAAATTAAATTTCCTACAATTCTGCTTTTTTTTGTACGATCGATTTTTTTCGATTTATACCCGAAAAGAGGGGGTGAATTTTTGGTTATAGAATAACTCGTTTATTTTCAATTTTACGAGAAAAATTGTTATAAACAAAGTTGTTTAAAATTAAATTTCCTACAATTCTGTTTTTTTTTGTACGATCGATTTTTTTGTATTTATCCCTGAGAAGAGTGGGGGTGAACCTAAGTATTGTATTGTCACGTTTATTATTGATGTTGTACCATTATTTTTTCTGTTTGTTTTTTTTTGCTGATTTTCAAAAATAATACAATGATAAGAGTTTACCCCCACTCTTCTCAGGGATAAATACAAAAAAATCGAGCGTACAAAAAAAAACGGAATTGTAGGAAATTTAATTTTAAACAACTTTGTTTATAACAATTTTTCTCGTAAAATTGAAAATAAACGAGTTATTCTATAACCAAAAATTCACCCCCTCTTTTCGGGTATAAATCGAAAAAAATCGATCGTACAAAAAAAAGCAGAATTGTAGGAAATTTAATTTTAAATAACTTTTGTAAAAACTATTTTCCGTGTAAAATTGAAAATAAATGAGTTATTCAAGATACAAAAAATAACCCTTTAAATCAAGCTGGCGGAGGTAACGCCAACTTTGGAATCCCAACTTTTTGAATTTAGACTACCAGAGACCCCCTCCAACGAATTCCGAAGGAAAATTGCTGCTTCGAATTTTTCAGAATCTCAAGCCTGTTCTTCACCTAATCCGATTGGGCTATATCTTTTTATTTAATGATTGACAAATATCTTTTTTATACTGACGTTAAACAAAACTACAGGGGTAACACAAAACATAAAACAATATATTGTAAATTAATAAATATTAAGCATTAACTATACAAAACTATTCCTAACAGGTGGGTTGAGTCTTTCGGGTTTTCCTTCTCTGTTCCTGGGGGTAAAATTCACTCGTAAGGGGATAAATAGGCAGAGTAATAATTTTATTATTATTGAAAATTACTTCGTTGGGCCACCCTGTATGTGCAGTAAATAATGATAAAAATAGGAATAATAGTTCAACATAAGCGAAATTTTATCTTAATGTAAACATATAAACCCTAATTAGGTAACCATATTCATACTAATTACTAATAGCGATAAAATTGACTGGGACAGGGCCGCATTTATCGTTTTGGAAACCCAGGTTAAAATCCTTATGTCTAGCACTATACTTTTTTAGATACAGTATTCGGCATAGGTGCATGGACAGAAATGGAAATGTTATTTAACTTTTTATAAAAAATGGATTGTTTTTAAAAATTCCTGCGTGCCATAAAAATAATTTTTCCAATGAACTAATTAAAACTGTAGGCTTGTTCACGAGCTAGTAAGTGCCTATCATCTTAGGAGATAGAATTAGTAAGAACATTTGTTTTATTTATTGTTTCGGCCTTTACTTGATGAAAATCCATTTAATTTTGAAAGAGTAAAACCAAATTTGGTAGATTTTCACACTTTTATTTAAAAATAAAAATTTTTTTAAACAAACACTAACATGACATATGTTTCGAAGTACAACTTCTTTTTCAAAAAGTGTGAAAATCTACCAAATTTGGTTTTACTCTTTCAAAAAAAAAAAAAAGAACATTTGTTGTCTATTTAATAATCAAAAATACGTTTGATACAAATTTAGGAATTTTTTTTAGTAATTTCATAATTTATTACAAATAAAGTATATTTTAAAATTGGTCTGAGACGATTTTTGGTCCTTAATTCTTAAAGCTGTAAAAAATCGGTAATATATTGTTGTTTTAATTGTACTCATATTTCTTCGTCTAGATGGATATCAAATCTGATTTCGCTAAAACATTCTGATTGTGGGTGTATTATCCTTACCTCCTAAATTTAAAAGTACTTAATTTGATATTCTTTAACTGAGATACAGGGTGTGGCCTCGAAAAGTGAATTACATTGAATAACAATAATAATGTTACGTTGTTTTCACGGAAATACTATTCTCAAATTTATAATAGTTTTCTCGTAAACGTTTTAAAATATATTAAATTATCCAACGTAAAAATGCGGGTATTCATACAATCCCTGTTTCGTATATATTTCTAAGAATAGCACATAATTATAATTGCTAATTTGATTTGGAAGTTCTTTATTAACTTATAAATACAGTTGATGTATGTTAATGTTTCGTGTTGATTATGCGATTCCATTTATTTATAGCACAAACACTCTTATCTGGACCTATGTTGGGAAATCCATTTTTTTCAGTAGAAAATTAGAATACTAGATTCAGAACAAAAATGTAATATTCAGAAGAGCACCGATGCCCCTCGTGCACAATATTTTAATTTATATTGTAAGCAAAAATTAAAGGATAATAAATAGTTGAACGTAAAAAATATTACCATAGCTTTGGCTAAAAATAGAATAGGTAGGTCGCTTTAAGAAATAAATTATTTAGTATTAAGTTTAATAATAACACAGTATGTTAACTTTGCAACCAGACTCAAGGAGAACGGTATAGAAACATAATGCTATTAAATAGACATAAATAGAATAATACGTCGCCAACTTCGGACCGCAATATCCCATCATTGTCAATGAAAGGGCGTGATTAAACCAACTAATATCTTTGTCCCACTATCGTCCAAATATAATTAAACGTCTTATATTTATTTTGCATAATATGTTGGTTAACGTACTGTATAATAGCTACTGCGGGTAGCCTAATTTTTAAAGGTAAAGAACAGAAAAAGTTCTTTAAATCCCATAAAGATTTATCTTTCAATTTAAGACCGGTTTCGATGTTATATCTTCATTTAGTGGCACATCTAATGGAGAAAGATAATATAAGTTTTAAAAATTATAAAAATCAATTAGAAAAACAAGTATATAAAAAACATTTTTACTAGCAATTACTAATAGTACCTCATCTGACTGCAAAATGTGACATGTCGTGTTTTTTGCTTGCTATTTGTATTTAGGTATAAAGGAGGGGGTGAACAACATGTACTATGTTCTAGTGGTGGGAGCTGTCGTCTAACCTGTAAAATTCAAAATAACATCGATGAAGTTTTTCGTTTTTTGCAGGTAATGAAACAATTTGCTTCTAGACGCCTATAACAATAAAAAAAAACAGTTAAAAGAATTTTCTGTTGTAACGGTCCAAAAACTGCGTCCCACCTCTAGTCTATAATTTAGTTTAAATTGTGTATAGGATTTAAATTTCGATTTTTGCGCGAAAGGCTTGAAGCTTTACCTGTGATAGTGCCAAATACTTGTTCTAGGAATATTTTTTTTTGGGCCTAATATTAAAATTAGTTGATGACCTTTTGTAGTGCTCTCTAAACAATTTCGAGAAAAACAGGCAATTGTGTCTTTATCAAGTTAAAATTCCATTTCTGCCTAGTAGCTAACGAGAACAGAAAAATTCAGTTGTTACTGAGTAGACTTCGCATGAAATGGGTGTGATTTGCTCACTTTCAAAAATATAGTGATATTTAAGTCATCCGATACTGGGTTTAGTTTTGGAAGTTATTTTTCGATTTTGGGATCGGGCTTTACCTCTTGGATATTGGTATTTTGGTGCTTTGGTTGTTGATTCCCAAAATTATCCTTAATAAGGATTGTTCCACACTTCACGTGCGCTGTGTTCTTGAGGTTCTACCGGCATTTACCTATAGGAAGAAAACACCCTTGGCCAAGATAAGTAACTAAAATTAATTTAAGTGGATTTAATTAATTTTCTTTTATAGAGGTGATTTGCCACCTCTACCTTCTTTATTTAAATCATTTGTTTTTCGTCGAGTTCCCAGTTTCTATTCACGATTCGATTGACGATATGAGTTAAATGTATTCTTATTATGATGCATTTCCATCATTATAGTATTTGATACTTTTTTGATTAAAATATTCTATTATTTTTATTTTAATATTATATTCCTAGTGAGCTTATATATATATTTTTTTTTCTTAAAAAAAAGGAATATTTTATTAGTGCTTGTTCTCTTTTCTATTAAAATATAAATGGGTCTTTGACATAAATATTGTCTTTTACTCTTTTTAGGTTTTTTTTTTATGTTGGGCATTATTTGCTTTGGATTGTTAACTCGAAAACCGGGAGCCTGTCAATACTGTAATATTTATAATATATCGTCAACTTATATAATATTTATAATATCTGATCATTTTATATAATGTTTATAATATTTCGTCAACCTATAAAAATACATTTTGGAAATAATTAATATTGCTAAAGAAAGATTAATTATTTTACTTAGTTATTTTACTTATTTTATAGTAAGGTAATATTTGGTATTTTTTTTTCTCTTGGGGAAATTTCTTATCATATTGTTGATTTCTAACCTTAAAATAAATCCGTAAATAATCATTTTTTATTTTATTACCCTTTTTTTGTGTATAGGTCGGGTACATTGAGGTACCGATTTATATTATTGGTCTTTTGTTAAATTGAGGGTCAATACTTAGCCAGTCAGGTGCTCGGGCCAATTTAACTGGCCCCCCATCCCATTTTTACTTTCCTATCTGTATACAGATATAAGGAAAGTATAGGAATCATGATTTTTTTCGACCTCGAGTTTTCGACGGATTTTTACGTTTTGAGGTCCCCTGAATCCGTTTTGTTTTGACTATTTTCGCGATGATGTGTGTGTGTGTGTGTGTGTGTGTGTGTGTGTGTGTGTGTGTGTGTGTGTGTGTGTGTGTGTGTGTGTGTGTGTGTGTGTGTGTGTGTGTGTGTGTGTGTGTGTGTGTGTGTGTGTGTGTGTGTGTGTGTGTGTGTGTGTGTGTGTGTGTGTGTGTGTGTGTGTGTGTGTGTGTGTGTGTGTGTGTGTGTGTGTGTGTGTGTGTGTGTGTGTGTGTGTGTGTGTGTGTGTGTGTGTGTGTGTGTGTGTGTGTGTGTGTGTGTGTGTGTGTGTGTGTGTGTGTGTGTGTGTGTGTGTGTGTGTGTGTGTGTGTGTGTGTGTGTGTGTGTGTGTGTGTGTGTGTGTGTGTGTGTGTGTGTGTGTGTGTGTGTGTGTGTGTGTGTGTGTGTGTGTGTGTGTGTGTGTGTGTGTGTGTGTGTGTGTGTGTGTGTGTGTGTGTGTGTGTGTGTGTGTGTGTGTGTGTGTGTGTGTGTGTGTGTGTGTGTGTGTGTGTGTGTGTGTGTGTGTGTGTGTGTGTGTGTGTGTGTGTGTGTGTGTGTGTGTGTGTGTGTGTGTGTGTGTGTGTGTGTGTGTGTGTGTGTGTGTGTGTGTGTGTGTGTGTGTGTGTGTGTGTGTGTGTGTGTGTGTGTGTGTGTGTGTGTGTGTGTGTGTGTGTGTGTGTGTGTGTGTGTGTGTGTGTGTGTGTGTGTGTGTGTGTGTGTGTGTGTGTGTGTGTGTGTGTGTGTGTGTGTGTGTGTGTGTGTGTGTGTGTGTGTGTGTGTCTGTATGTCTGTATGTCTGTATGTCTGTATGTCTGTATGTCTGTATGTCTGTATGTCTGTATGTCTGTATGTCTGTATGTCTGTATGTCTGTATGTCTGTATGTCTGTATGTCTGTATGTCTGTATGTCTGTATGTCTGTATGTCTGTATGTCTGTATGTCTGTATGTCTGTATGTCTGTATGTCTGTATGTCTGTATGTCTGTATGTCTGTATGTCTGTATGTCTGTATGTCTGTATGTCTGTATGTCTGTATGTCTGTATGTCTGTATGTCTGTATGTCTGTATGTCTGTATGTCTGTATGTCTGTATGTCTGTATGTCTGTATGTCGCATAACTCATGAACCGATACACAGAAAAACACCAAATTTTAAATTTAAGCTTTATTTAAGCCTCTAATGAACTGATTAGATTTTGGGCAGAGTCGGAACATCTGGGGGTATTTTATAGGTGGTCATTTTTATATTTTATGAAATTTATCTGTTATTTACGTTTGGAGAAGAAAATTCTTTATATAAAAGTTACTTCTAATATAATTATCTATAATTTTTGTTCCATACAAAATTTTCCTAAAATGGTCCGTATTCGAGAAATTTGACAAAATGTAAAAAAAATCATTTTTTATAAAAATTGTTTGTAATATAATTATCTATAATTTTTATTTTATACATAATTTCTCTAAAATAAACCGTATTCGAGATATTTGAGAAAATGTGTAAATTTCGAATTCTGAAGAAAACTCAAAGACGGATAAAGAAAAAAATATTACCTTTTAAACTTAAGGTTTATTTCGGCCTGACGTGAAATTATTAGATTTTGGACAAAGTCGGAACATCTGGGGGGGGGGTACTTTATGGGAGGCCGTTTTTATATTTTATGGAATATATCTGTTATTTATGTTTGGAGAAGAAAATTGTTCAAATAAAAGTTACTTCTAATATTATTATCTATAATTTTTGCTTTATGTCAAAATTTCCTGAAATGGTCCGTATTCGAGAAATTTGACAAAATGTGCAAAATTCTGATTTTTATGAAAATTGTTGAACTAAAAGTTGTTTGCGATATCGATCTCTATAATTTTTGTTTATACATGATTTTTCTAAAATGGACCGTAATGGAAAAATTGTAGGAAAAGTGCTAAATTTAAATTTTTCAGTATTTTCGTTTTCAATGAATATAGAAAAATGTTTCGAGGTAGATGTATGTGGACAATGTATATATTTAGTTTATCCTCTAAACATTTATAGAGATGCTGCAATAGGTTGTACAAAATAACCGGAAAAAGCCTATAATAACTAGATAGGAAAGTCATGTGTTGGGCACATCAGATTTTTTATAATTGAGATTGAACCACCCCATCTCCACTAGAGTCTAGCCGCGAGCACTAAAATAAATTCATCTTCGTAACCGTACTCGGTCTAGCATTCAAATTTAGATATTCAAATTTAGTTATTCAAATTTAGATATTATTATTATTATTTTATTATATTTTTTTGTTACATAAATTTGAGGTTACATAACTGGCGCCCAACTAGGGGGCTCGATATTTTAAGAATATTGAGAGGTTAACTTTTATTTTTTTTTAACAGGAGATTGAAAATATTTAATTTTTTTTTACTTTTACTTAGGAAGTTTGAAACTCTGAGTGAATTGACCTGTAATGATAATTTACCTTTTTTATACTATAATCGTAGTACTTACTTTTTTTAGGGGAAAAATTTTTTTTGGAAAAAAAAAGTTTTTATTTTTGATATTCTCCATACTCACAGATTAATCAGACTATTTTTTTACTTAACTTCAGTAAACCTCTTATTAACTATTTTTATTTTTATCACTGGAAAAAAGGGGCCGTGTTTTCGTATGTTCTGACGCATTTTCGGCTTCAACCCATCGGACCCCCCTTTAAATATATATAAATTTTGCTTAGAATTGCTAACCCTATAATTCTCTATCCATGTTTGCAAACTGGGAAAATAAATACCGAAAATTGTCGCTGTCTCCTGGACTATACAGTAGATGATGGTGATGACTTTACAACAAATACACTTTTATCAATGGCTAGTTGGGGATGTGGTTGTTTGCTAGTAAGAAATGAATTGATTCTAAAAATAATTTTAATATTGTATATATAGGGTGGTTCTATATTGTTTTTTATGCGATTGAAACATTATTTTAATTTTATTTTATTTATGGATCGAATGATGAACTATGATGTTATATTTATGTTACCTTTTCTTTCCATTATTTATACAGGGTGGGTTATAAGAGTAACTGACGTATCTTATTAAAAAATGTTTGTCAATTTTGAACAAATAATAATAGAGGTTTCTTACACTGACCTAAGGAATCTATGGTTAACGGATTGGCCTACTCTGTATAATCTGTTAAAATGTAATTACAATGTAATTTTAGCATCTATTGTGTACCTTTTAATATGTACTGTTCATTTATTACCTAACATTTTTCTCCTCAAAAAAGTATATAAATATAATCAATGACTTACTTGCTTTTCAGTGCGCTGGCGACAAGAACATTACCTGGTCAAGCATTGAAGCTTGCTTAAAATCCGGCAAAGGAGACGATCTTCTGGCTTTAAATGGAAATCGCACAGATGCCCTTTATCCCAACTTAACGTTTGTACCAACGATAGTATTCAACAACGTTTACAAGGATGTACTGCAGAGGTTGGCCATGCGTAATTTCGTTGATCTGACTGTACTACTTTTGGAAGAGATTAAAACCACCAGCGGTAGCGACATATGCACTCTTTCGCTTTTAACTTTAATTTCATCTTTATTCTTATTATTTAGAGTATATGTTTAGGATTTAAGTGATTTGATTAGGAATATTTATGTGATTGTAGTTTGTATTAACAAAAGCCAAAAGGTTGGAAAGAACCTTGTTCTAATTTATTAGATGTTTGAATCATCTTATTTTTATAATTATTTAGTGTTATCCATAGCCTTGTTAATTATTTGTGATAACAAGATACACATATTTTGAGTTTTTTAAACTTTATAGGTTAGATTTAATATTATCTATGATGGATGACTTTTCTGTAATATGGATGTATCAAAAAGTAACGAGACAGGTGATATATCTTCTTTCACAACTATGATTTTCTAAAACACAAAATTGAATCCTGGATTAATTTTTTAATCAGATTGATATTATTTATCAGAAATTATTATTGAATTGCCACTATGTTTGGTATATCTGTCGAAAAACAAAGGTACCTGCGCAATAAATTGAAATGATTAAATGCAGAAAATACATATCTTTATGAGACTCCGATGATTTTTTTTATTCACCCTATAACATGCCAACAGTATAGAAATAATAAAAATTTCAACTGGAGGTAATGTGTGTTCACTATTTAGATGGTATAAGTAAAATAAGACGTTTAAATAATGTGAATCAATCGAAGATGAACGTCATTCCAGACGACCACCAACAGCTTGAAGTGAATAAAATATTGTAAAAATTTTGATCTTTACGCAAAGTGCCATCAAAGAAATTTCTAGCATGGATAATGTGTATTTATTTATTATGTCTTTATTTGACAAAGGTACAACATTTGCCCAAAGAAGGCGAAGATTAGCTAGCAAGCTGCTCTTTAACTCTTAACCTTCTTTGGTAACAGTCTAAATATAAACACATATTCAAAACATTAAAAAACAATCAGAAGACAACAGCATTCTTTAAACAAATTTTTTTATATTATAATCAAAGAAAAGGAAAACAATAATATTATTGAGCACTGAGTAGGTTTTCTTTTATGTTTAGCTTAAAAATATTTAGAGAGGCATTCCAATTTAAGTGGTAAAACCTATAACGTAATTTAGCAGCATTATATGAAAAAGATCTTTCAAACATATAAGAATAGTGCTGAGGCATTGTGCTGAGGCATTATGCATAATATTTCGATCATGAACTAAATTTCTAAATATCAATTTTTCAAACAGAAAAATGGGGGTTTTCGTTTTTAACAATCTATATAAAAAGGTAAAGTTCAACTGACATAAATTTTCAAGTTTTAACAACTTAAGTTGTGTGAAATAGGCAGATATGTGATCAAACTTCCTCAAATTGCAAATAAACCTGCAGCAGCCATTTTGGATACCTTGTAACTGCCTCCTGGATGCTTGATCTAGACATGGATAATAAATGAGTAAACAATAATTCAAGCGTGATAATACTAAGGATTCGATGAGTTTTTTGCGCATTTTAAAATTGAGAATGTGTTTGTTCACATACAGCAACCGCAATTTTATGATTGAAATTTTTTTATATGGCTTTTAAATCTAAGAGACTTGTCAACCATCAAGCCTAAATTTTTGGCTTTAGTTAATATGTTTAGCTTAACTCCATCTAATTCAATTTTCAATAAACATTCGGTATTAATATATTTATTTTTATTACAAAAAAGAACTGCCGTCGTTTTGGTAGGATTTAAAGATAAATTATGTTCTTTAGAATATTGAGAGATTAATTATTTTAAGTCCTGATTGATATTAATATTTGAGTCCGCGGTGTTTGAAGTTGGAAAATAATGTAAGAGCTGGGTATCATCAGCATAAAGTTGTATTTGACTGTTTTTTGGACCTTTGACAAGTCAGACGTGTATACAAGAAACAGTAAGGGACCCAAAATGGACCCTTGAGGAACACCTGAGATAATAGCTTTAGAAATGGATAGTTTTCCGTCAGTGCGTACACGCTGTGAACGTTTCCAAAGATACGACTTAAAAAAAGATGAAACAAGGTCATAGCATCCATAATATTTGAGTTTTGCAATGAGTAACTCATGGTCTATAAGGTCAAAAGCTTTTGAATAGTCCAAAGTAATTAATATAACAGCTAGTTTTTTTGTCAAGAGTACTAATGACATTATCGGTAAGGTTTAACATAGCTGTGCTGGTGCTATGAGCTTTTCTAAAACCAGATTGCTCAATAGGAAGAATTGTATTTAGGGTAAGTCGGGAAGAGATGGCGCACTTTTTTTAAAAATATTAGAATAATATAAATTTAACGCACACTCCAAAAGAAAAATTTATTCGAAAATGTGGATACAATACAAAACACTAATCTCATAGTAAAATACAAAAAATTAATACATTCTTTGGTAAAAAAAATTGCTATTCATGCAAAAGGCCATCTCATAAATGTCATAAATGCTTAATATTACAATAATAGAAAAGTAATTATTTCTTTTTCAGAGCTAAAACTTTTCCGCAAGAATGACAGAGGTTAACAAATTTTGAACAACCATCGTGAAATCACTTTTCACAGTTAACACACTTAACCCAATCGTCCTGTTTCGATGTAGAACAGTACTGCTCCCCACATCCTATGCATTATGCACTGTTATCATCTTCAGGGCTGTCATCAGACTCCTGTGAAACAAAATCAGAAACATTTTCTTCCGAAGATGATTCATTAACAACATTTTTAGGTTTATGCCTACTTAATGTTTTAGCACGTTTGACTGCTCTCGCTGATTTTGATTTTTCTATTTCAAGTTTTCTTTTTTCCAGACTTTTTCTTTTTTCAATATTTTTGGATGACGTCAAAAGTGCTGCTATTTGTTTTCCACGTTTCTTTGCTTTCTGAACTACATCTGACGTGCTTGAGGACGTACTGGGAATAGGATTGAATTTTTGAAGCATTGTGCATGGCGTGTCTTTAACAGGAGTTTTCTCATTAATGGCTTGTAAACAACCAGGTGTGGGATTTTCTGGTTCTGGTTCAATATGTTCATTTATTTGTTCTCGTTGATCTTCTGTTTGATCTTCATTCAGGAAGGCGTAATCTGGAATTGCGTCAGGGTTGAATGGTTGGATGCCAGTTGCCCTAAGCGATGATACCCCATTCTCTACAGTGGCTGCTTTCGACCATGCATCTGATAATAGTTTCCCGAATATCATTCTATTGATTTTTCTGGTAGGATTAGTCTTGATAAACAAGTTACAAGCTTTAGCAAAATACGACTTCAAACTTTTAAAAAATGCTCTGTCCAGAGGTTGCAAAAATTGAGTAGTGTGGCTGGGAAGGCACAATAAAATTATGCCACATTCATCCGCATATTCCACAGAGTTGCAGTGGGTTGAATGGCCATCCAAAATCAAAAGTACTTTTCCATTTGGTTTTCTAGGCATAAAATGAGTCTTCAACCAGTTCAGAAACAAATTGGTGCTGATGTAAGCAGATTTTTCATTCATATATACAACCGAACCGGGAGGCATTCCATCCTCAAACTCCGCCTTCTTGTTCTTTCCTTTAAAAATACATGCAGGTGGTAAGAACGAGCCCTCGGCGTTACAACAAGATATGACTGTCATGGTTTCGCCTTTCTCAGATGATGTGACGGCTGCAACATTCTTAGATCCCTTTGCTGCGATCACGTATCCTGCTTTGTTGTTCAGCTGTAGGCCGGTCTCATCCATATTAAAGATATTGGATGGTTTGTTCATCAGATCATTTTCACGTAAAGTTCTCTCTAAAAGCTGGAAGTACAACTCAACTTCTACTTTGTTCATGCCTTAGCACCGAGCCAGTGAAACACCTTCGGATTTTCGAATTCTGAGGTCCTGGTTACGTTTTAGAAACGAATTTAACCAATCATACCCGGATAAATCCTTGTCTTTGTTGAATTTAATGTTTATGCCTAAGTTCTCAGCCAAATGAAAAGCCATTGACCTTACGCTCTCACGTGTTGGTGCAAAACCGTACTTCTGCAACTTTTTGATATAAGCCTTGAGTTTATTTTCATTTTCTGTTCCCAACAATGAAGGCGGCCCCAATGTTTTCTTAGACACATCATTATTCTTTATTCTTCTCCTTAACGTAGGAGCCGGGACGCCAAAGTTTCTTGAGGCAGCATTTACACCCATTCGGCCGCTTCGAACTGCTTCGACGGCAGCGAAAAGTGATTCTTGTGTCCATGATCCTCTTGAATTATCACATTATCACGGTCGGCATGTCTGCAAAAAAAAACCAAAAGCGATTAATAAATACGTTTTATGATGGGTCAACTATCCCGTAAAATACAGAGCCATCTAACCCGAATGTCCGGTAGAGATGGCCCACTTACTTTTCTCAATAACAACGAGATAACATGACAACAAACGAACGTTAACCTAACCTCACAATACTATATTAACATATTATATTAAGCAAACAAGATTTTTTTATTGTAAAATACAAATCCGTGATAAGTTAAACAACAAGCAGATAATTTCTGAATATAACAAATTTGATTTCTATCCATAACTTACCTAATTTCTCAGTTAAACAAACAAGAAAGCTCCGCACGATGTGTCTTTGCCAACGAGTATCTATACACTGCAAATAAGAGCGGGAAGCTTAAACATTATGAGAAATAGACGACTGAGTCATCTGACCCGCAAGGCCATCTAACCCGGAATTACCCTACTGTTAGATAATCATATAACTGCAGTTTTCCGGTATTTTGGCAGATCGGAAATTAGTTAACGCTTATTGTTATTTATATTCTCTATAACGAATATTGTGTCCCAGGGAATTGAAACTAAATCTGCTTTGAAATCAGTATTTTTAGAAATTTTAAAATTACGAATGCCAATATAAGTTAGTTTTGGTTTGGTAACTAGAATGTTTAATGTACAATGAGGCATTTTATTATGATCACTTAAATGTGATGAAACCGTACCTGCAAATACTCTGATTAGTCTTGATTATTAATAAATATGGGATCCAGCAAATTGCTAGAAGTTGAAGAAATTCTAGTTAGTTCGTTTATAACATTAACAAAACCATATGTATTATATAAATTCAGGAGAGAATTTGGCATCAACATATCTACATTTAAGTCACCAGTTATAATTGAGTAGCCATTTTCGGAAAGTAATTGAGGGAGAATATTTTCCATAAAATCCAAAAGTTCATTGAAACTTGAATCAGGAGGGCGGTATATAATTCCCACCCCGACTATAAAAGATTTAATTTTAACTTTCAAAAGAAGGTAATCAAAATTATTTGCATTTACTGAATTTATCGAATGAAAAGTATTGCTCTCACAGAGAAGGTCTGATCTGACAACAGCCTACACCACCGCCTCTTTTATTTTGTCTATCTTTCCTTTAAAAATTATATCCTTGAAAAAATACCGTATTAGAATCAACATAATTATTTAACCATGTTTCGGTGACACATACAATATCATAAAAATTTTCTATTAATTCAGAAAAATCAATAAAACTAGATACTAATGACCTTATATTCAAATTTGCAATTTTTAAAAACACTTTACTTTTGTCACTAGCCATAAAAATAAAATATAGAATAAATTTATTTGGAACAATAATCAATAGAGTTAGTGAATCTTTGCAAGTAGAATTTATGTGTCGAACATTCTTTGTTATATTCTTCATGATTTATGTCACAGTTTAAATTAAATTTTTTATTTGAACGTACACAATTACAACACTTTTTACTTTATTTGGACAGTTATTTATATTATGATCCTCATTACAGTATATGCAAGAAATTTTGTTTCTACAGTAAATATCTTTTTGATCATATGCGTAGCATTTTTTACATCTAGGAATTTTTGTATCTTCGTATACCTTTCCCATGAAATGTAGACTTTCTTTATAGACATAAATCTTCCGAACAGGTCCCCCGAACATTCAGCAAATATATTTTTTCCATTTCGAGATGTTACTTTTAAATTATCATCAGGTTTAATAAAGGTATTTTGTTCTATTAAGTATTCTTTGACGTCTTCTAAACTCAAGTTATTCATAGTTGTTGTAATGATCTTAATTCTAGGCTTTTTCATTTGCGATAATGTAATACTGTATTTATCAGCTGAGATTTGTTTCAGTGCTTCATCAACCAATTTTTTTGCCTCTTCTTCTGTGTTACATTTAATTACCAGATATCCATTATTATTTGTTTTGATTGTGTTTATAGATATATTTATTTCTTTGGGGTTTATTTTAGTCTGAATCTCTTTTTTGTTTATCTCGGCATTTTGAGGACGTGAAGGTTTGATGATAATAGCTGGAGTATTTTTTGGGGCTTGTTTTACTATTGTAGCGGAGCTCATTGCGATAACATTTGCGTACGTATTTCTCGTTTCCAGTTGCTGAAGCTTTTCTTAAAGCAGTTTTATTATGGTTTCCTCGTAATCAATTATTGTTTTTTTATCCCGTATTGTAATTTTGAGACAATGAGATAAATCATTTTCTCTACACTTGGTACAAAAATATTTTAAAGTACGTCTTTGTAACGGCATGCATTTTATTTCTGAACTTGTTAGTTCTGAACACTCTCCGCAGTAGTAAGTTTGACAAGAATCGCACGGGAAAACCGATATTTTGTCCTTAACGCTACCTTTTTTCTTACACTGAATACATTCAACAGCACTCATCTTGAATTGATTGTTTCATGTTATTCAATGTAACCGGCACGCCACTGGAATATTCGAGTTTATTAAAATTTATCAGTTTATGTTTTTTATATCAAGATTTTTTTGGTAGAGAAAGAAGTAAAAAAACTTGTTCACTTCCTCAATGGGAATTTAAATATGTAATATTTTCGTAAAACACCAATGTATTGTTTATCGCAAACTAGAATGTTCAAGGAACATGTCCATATAAAATTCATTTAAAACGGTAAGGTTTTACCTGCACAAACTTCAAATTTTATTGGAGCACAAACAAAACACAACACACATGTGGAAGTCGATCGATCCAATCGAGTATTCTGGTTGCATTCAAAAATATATTACGGAGCAACGAAAGGTAGCTGGTTCATAGGTATAAAAACTGGTGACATATTGAGATTTTCTGCTACGAACAAAGCTACTGTACGAATATGATCAGTTGTTGTTAAATAACGTGGTTACCTATGAATGAAAGTTGGTGTTAATTCTGTCGTTACGAACTTGAATTAAAATGACAAAGCTTAGATTGAAAATATAACTGCAACCATAATTTTAATTTTTTACACCTACATGCATATTATCTATTCTATGAACATACTACAGAACGAATAAGTACCCCATCAGTCTATTTAACAGATATAATTTCTTATTCATTTCAGCAAGGGCACTCTACGGATATAAACGGTTCATATTTAATGACTACTATTATTTTTAAAATGTTTGAATAAGAGTCCAAGACTTTTTTAGATTTATTAGTAAAATTCTTAATTTAAAAGTCTTGTGTTAATTATTTTTTTGAGTGTGTAAAGTGACATTTTTCACACGAGTAGGAAACACTTTTACAAAAGTGAAGTATAATATTTTTCCTACGACTAAAAAATAATTTCATCAAAAAATGTAAAAGTGGTGTGCGGATAGTAGATTCATATTCATATACGGACGGAAAGTATATTTTTATCCACACGCGTGTGGTATAGAGCACTTCTCTAAAGATTAAATAATGCAACATGTTTCATTTTCCTAAGTGGTCGTAGAAAAAATAGTTATTTTTTCTTGATAACCTCTAAATTATTTTTTAAATGTAAATTTTTAGTTATTGTGTCGTAGAAAAAATATATTATACAAGTAGAGTGGATTTTCGTATTGTACTCAGCCGATTGAGCATCCAGCGATATGGCCATCATATCCACTCTCGTTGCAAAAACTAATAAGAAAATAATGTTCTTAAACTATCAAAATCAGAGCAGCGGCCCGACTAAGCAGGTTCACGGATTGTTTATCGATACCTGTAGTGAAGCTTGGCCATACAAAGGAGTAGATTACAGTATATCGCTAAGGTAACGTTAGCGGATGGTTAGCGTATGTTTGCTTAAACTGTCTGTCTATTCAAATTTAATTTACGCCTGATGTAAACAGAAGCAGGTGGACGCTAAAATTGAGCAGGGCCGTATTTTACTTTTCCGTCTTGCAAAAATGTAAAATAAAAGAGTGTAATTGTGAAATTATTTTTTTATTACGATAAAAACATATTTTGTAAAGTAAAACTATAAAATAAATGCCATACACGGTCTCCCAGACTTTAGTGACATTTCTGGAAGAAGATAGGTGAGCGACATAAACTGCGTTAACCTGCAATACAAATTAATAAATGTATTTGACTTTAAAAGAGATGGTTGCATTATATTTGGTTCATTACATATGTCTACTGTGATACAGAGCATTAAAACAATCATATTATAAAATTATATTGTACAGGGTGTCCAAATAATTGCAAATTCTTTAATAGCTAATATATATCTACTAAAAGCATTAAAAAAACTTTAAATATAAGAGGTATTTGGTATTTGATTTAAAATAGTGCATCTTAAAAAGAAACCTTTTGTATTTTTGATAACTTTTGTTCTTTATTGTTCTTGTTCTACTAGTATTTAGATTAGACAACTTGTACCCTGTATTATAGCAATCTTCCTTACTTGACTTAGCACTATTCTGAATCGGATAAATTAGTTAGACTTGAAAGGCTATCTTCATTAATCAAAATTACAAGTGATTCTACCTGAACCTCTATAATATTATCCAACTCCCACATTTTTACTTCAACTCTTTGGCGAACATGGTCGATACACTTTTTCCATTTTTCTGGAGAAATTAATAAAATTACTTCTTCAAAAAGAATTTTAATGTCTCCAGATTTAAATGTTGAGTTTTTATCTGCTACGTATTGTTTAACGTCAACCTAGATTAATTCAATAGGGTTAAGTTCACAATGATACGGAGACATGTGAAGTATTATGTTGTTTTGCTGCTTAGCCATTTCATCTATTACATACCTATCATAATGTTTATGTTGCTTACCAAGTTTTAGAAGTTGGATCTTAAGCATTTGGTAGTTGAATTCAATTTTTTCCCTTATAGCCATTTTTAAATATCACCTTTTTTAGACGTCGTAGATATTTTTTCCAGCTTTCTCGAATAATAATGCAGTTATCTTCTAATTTTGGTAGATTGTTTGAAAACCACTCTTTGAACGATTCTCCACACATTTCTTCATGGTAGTCACCGGATTTTTCAACTCAAATACATAAAGTGCATTAGAGACAAAGCCTTCTTCACTTCCAATATGGCATATAATGAGCTGTTTTTATGCACATACCTGATGGGTTTTTAAAACCAGTTAAAAGTTCATCCAAAAAGGCTTGTCTGGATGAAAAAACCGACATATGGAAACATATTTTTGATTTGGTGTGGCCTGCGTTAATCCAAGTATCATCAAGATAATATATTTTTTGCTTTTCTTCTCTGTACCGTTTTATTTTTTGTGGCGTAGGACGAAACAATTTCATTTTTGTCTAAAAGCAAACTATTTTTTCCTTGAGTTTTAAATTTAAAATTAAGGGTTTTGAAAAGCTTGTAAAATGTAGCTCGCTTAAAAGTAGACAAATATGGATCATCGTTGACTTCTTATAAAACCTTATCAATTGTTGGAAGTTAATTTCCAAAGAAGAATTGATGTAATTTGCGCCTTATTGCATTTTTATCAAAATCATCCACAAAGCCACTAATTTATTTATAACGTAGCTTTCTTTTTGGTTCAGAAAATTTATGAATCTGCCTATACTCCTTCATAACATTAAAAACGGTTTTAGCGCACATCCTTGTTTTATCAACAACTCTCCTTTCAACATTATGTACCAACATATCAGGGTTCTATAAAATGTAATGCTTATAAATAATAAGAACCATTTCTTTAGTACGGATGACCAAATGTCCCTTTTTCAGTCGCTTTTTAGAAGGAGTAACAACATTTTTCTGGACTTTATCTGCTATATCTGTGGAGGACATAGTGTCACGCAGCAATTACAGAATATAGTCAATTAAATGTCCATAAAATAGAGTAAAACATGTTCAAAATAACAACAACCACAAAAACAAAAACAAAATAACACAATATATGTATATCTAAACTATAATATAATAAATTATAATCAATCAAACATACAAAATGTCCAAACTAACCAACACGGTGAATGCTACCAAAACGACGTTCATAATTATCCAAATTGAACTGAATTCGACTCTGACAAAAATATTTGCGAGACGTCTAAATGACAAACGACCGATTAACCAATAGAAGCGCAAAAAAATGTCACGTGAGCTGTTGCTGGATGGGAGAAATTGTTTTGACGCGGCGTAAATGAAATCTGATTAGACTTTAGTAGTTGCGTGACAATTTCAATTAAAGTTGGTGTACTTCCGATCAAACTGCTCGGAGAAAACAATGATAACGAGGTAATACGTGGGATGTACCATGTTTTCGGATTAGATGTAGAGCCATCGGTCCCGAGTTTGCATGTTGGGCTCGTTAGAGATCTCTACGCCTGGTTGGAACGTCAAAGGATTTGGCTAAATTTTTGGTAATTAAGGTAGCGTGCTCACCAGTGTCGGAGTTTAAACCTCGTAGTTAGAAATAGGCCGACGTTAAATAAATTATTAAAAAAAAGCTACCAAAATCATTTATTAATTATAACGATATTTAAAGCTAGCAGTAATGAACGAGGTTACTAAGTATGAAAGATCACAGTCTGACAAATACAATCACTAAATGTCATCGACCATTTGCATATTAGAAAAAATATTTTATGAAAAAAAAAAAAAATGATTTTTATAAAAAAATATTTGGCCTTTTTTTAAAAAAAATATTGGGCTATCGTCTCACAAAATGATATTTTACGGATTTACTGATATCCCTAAAGTATCACTTTTTGGCTACTATAATTATTAATTCTGTACAAATCATTGTTACTTAACAATGGGTTCGATAAAAATTTGAAAATTCTAGCATTTAAGTCTTTTTTCAGGAACAAGATTTTAAAACAAATGTTGGACTTACTTGATGAGACCAGTCGCCTAAATAATGTTGTGTGCACTTCGGTTGCACGATATTTACGGTCTTGGTAAACTAATAACTATTTTATTAAAAATAAAATCTTGTATGCAATACGTGTGTTAATAAATAATAAAGCCCATTGATCGACATCCATCCCTCAAGCCAAAGGCCATTTAGCTATATCGTGTCGCCTTCCGGGCTTTTAACATTTAAACATGACAGTAATATACAGAGTGATTCAAAATTAAGTGCAAGGAAGTATGTACCAGACAAAAATAAGAAAATTTTTTCATATAATCGTATGTCCTAACTTGCTTTGTTTTATAGATACAGGGTGTCAAAGTTTGTTAAAAAAAATCGATTATTTATCAATTACTCAAAAACCTTTCAGCCGATTTAAATATTTAACAGGCTTATTTGTTGCCATAAGGACCTTCTTTTGGCGAGTGTAAAATAAATTTAATAATTCCAGTGGCATCTGAGGGGGCTACCAACTTGATACTTATAGGTAAAATTATGGTACGGCACTGCTTTTTTGACAATTAAATTTTTTTAGATTAAGCGTTCAATAATGGTAATTTGTTACCTCTTGAGCTTTACTCGTATCTAGCTTCGTTTCGAAGAAAAAAAAAAAAAAAACAAAATATGTGCCTGTTCCTATTAAAACAAGTAAAAAACGAATCACTAAATGATGGAGATTGTCGCCAAATAGACTTGTCCTGTAGAAAAAATGTTGTTTCATAGTTGGCAAGTACGGTTATCTAGTGAAATCAGTTCCCGTGCCGCAGTGCATAAAATAAGCTCCATAAGAAATGCATTACATTTTAAAAACACTGATATTTAAAGCACTAAAGTTAAACCAAAAATTCTAAAAATCAATAGAAAACAATTTTAAAGAAAACTCAAAACCTCAAGTGGATTAGACCTTTCGTTCTAGAGTTATCGTGTTGACGTTATAGCTTTTTAGGATTTTATGAAAAGTTGATAAGACGTTTTTTTTTTGTATTATTGTCCTAATATCGTAACTTTCTGATACATTCTCGCATGATCAATGTTTTAGTTCTTTGTTTAAAATATTTCAGTATTTTTTAGATTTAGGTACATACATTAGCTTAGGTGACCAACATTAGTCTAAATTTAATTTAAATCGGGACTTTCCAATTAAATTTGTGTTATTAGAAGTTTAGGTTAATCGTATAAGTTAAATGGTTAGTTTAAGATTATTATTATTAGGGGCATTCCAATTTAGTTCGGTTTCTTTTTAAATCCAGGGTGCCTATAAGAATTTGACACATTTCACTGTTGTGTGTAATATTAATTAATATTTTCTTATATTCTTATACTTATGAATAAATTTACTTAAGCTTGGGGGTTGTTGAGTTGAGGTCGCTGATTGTGATTTCTGACAAAAAAATCAAGGAAATCAAAATGGCAGACTTTTCCGTTTAAGAACCGATTTGTCTCAAACTAGAAACTTGGTGGTCTTAATACAATTTTTGATCTAAACATAAAAATATCAAAATGGCGGACTTTCCTAATGAACCGATTGTCCTAAACTTGGGGATGTTTAAGGCCGCCAAATATGAGTTTTAACTTGAATTTAACAAAAATAAAGTTGGCAGACTTTTGTAATGATGAGCCGATTTGTTTCAAACTTGGATTTAGTATGTTTGAGGTCACTGACTGTGATTTGAGGAATTGAATTGCGAAAACTTATCAAGAAAAAAGTCTTGTAATAATTACGCATAAATGATAATACTGTGATAATGTTGCTATTCAAGTTATCAATAAATTTAATAGACATTAATTAAGGTAAATGATTTTATTAGTCACCAGATCAACAAAATTGCACTAAAAAGTAAATTGAATGGACAGATCTTTATATAATTAAACAAAAAGAATTAGTACTTTTGTCAATGGCACATATGTCTTTGAGATAGTGCAGAGATGATGGTTTAAATCAGGAAAAATTACTGGGTACCTACTTGAGTGCGTTAATTAGTTTACGAATATTTTTTTAGCAGTTATTTGTCAGGTTTACATATTGTTCACTTTTTAGTGCATATTTTTCCATGTTAGTGTTTTGACGACCCTAATGAAATCGTTTATTTTAAAAGATTTTAATTATTTAATTTATTTGGTTCTAATTACATATCCCCGAAAAATTAATGAATTTTTTTAGGCCAATGGAAAAAGAGATTGAAACAACGTGTAAATCTTAAATTATTTATTAAAAAATAGGTATTTAAACAGATAAATGTTTCATTCATGCATTAAGTTCTTTAATTTACGTGTACGTTGTTTGCTTTTTATTGAACCGTAACTTTTTAAATCCCTATTCTTAAATTTTAATGTATAAAATATTTGACACCTAATAAACAATTTATTCAAAAATAGTTTTGGAAATTCTTTACAAGGATGATCAAATGTTATATTTCCAAAGTATGATAAGAGTTTATGAGAAATGTGATCCTCTATAAAGATTTTTTCAAATTGCTCATAAAAAATGTCCAAATTAAATATAAAATTAACAAAATTCTCTGGAGGTGTGTGAAGACCCCCAAAATTCCCTTTCGTAGGGTCGAATGCTCTAAAATGAGTCAATAGATTGTTCAAATCCCAAAAATCTTAACAAAAACACAATAAAAGAGCACTAATAAATCCACAACAACGAATTCCTATATCAGCTGCCGGACTAAAGTGAAATGGGTTGTTTACATCTTTAGAAGACGTCTCGCCTCTCTATTTCGCGTCGGCGCACTAGAATTCGGTTCCCAGCTGTCGCTACTCAACGGTTAATATCTCCGAGCAATTACTAATAGAGGGAGCGTGAAAACGAGTTTGTAGGCGATTGTTGTGTTAGCAACATCTGTAGAGGAAGTGAGGAAGCGAGCACAAGGGGGAAGGTAAACATCCTTCTTGTTCAGTGGCGTATCATTTATCTATAAAAACACACATTGTCCAAACGTTTTAATTGTAAAAAAAAAAAACTAAAAAATTTGCTAATTTTACTATTTTTAAAATGAATACCGTCATATATATGTCTAATGCAGAAAAAGAAACAAAATCACTGTAAAGGTCTATTTTTTTCAATTGAAGAATAAAACCTTAAAATAAATTTTATTATAATTACAGGAGCGACTAGTTTCGGCCTTACAGGAACATCTTCAGGCCTGTAATACAATAATCTTTAATTATTATAATGGGTTGGTCACTTACGAATAACATTAAATAGTATAAACCACATAAATGGATCCATATTGTAGCGTTACAGCATTATAGAATTAAAGCTGTGAAAATAAAAGAGCAGTGCAAACGTAACTAAATATAAGAAAACTGAGTACGGAATCTACAAGAGAAGAGGTGAGAATGATTAATTACGAATGCATTTAAATTGCTCGGGATAACAAATAAAGCTGATAATGTAGTGGTATATAACAAATAAAGCTGATAATGTAGTGGTATAGTCCCCATCAAAGAAGGTCTGGATATGTTAAAGAGGACGGCGTTTTCTCTGTAAATCTGGAGAATTTAAGGATGGAGGGAAGACGAATCTTGCTGGCTCAGGTGTAGATGGCTAGAAAAAGGAGCGTGTAGATGAAAGCTCCAGTAAATATCGTCACTTTCGTCTAATTTTTATTCTCACTCACCGTTTCGGCTTTATCTTCGAAATTCATTTTTAAAAGGAAATAAAAGTAATCATTCATACAAGCATATAATAAAACAACATGAATTTATTATATTTAATAAGCTAATAAACGTTTGTTTTAATGAAAAAAACATATATGTGAGTATAAAAAATATATAAATAGATAAGATTAATATCAAAATCAATTTGAAAATACAACAGATAATAAAATGAAATAAATTAATACAAGTACAAATAGAAAGTTAATAACATACCTTCTAAAAGTAACACATTTTAAGTAGATAAATGTTTAAAGAGTTTATTCCTGAACATAACTAATCTAACGTTTTTCCCCTTTTTAATATTATGAGGGTTTTTGTAGTTGAAGTGAAAATTATAATTTATTTTGGTCCTAATAAAAATTTAAACATAGGTTATCAAAGAGTAAAATTCATAATAGAACTTTATAATCTTAAATCGTTATCAAAAATTATTAATGGTAAAACTTCAAACAATAGATTCTTAAACAAATTTCTAGTTTTTGTTTTGCAAAAGACTTTTTTGCCTTCTTCGGTTGCCTCTGCCACTTTTCTTTTAGTAGTTTCGAGGAGAATTTTCCTATGGAAACCAGTAGAACCATCAATTGGTTGGTAAAATTTTGATATTTTGAGTCTGGTAAGTCTTGATAAACTTTCTTCTTAGGAAGCTATAACCTTATGGAGAATAAAAATTTAATGTTAGATCAAAAGCTCTTAATTGAGAATTATATTTGCAAATGCCGTTTTAATATTTTCAAAAGTTCTTGGAATCATTGTTAACAGAAACCTGCAAAAAATATATAATTTTATTCCTAAAATATAAGATATCACACAATGCACATTCATATAATATCATTGTGCTAGAAAAATACTAGGTAGTTACTGAGACAATTTAAAAAAAGTATTTCGAGAAACTCAACTTTTAATGTCATCATTGTACTTAACTTTTTTATTACTAAATTATTAATAATGTCATTTTGTGTAGTTCGTTCTGATTTGTATAATATATATTATTAAAACCCATCGTCAATGTTAATGTGCCAAGTTTTTTTAATAATTATGTCCTTGTTATAGTAAAAACACATTTAAACACATTTTTAAAGTTTTCTGGATTTCTGCTTTAAATTATCGTACAATTGAACTGACTAATTATGTGTTTCAGTAAAGGTATATCTCTTTTTTGTTATAACAGTCTTTGTATATTGTTCTAACTTTTTAGATAATCAGAGAAAACAGTAAGACATCTATTTCACCAACAAAAATGTAGAATAATTAATCTCACATCAAACGAAAAAAGTAATTTTAGGATGTCCTAATAGGTTATAACTTAAAACTAAATAAAATGTCTATTGCAACTGTGTTTAAATAAATGAATGTTTTTATACCTGACTATAGCACCAGACAAACATTATTTTAGATCATAATGATCTGCATAACTCAAAATAGTCAAAATCCACATTATTTAAGTTGTTCTAGTATTGTTTTAGCATAACGATGTTAACTCCAATAATAAATATTCACATTTTTTTGGGACGTTTTTTAAGGAAATTAAAAAAAAACATGAATAATGTGATATTCTTGTTTAGTTTTGTACTATATAATATAGTTCATTAGGTAGTGATTTAGAAGCAAATTATGTTCTATTTATAGAATAAAAAATCACTCATAATATCTAAATATTTATACCTATTTATATTTTGGACAGGAAGACTATTTTATGTTTTTGGCTCTGAATACTTTTCTTAAGAATTTTAAAACCTTCCTTAGCTCTTTTGGGATATTCCATGCATTTCTTAGAAGTTCATTTAGTTTAAACCTAAAACAAATTAAATACAAAAAATGAACATTTAAACAATACACAAAATTAGTCTTTTAGATTAGTTAAAAAAAAGTGTCAACAAAAAAATAGCTATGCCTTTTTCCTTAAACATTCTTTTTGAAAGAAACTTAAGTTTCTCTACTTACTTGCTGTTTTAGTATTTTAGTAGCAGATGAATATAGTGTAGAAGTAGTGACAGGATTGATTATTATACTTCTTTTGTCGAAATTGCATTTTTCTTTAATATTTTCCTTCCCTGAGATCTGTAATAAAAATGCATTAGCATAAAAAGTTATTCAGGTAGTCAATTGTTGAATTCCTATATTTTGGAACCATGTATTTCTTTCTCATATCAAGAAAAGGAAACCTAAAAAAAATAACAATAAACTTTACAAAGATGTGATATTAAAATAATAATAAGTAATTAACCTTTACTATGATCATTATGAGACGGATAAAGAGGAACGTAGCTGGAGTGTACTTGCTCTTAATTTTAATTTTTCGATAAGAAAATAAAGAAGTTTAATTGCAAATTAAAGGTGATTGCCTAATGTACCGCCTCTGATAATTAGGTTGTGTCTGTACTTACTTATGATATTATCTTGAAGAAGCATTTTCAACAGGCCTTTTACACATAAAGCATGTTTTCACCATATTATTAGAGATAATAAATCTTAAATATACATTTACAACCTTTACAACGTTATAAATAATAATATTTTCCGTAAAATACAAATAAGAAATTGACATGTGTCAGAAAGTATCAGAACTGGCGCTCACAGAAAACTTCTGGCGCTGTCAAACTTGGCAACGCTGATTAAATAAGCCAATTACAGATGAGGTATTTTCCCCCTCGGGGGGAGTAGATGTTGCTAACAAAATTTAGCGCGGGGAAGGGGGGAAGACTCCCTCTAGTAGTAATTGCTCGGAGGTTAATATACTTTGTTAATACTATCTGTCATTGTATGTCATTATTTCATTTCTTAAAATTCAAAAACTCTATGTATATTTTTGTTGTTTTTCGTTAAATAAATAAAAATTGAAAGTAAGATATCTTTATTTTTGAAAAGTACGGTCGACGGAAAATTTCTGTAAGAAACTCATGAATTAAAATGGCGATTAACAATCTGGAACATTAACGCGCTCGCTCTGCTCGCGCGTTAAATTATCTCGATTGTTAATCGCCTTTATTAATACACTTGTTCATTAAATAACCATTAATGTTAATTAATACTTAATAAACAAAGAAATTTGGAATGTCTATTATAAATACAAATAATTTTATTTAATATTTTTTTAAAAATCGGTTGACCCCTCTTAAGGTAGTTCACTCACTTAAATCTAAAGAAAGGTTATTTTTGTAACAGACTGTACACACAACACATGTGATCCTATATACAAATATGGTATTATATCGCGTAAAAACCATTCGGCAACGATGCAAATATATTGTGAAACGTCAACTGTATTCCTAAAGTAAAATAAATGTAAATATCAAAATGTTTCATTGTCAGAATCAATTAATTGCGAGACAAAGGAAAATTTGTTAAGCAGAACGTCCTCAACAAACGCAAAAAATCAATTTTGGCTATGAATAATGCAAAAAAATTGAGAAAGGAAACCCCAAGCTTGAAAACTAACCTGTGCAGTGGTCGCATCGTGGAATTACTAGAGTTGGGAAAACATTTAAAATGTTGCTGGTGTGAAAGAGTTCTTTCTCTTGAAAATATTACAAATGAAACACGAAAGGGTCTTTATTCAATTTTAAATGGTAAATGTAATGAATGTAATATTGAAACTATAGTACCTACGGACAAAGTTCATGCAACAAAAAGTGAAGTTAAGCATTCAGATGTCAACACTAAAGCAGTTCTAGGTAAATTTAAAAATACTACATAAGTATTTGTTATGTTTATAATTTTTTTATTATAATTAATATAATTTTATTTATTTAAAGGTGCTGTCCATTCAGGGTTTGGTCAAACTGCTTTAAATTAATTTCTTGCTGTCATGAACGTTCCTACGATATCATCAATACTACAGAAAATCATTACTTTTATTTGTATTTTTTTATGACTTCCTCATACTAGTAAGTTAAAATAAGTTAAAATTTTAAATTACTTTGTATTCATTTTTTTTTGTGTAACTGTATTTTATTTTGAAGACATGTTTAAATACAATTAAATTTAAATTGTTAAATCATATCAACCTAAAGAATAAACAACGTCCCTTCCCAGAAAGCCTCGATAAAGTGATAAACTTGACCTGTCCGCGGCTTTAAAAAGGTAGGGAAGCACTGATCTAACAGACATTTGAATTAGCGGGCGTTGAGTGTATCGATTACAACGTTGCCAAGTTATAATCACAATACGCCACTATGCGTCGACTGCTTTGAGAACATTTTTATTTTAAAAATCTATATTTCTTTATCAAAACGGTACAAAAATTCAGCGTGTTTTTAGAAAATTTTATAACTTCTTGATTTACATTACATTAGTTTTTAAAAAATATGATAAGAACCGTTTTCGAGATATCTTGAAATAAATGCAATGATTGTGTGCATAACAGGGCTTCAAGAGTGTTAATTATGCACATTTTGATTGTTAATATCTCGTTTTACAGACGGTCAAATTTTTTTATTTTTTTTAGGTACATAAAAGACACTTTCATTAAGAGGAGTATTTACTTGGATGTAGCGCGGAGCATGCAAGGGTTTCGTAGTACCCCACTTTTAAAGTTTATTTTTGACTTTTTATAAAAGAAAAAAATATGTACGTGTAGGTAAAGGTTAAATCTATGCTCCTTTGGAGACACTTTTTCAAAATTTGTTTTAGTTTTTTTTTTATAAAAAAAAAACTTTTTTACTTTTTTCTCATTTTTTTTTTTTAGAAAAAACTAAATTGAATTTTGAAAAAGATTTAACCTTTACCTACGCGTACATATTTTTTTCATTTAAAAATAGTCAAAAATAAACTTTAAAAGTGGGGTACTACGAAACCCTTGCCTTGTAAGATTTTTCGTCTGGAAAGTGGCGCCTCTGTTAGATTTTTAAGAAATGAATATTTGTGAATGAAAACAATTTATAATATATTATACTGATGTTTTACGAGGGATAAATAAATTTTACGTATTTGTACACCTTATTTTTTACGTAAATCATTTCTGTAATACTAAAATTGGCATATATATTATATATTTATATACAAGGGTTTCATTCATAGTACACCAATTTTACGGATTATTTTTTATTTTTACTAAAAGAAATTTTATGTAAGTACAGGTACAGGCTAAACCCGTACCTCTCTGGAGTCACTTCAAAAATTTGAATGTCTCTTTTGGAAAAATTAAAAAAAAAAACGAAAAGAAATAGAAATGTTAAAAAATGCTAGAAGGGAACAATATATTTAATTTTTGCCTACAGGAGCATTTATTTTCCTCACAATAAAAATAGAAATACGTTAAAAGCTTTTTCGTCTAGAAGGTGACACCAACAAAATATATATCTTTTTCTACTATTTGGTAAGTGATTTGAATTCATTTTATTTTTTACATACAGTAATTTCGCTCAATTATATTAAATTAATTTTATCACTTATTTATTAAAAAAAAAAATATCCGAAATTAAAAGGTATACACTGAGAGTGAATTTTAAATATGTTTTTGTTTAACTTTTATATCGCACGGATTTTTTTTGTTTAATGAATACCTCTTCGAGTTAACAATAATTACTAATTCCAGCATGTTAAGAGAGGAGTATTTACTTGGCTGTAGAGCAGAGCATACAAGAGCTAAGAAAACAATATGTACGTGCAGGCAAAGGGTAAGTCTATGCTCCTCTAAAGATACTTTTTCAAAATTTCAATCTGTTTTTTCTAAAAAAAAAAAAACACAAAACTCGACTTTTTTTTATCCATTTTCTCAATTTAAAAAAAAAAAACTAAATTGAATTTTGAAAAAGTGGTTCCAGAGAAGCATAGATTTAACCTTTATCTACACGTATATGTTTTTTTCTTTTAAAAATAGTCAAAAATAAACTTTAAAAGTGGGGTACTACGAAACCCTTACATTGCAAGATTTTTCGTCTGGCAAGTGGCGCCTTTGTTAGATTTTTAGGAAATTAATATTTTGGAATGAAAACAATTTACAATATATTTTACTGATGTTTTACGAGGGATAATTAAATTTTACGTATTTGTAGGTAGACCTTATTGTTTTACGTAAATCATTTCTGTAATACTAAGATCGAAATATTTATATAATATGCAAGGGTTTCATAGTACACAAATTTTACGGATTGTTTTTTATTTTTTGAAAAATTATCTAAGTACAGGTAAAGGCTTAACCCGTACCCCTCTGGAGTCACTTTTTGCACATTTAAATCGGTTTAAAATTATGTGATATAGAAGAGAATGTATTGCTAAACTATGGACGCTTTTCTACTTTTGGACAATCAATTATTATTAGTAGAGTGTATGTATTAAAATATTCGCTTTAGAAAACGATTTACCTCTCTTTGTCATAAGCTGAATTTTTCAGAGATGAAAGATCATGATAAGGTAACCCTTATTCTGGAGATAATACAAAATTGGACTGTGTAGAAGGACACTATCATCAAAAATCTAGATATTGATACCGCCAAATAAAAAAAATACTTATTTTTGGTCCAATGCACAATAAAATCTTTGTAGGAAGTACATTTTTATACTTATTAAAAAAAAATCAGCCTTTCAAAAATTTAATTTTTTTGAATATAATTTTAACATTTAACAAAAAGGAAGGCCTTAATGAAAAAGGTAGTATAGCTCTGTTTCTCTCACATTATTGATATGCTAAAAATTTTTTCATTTTTTTATTATAAAACTTCTCGTTAGGTGCCAATGGACAATGTGTCATATTGTCTGTTTTTACTAAAAAATTAATACGTGTGTTACATATTAAAGTTCCTAATAAATTGGGAAGAAATATAGACATTTTTGCGTTTTTATTATATCTGCATTCATCCTGTTATAGCTGAATGCCTGAATATATTTGGGTAACTTGGGTAAGGTTTCGTTAAACATTTTAATTACGGATTTGTTGTTACAAGAGGCAAAGACAAAAATGATATCAAAATATGACTTCTCAATCCTTGCATAGTCAACAGTTACTTCACAATATTTTATTAGCAGAGGATGTGGACAAAAGCATTAATCATGCCGAAATATTTAAGTTTGAGCTGACAGCCTCTCCGATGTCTCTAACAGTAAATGGGTATCGCGGCGCCTCTACAAATAAGAGTTTAATGAGAAATATTTTAGATCAATATGACATTACCCACAAAGACTTAAGTGCACCTATTGACTCTGGCAAAACTTGTCACATTTTTGAAGGGATAGCAATAGTTCAAGGTTTGGGAAAGTCCAAAAGTTGCATATCATTTAAAGAATATGCTAATATATTTGTTAACATTACTTTTAGAAATAAATTTAATGCTCAAAGGTTAGATGTGGTATTTAATCATAAAAAAGAAAATTCTATCAAAAATACAATAGGTCAAAAGAGAGGATCTCAGAAGTCAATTAATATAGAAATTGACAGACCCAATATTCCCCTTCCGAAATAATGGAACTTGTTCATTCATTCGATATTTACCAAAATACTTTTAACACATTTTCTGTAAGAGCAACTTCTTGAAAATTCCATTCAGCAAAAGCCTATTCAATTTGTAACTAGTGGTGGATTCGCGAATATCAATAAATATGGGACGAATTTTGAACCATCAAAAGACGATTTCCTAAATTCAAATCACGAAAAGCTTATACTCGTATCTTATTGCACATATTATCAGCCAAAAATTAGGGGAATTCACGCTGCATTATTGATTGCAACGATACAGATCTTCTACTCTTATTAATTTATTTCTAAAAAATGTGCCTGATTTTCATTCTGTGACAGGTCGTGATACAACCAGCCAATTGTCTGACATTGAAAAAAGAACCTGTTAGAAAATCTATCTTCAACACTATCACCTTTTGAATGGATTTGGCACTGATTCGTAGGTACTCTAAAAGCACATTCTCTAATCTTGAAATATTTTTCATAAAACTTTATTCAAAAACTGCCAATGTTACTTCCATTAACATTTTGAAGAGATTAATGGTCTCTTCAAAATAATTGCTAAATTGCCATCGACTGAAGACGCCCTAAGATTACATTGTTTAAGATGTTTCTACCAGCTAAGTATTTGGCTAAGCTCTTTAAAGTCATAGATGCAGCTTCCTAATGTTGAAGAGTATGGATGGAAAGTAGATCAAGATGGAAGTCTGATACCCACTATTAAGATTCTGCTCGACCTGCCACCAGACATAACAGAACTTATCATGCAAATGCAAAAAAGATACTATGCACCGATCATTTTCATACATGTACAATATTTTAACAATATTAGTGTTCTAGACTGTGGAAGCAAAATTTGCAAATGCCGAAAAAGATATTGGCTGCATCGGTTCCTTCATCTGCACAGAAAAACTGCAGAAATTGACCAAAGCCGCTAATGTTTTGGAAAATGTTGATTCGTGTGGTGAATCTAATTCTGATTAGTTTGCAAGTCTTGTACTTATATATTTTAATATTTTTAATTTATGCTTTATATTCTTTTAATTATTATTTTTTTTTAGGAATTTATTGTATTCTGCAAAGCAATAGCCTTACTGTTTATAATCTATACTTATATATACTGTGCTTATACCTTTCATAAATAGTCTATATTTTCTTAGTTTTTTATTTTCTTCAAAAAAATCATGAAGTAATACACACTATAATAATTATTCACCTTCATAGCGGATAAATCAATAATCCCTGTATAAAATAATGTAAGAGATTAAAAAAACCAAAAAAGGTTGACAGCTGTGTGCACGTAGTTTAGATTCAAAAAGGAAAAACTTGTATTTCGTGCAAAACTTTTTTATTAATCAATGCAAAGCGCTTTCGGCTTATTTGCCATCATCAGTGCTCATCTACAAAAATTGTGGATGTAAACTTACAATTTAAAAAGATTTTAAAAAAATATATGATAAAATCTGAATTAGACTTTTAAGTCAAAAGTTAAAATAGTATATATACAATTGTTTGAACAAATTAAAAATTACAAGAAACAAACAAAGTGACAAAAAACTGGTATTGGGAATAGTGAGTGTGGGATAAGCCCTTACAAATCAAATCTGATCTCCAGAAGCAAGTTAGCTTGTGTGGAATTAAGGAATCATGCCACCCTCACTATTCACAAAATTGGAAAAAGGTTAACAAATTAGTTAAATTTTAAATTTAAAGAGAGTCAAACAGATTGCATACATTTTAGCGCTGAGAGAGATGCATGAAGTCGAGAGACTGCTTCCTTTCCTGTAAAACCATGAGATCAGTAATTGTTTATTCCTATATTTTTGTTAATTTAATAACAAAAAATATGCGGAAAGCACTATTACCTTGTCAATACACAGGCGAAACTTTTATGAAGAATATTTTTTTTTCATTTAGGCCTTCGTTTTTCGTCAAAAAGAAGATTTTTAAGCAAATTTGTCGACAGCCAAAATAAGTTTTATTATATTGTAAAATACACATTATATTGTGCTATTGCGGAATATTTTTCGTTTCTTTTGTCTCAACTTCGCGGGTTAGAGTTTAGAATATGTATCCCTCGTATCTACATGCAATTGTTAAAATTATGAATGAATGTTGATTTTATTTAGTCTCGGAACTAATTTTGTAGTATTTAAGTTGTAATTTTTATACCTACTAAACTACCGCTGCCCCGCAGGTCTTTCAGTTTGTAATGTAAATTTTCCTCTTAACCTCATATTTCAATTTTATTGAATTCTTAAGAAAGGCTGTTTTACGAGTGAACTACCTTAAAAGCTAAATTTTCTTGTTGTAAGTTAGTATTTTTTCAATTGTAAAGTAGGTTCCTACTCATTTTTAGAATTTAATTGCCAAATATTTTTTTGAAAGTTTTTTTCTCAAAAAAATTCTTTTACCTACCCTGTTTGCTATAGACTAAAGTTATAATTTTTATTATATCGTGGGGTTTCTGTTAAAACTGAAAGTCGGTTTTAATGCTTGCCGAGAAAATGCGTGTGAAAGTTTAGGTTGATGCGAAAAATCAGATTTTACATTTATTGTCGCGATTATTGCTGTTTTATTGTTGGCTTGACTCAGAAGGAATACATGACTTGGTCATTCATGTAGTTTTTAAATAAAGCGACTTGGTCACTTTTTGTTTCTTCATAAAAGTAGATGATACACTTTTTAATCATAAGGATTATTGCACCTCGAAAAACAGGTCATTATATCGTTTAACTTAGCACTAAGTATCTGTTTTCTTTTTTTTATATCGCTTATTTTCCTCCATCGTACTTGCTGGCCTTCGCTAACTGTTTTTCTATTGCTAATAAAGCTTTCTCCGTCTTCTATTTGAGGGGGTTATCAGCATAATATTTATCCAATCGTGATCAGTAAGTACAGAAATATTCCTTTTTGATTTCTCGATGGCACTATGCATCGAATCTGGATCCAAATAAAAATGACATGACTTCATAAATAATTTCTGTCATACAACCTGTAGATGTGTGTTTTGTACAACATACAAAAATTGGGCAGATATGAATTGGTTGCGGTTTGGTTCACCACATGGTGGAAGTTTTGTATCTACTGTAATGTACATGTACCAATTTCGCAACTGCTTCTTTTGACAATAAGTTTCGACGAAATGTATTATTTGGTGGAGCAGCTTCATATAGTGCAAAGTTGTACAAACATATTTTTCACATACAGTGAGGACGTAAATTGTGCCCTCTCCCTAAACTTCTAAATGGAAGGGATAGAGACATAAAACAAAAACGAGGTGAAATTAGAGGGATATTAAGATATTTTTGTTATAACGAAATGCACTTTACTTGAAATGTATGAGAGAAGACGTTACTATCTTTAAATATTATAATAGGCCTTTTCATCACAATTTTTTTGTGTGTGCATGCGTTAGTATAGTCCATCTTTTTCGTACTGTTTTTTGTGAACAAGCGTGTTAAAATGTTCACGTGAAAAAAATTATAATCAATAAATATTAATTTAAGTATATTCATTTAAAAACAGGAAAAAAAGTAAATAAATGTCTTAATTGAAAAATAATTTTTTGCAATTAAGTATGTTATCTGTATGGAAAGGAAAACCAAAACGGTATTGTTATGGAGTGACAAGTGTTTAATTTGATGAATTTTTATATTTGAATAAAAGACGTATTATTTTATTAAGAAAATCCAGTGGCTTGAATAAAATATAAACTAATAATCATTAAAACAAAAACGATCAATTAAATCTTAAATCAGAATCTTAATCACTTCTTATAAAATGTATTAATACCAAGAAAATTATTAACAATAATTATTAATTAAAATTTAGAGAGCGTTAAACGTGTGCATAGGAACCTACGTCAATCATAAGTGTCTTTTTGATTTTTCGGTCTTCTACTCATCGAGTGCGTATGTGTGTGTATCTGATATCCAAGATCCAAGTATCGCTTAGGCAGTGGCGGCGTCTTGAATATTGCACGAATCTAACACGGCTGAACTGACCAGTGTTTCGTTCTCGAAACTCCTATCATTGGACTTCGGCTCCTCTGCATCTATATTACATCAACAACTTAGTAAACTCAAATTAAATAAATGTAACTGCTTTTTATACTTTTAGCAGTTACCCATCATTGAAGTATGCTGACCCCATGCTACAAGGTATTGTTTCAACCTTGAAAAACAAAATTTATTAAGGATCATGGAAGTATGCTGACTCAATGCTACAAAGTATTGTTTCAACCTTGGAAAACGGTATAGTTTCAACCTTGGAAAAATTTTTTTATTAAGGACCATGGAAGTATGCTGAATCCATGCTACAAGGTATTGTTTCAATCTTGGAAAACGGTATAGTTTCAACCTTGGAAAACAAAATTTATTAAGGACCATAGAAGTATGATTACTCCATGCTACAAGGTATTGTTTCAACCTTGGAAAAAAAATTATTAAGGATCATGGAAAGGAAAGGATCAACCTTGGAAAACATTTATTAAGAATCATGGAAGTATGCTGACTCCATGCTACAAGATATTGTTTCAACCTTGGAAAACAAAATTTATTAAGGACCATGGAAGTATGCTGACTCCATGCTACAAGGTATTGTTTCAACTTTGGAAAACAGTAGGGGGAAATTGTATGTGGCAATGATGAACCGGTTTTAATGAACCAGTTTTAGTGAGAAAGTATGTATGTGGCAATGATGAGCTGGTTTTTATATAATGAGGGGGACTTTGGAGGAAACCAGTCATGGGCAGACATGCTAATAACCTTTCATAGCCTCCATATTCAGAAACTAGTTTGACAACCTCCTGGTTTAAAAAAAATAAAGAGACAATGCCTTGGTATAACCTTAAGACACCTGTCTAGACATTAGGAAAAACACAAATAAGCCAGAACAAGTTTATTTATAGGAAAAGTAGAAAAAATGCAAATATTTATGAATAATCTAATTTAATTGTTATAATTTAATACAATTTTTATGAGTGTAATTATTTAAATCAATTTTCTTAACCATTGCATGCTTATAACTCAAATCAGTCATATTGTCATACTTATTTTCCATAGCACCCCATCTTTGAATAAAAATTTATATAAGATCTAATGCCTGTTAAATAACCACCTTTATTTATTTTTAAATAGTAGTAGCAGAATAATTTAATTAAGAATATTTATAAATTTTTTCAAATAACTCTAATTTAAAACATTTTTATTTCTAATTTTTAATAGCAACGCCACTGATAATGAAATTTATATTCAGATTTCGAACACAGCGCTATTAAGAACGAGATTATAAAGAAACCCAAACTAGGTCATTACACTGCTCGCAGACACATGACCCAGACGAATATGGTTAACCACATTCAGACCTCGCTCGTGAAAGGTTGTTTTTATTTATTAAAAAACATGTGATGTGACAAGTGTTGTGATATTTTGATTGTTTACTACTGGATTACTTAAAGGTAGGCTTTTAAAAAAATACGTGTTAAATTTTTGTTGATTTTATTTTTCGTAAAATAAATTTTACATTTGGCTCATACGTAGGCCAACAATAATTGTCCCAAGAAGTGTCCTGTAAACAAATTAGAAAAATATTTTATTATTAAACCAGAACCATTCAGTTTTTTGTTTGAAATAATTTACTTTAAAAAGGAAATACATCTAAAATATTTAAGAAATTTGAAACACATTGTATTAGAAAACGGCTATTATTGTCAATTTTAAGTGTATAGGGTGTTTTGTGTTCCAGCAATACCGCGTAATCTAGACCATGAGCTACCACAGTCGTGTTCCTTTAAAATAATTAGAACAAAATAAAATTTAAAGTTGTTCTATTGTAGATATAAGTATTTTTGCAGACAACGTTAAATAACAAAATTTAGTAAAGTTATTTATTCACAAAAAATAGTATAAAAAATATACATACTTCTAGCTCGCCCGGCGACAATGGTATCCACCCCGCAGGAAGTTCTCCTTTAATTTCGCAAGAAACACCCTGTAAACAGATTTAAAAAATTGAAAAATACTATTTTAAATAAAATTAAATATTTTACCACAACTTTCGCTAATTCTGAATGCCTCAGACGTTCTTTTAATTTAAAATTTTTTTTTTTTGACTTGGACATTCCCGCGGGGGGTGTTCGAATAATGTTTTTACTTTCTACATCAGGTATGTAGGAAGGCGAATTATAGTTGTCCCATGATGCGTCCTATAAACAAATTAGAAAAATATTTTATTATTAAACTAGAACCAATTAATTTTTTTAGTTGAAATAATTTACTTTAAAAAGGAAATACAGCTAAAATATTTAGGAAATTATAAACATACTGTATTAAAAATTTCTATTATTATCAATTTTAAGTGTATAGGGTGTTTCGTGGTTCAGCTCGTAAAACTATGCAATTTTTTCTTTAAAATAATTATTATAAATATTTTTGCAGGCAACGTTAAATAACAAAATTTAGAAAATCATGCATTCACAAAAATAGTATAAAAAATATACATACCTCTAGCTCGCCGGGCAACAGCGTTGTTATTCCCGCAGGAAGATATCCCCTAAAATTTGTCATGCTAGAAGCGTCCTGTAAAGAAATTAGAAAAAATGTTTTAATATTGACAGAAAATAATGTGTTAAAATAATTTTAGCCAATATTTTAAGATTTCGCTAGAATAATTTTAGTTTATACCGGGGCTAGACCTAGTGCGAGAGTTGCCACTGCATGGGGTTCTTTTAAATAATTAGTTGATAAAACACAAATTTAGAAATGTACCAAAAAATTCATTCATTGTCATTTATTTACGAAAAATAGTATAAAAACTTTATATTTACCTGAGACTGATTGGAGAGTTTGGTGTGTTGAGACATGATTCAAACTGCAACGAATAATTTTAATTGAAATTATGTCTGTATTTATGTAAAATTTATTTATGGGAAAGTAAGAAGATGGCCTTTAGCTTTTTGATATAAATGGATGTGCATATCAGCAGATGTCACTTGCATTTTAAAAATGCAAACGAAAATAAACATTATTAGTAATTTAAGAAAAATGGCAGATGGTAATTTCGTTAGTGTGTGTGCTAGTGATTTTTTAAATGAAACAAATAACGTCGAAGAAGGTGCGTGTCACTCAAAAAGTCCAGATAATCAAAATCAATCTGAGGGTTACTTTGATAACTCAGAAATAAATCAAGCAGACGATGCCCGTGATCAAAAAATTAACATAAATGAACCCATGGATCATCACACCGACCCGGTCAGCCATTCCAGGGATGGTTTAAAATCGCAGGAGGTAAGCGACGACGTTATATGCCTAACACCTTTACCAACTGTAGATGAAGATAAAACTCTACAAAATTACGAAAATTTGCTAACTACTTTTCTACATTTTAACAATTCTTTTGTTACCAAAGTTGAAAATAAATTAGTACTTGATTTAGAAAAAAAACTTAAATTTTATCAATCAAAATCAGTGCAGGTTGCTAAAAGATTAAACCGGTTAAAAACCGCTTTAAACAAAGCAAAAAAAATTAAATTATCTGGTGACTTGTGATTATTAATCAATATGTAGAAAAAGTAAAAATATGGATCACAAAAATTATTTTTTAATTTTTTTTTCTAATCTAGAGTTTTAATGATAGTGGTACTATATTTGTTTATACTCAATTATATGACATTAACATTAAATATTACTTTACATTTTATTTAATTTTTTATTTACTACAAAAACTTTTAATATTAAAATAATTGTTATTTTTTTATTAATATACCGAGTCATAAAAAAGCAATATTTTACAAGTTAAGCGATATAAAGTTTAATTATTTTTATTATTATACGGGTGACATAAAAAACAATATTTTTTATTATTGTACTGCGGCATAAAATGTATAAGGTTTGAACCCACATTTTTTTAGATATCCGTATTTGTAGCGTGTGGAGGGTGGGTTACCCCCACAGCACTTAGGCCTCATTAGGCCCCATTGTGCATCCCCTAGCCTACCAGATTTTATGTAGTTGACATCACCAAGAGGTGCTTCTCTTTAGTTTAATTATTTTTATTATATGGGTGATATAAAAACAATATTTTTTATTATTGTACTGCGGCATAAAATGTATAAGGTTTGAACCCACATTTTTTTAGATATCCGTATTTGTAGCGTGTGGAGGGTGGGTTACCCCCACAGCACTTAGGCCTCATTAGGCCCCATTGTGCATCCCCTAGCCTACCAGATTTTATGTAGTTGACATCACCAAGAGGTGCTTCTCTTTAGTTTAATTATTTTTATTATATGGGTGATATAAAAACAATATTTTATAAGACCCGATTTCATTTTACCTTGAAATTTTTATTATTATACAGCGGCATAAAATTTTTAAGGTTTGATTCCACATTTTTTGATATTAAAACAAGTGTATGGTATTTGTAGCATGTGGTGGGTGGGTTACCCCCACAGCACTTAGGCCTTATTAGGTCCATTGCGCATCCTCCTAACCTACCAGATTTTATGTAGTTGACAACATCATCAAGAGGTGCTTCTCTTTAGTTTAATTATTTTTATTATATGAATGATATAAAAACAATATTTTATAACACCCGATTTCATTTTACCTTGAAATTTTTTATTATTGTACTGCGGCATAAAATGTATAAGGTTTGATTCCACATTTTTTGATATTAAAACAAGTGTATGGTATTTGTAGCATGTGGTGGGTGGGTTACCCCCACAGCACTTAGGCCTCATTAGGCCCATTATGCATCCTCCAAGCCTACCGGATTTTATGTAATTGTAATCAAGAGGTGCTTCTCTTATATCGGTCGGTGTTAGCCGACACTCACTAAACAGAAATTTTTTAATAAATGAGAGCGTCAGGCACTCATAAAGTATATGCTTGATGGTCTCATCTTCTTGTTTGCACCCTCTGTAGAGTGCGGATTCTGACAGCCCCATGATATGGTGATGCTTTCGTACTTTCCAAAGACCAGTCAGAATACCTAAGTGCGGTCTAGTTAAAAAGTTTATTTTTTTATTATTACACTTATAAAGCACAATATTATTATACAAGATTAATAATTTTTTTTGAAATCAAACAAGTCTATAGAGTTTATTAAAAGAGGTTAGAGGATTAAAACAACAAATATTATTAAACATTTATTTAATAATTGCAAGTTGTACAATATATTACTAAACAATAAGTAAAAAGTTGCCTTTTACAGCTTGAACATTCATAAATATAATCTTTTATACTATTCATAGTTCCTGAAAAATGTTCAGAATGATGTGTGGGGTTAAGATTTTCAGTAATTCTTCTAAAAGTTTCATAGAAACAACTATTACATAGTTTTTCATCACTTACACTGTAGTAATTTTGAGTAACACATAAAGGCTGACGACATTGAAAGTTTATCCATTTTATGTTGTTCACAACATTAACTTGGTTTACTTTAAAGTCTAAATAAGTTGGGTCCAATATCAGGATTTCGTTTTCGTTATCAAAATCTGACAAATTATCTTCTGAACCATTCGATAAGTTTTCTAAATGTTCCACAGGAATAATTTCAATATTTGAATCTGTAGAATCACTATCACTATCCATATTATTTTTATTATATTTGAATGTAATGATCTTTTATAGTCCATCCCCCACCAGTGTAAACATTAAAACTCAAACAAGTTAAACAGCTTTCAAACACAACTGCAATTTTTTACTACCTTTAATAACCTCCAGACATCATAACCTCTAAACTGTTAAATAATGACTAAATGACCTCCAATCTGTAAGTTTTAACAAGCAGTTAAGTTTTAAAATTAAAAAATATTGACCGAGGATGAATTCAAGCTTTGATCGAATACTTTAGATTACTCGGTCACACTGTTTTTTAGTGTGTTGAAATAAAAAATGGTATATAAAATATGTCTTTAATACAAAAATAAATATCACAATAAATTATTTTTGTTTATCCAAGCATTGTGTGAATTATCCATTCCTAAAAACTTGACTCGAAGCTTATTTCCTTTTTTAGCAATAATTTTTTCTATCAAGAAAACGTCGGGGTATTTAACTTTTTGTAATTCTTCAGTATAGAAACCACCTTGAATTTCTTCTTTTTTTTCATCTTCCAATATGTATGTAGTTGGATTTGTTAGTTTAACCTTTTTTACTTTAAAAATTTCGTTAGTCCAATTTGGTGTGTACCCTTTAGTAAAGACATGTCTATATTTGCTAATACGAACAAATTCACCTTGCTTAAACTTAGGTTTATGTGGATCAATTGTTTTTAAGTGATTATATGCGATTATATATTGTGCATTTTTATCATTCACTTTACTGGGTATAACTCCTGTAGTTGAATGTCTGGTGTTATTATATTTTTTAACTATTTTAGGAAGAATGTCTAACCATTTATATGATCCTTGTAAACTAAATTCTTTCCATAATAATGTTTTAAGGGTCCTTATTACTCTCTCAGCTATACTAGCTTTTACATTGGAAAAAGTGCTGTAGTGATTTATATTATATTTTCGCATAAGTTCTTGAAATTCCTTATTGTAGAATTCTTTTCCATTATCAGTCTGTAAATTTTTAGGAGGAGTCATCTGTGATAGAATTTGAGCCATACCTTCAGTAACATCTTTAGCTGTTTTTTTCTTAATCGGTATAGCCCATACAAATTTACTAAATGCATTAATAACAACCAAAATATAATTATATCCTTTGTTAACTTTAGAGTAAGGAATCATAACAGCCAAATCAGCTTGAATTAAATCATTCAACCCTTTAACAATAACATGTCGTCGCTTGTATTTTTTTCTAGCTGGTTTATGTAGTTCATTAACAACTTGAATCTTAGACATTTTTTTCTAATGGACATTGAAAAACAAAATCAGCACACATTTCATCTGGTGTTCCCAGTTTAAACTCAATTTTATCATTTTTATTAACGATTATCCCAGATAATTGATGGTATTTATATGGCTTAGAATTTAATAAAACTTCTCCATCTGCACTGTAGTGTTTACAACTTTCAATTTTACCTGCTATAGGGAAAACGAAAGCAGTACCTTGATTATCCAAAATATAAAAGTCTTTATTATATTTTATTCGTTTTACACCTCTTATTCTGATAAAACATTTACTATGGAATGAAACTGGCTCACAAATATAAAATGGTGAAGTGAAATTTAAAACATTAGTTTCATTGCTTTGACTACTCAAAAAGTGACCTCCGAATTTGTTGATTGGCATTGTCTTACTAATTAAAACTTAATTGGGTTCACATTATTATACCCCCTTCTCTCAATTCCTCAATGATTGACACAATCTCATTATTATTACCCGTATTTCCAGCTGTTTGAGATACTACAAGTAATCTAAGTCGGTCAATTAACTCATTGTAATTATCAAAATATTTATAATCAATAGGTTTATTTGAATATTGTAACATTCCTTTTCCAATTTTTTTACTCCTTGTCATTATTCCACTCATTAATGAGGATGGTATTGATGAAACTCTCCGTCTAAACGGTCCTGTTTCTAACTTTGGTTTAATAATAAAATTATATTTATCCTTAATATCCCTAGAAAAATTTTTAATTGGTAAATCCGGATCATTATTTCTTTTAGCGGCATTGGTTCTTTTTATTATATCCACATATTCATTAACATCAGTTTGTTTATATGCAATCGGTTCTTTTAAAAAAAGTAATTCATACAGTCCAGGTGTTCCATTATATTTAATACCTTTTATTACAATATCAGAACCATCAAAGTTTAATTCAGAGTCTCCAATGCGAAACTTTTCGGTTTCCATATCGTGGTAAATCCCCAAAACATGATCAAATTTATTTTCGATATCTGAAATATTTCTAAGAATATAATCTCTAGGTAATGGTGCTGTAAATTGATCCATATATTCAACGAATGCAGGAGGTGGATTTGTAGTTAAATTTTGTAGACTTTTAATTGTATCCTCTATATATTCATCAACTTGCTCATCACTGGTACTAGGTTGATATTCATACGTTTGATCTGGTTGATTTTCATAAATTTCTGATTCATTTAAACGAGTACTTTCATGTTCTGGAGCATGTTTAATTGTTTGACTTACCGGCGATGGAAAAGAAGAATATGCTATTTTATTATAATCTTTTCGCGGAGGTTTACGCAAAAAACTGAACTTTTCTGATTTCGGTGTTAAATTTTCTTGTTTAATTATTTCTTGTTTCCCCAAAACTGAAACCAGTTGTTTAAGGGGGTCTGTTATTGGTTGATATGTTTTTTCTAAATGAGTTTGTGATTTATTTATATCACTTTTTAAACTTTTATATTTTTTCTTTAAAGCATGTCTAGCTTTTATTAGTTGTTTCGCTACGCGTGCATCCATTTCAAGTAAAATGTTCGAATACTAAATCTCTTTATATACGTATAAAACTATCAAAATTTTTCCTATATTTACAATGTGAATCCTTATCAATAGTTAGAAAATCATATTTTTTTTGCCAGCAAAATGAACATATATCTATAAACTCTTTAAAAGACATATCGATATTAACATGATCATCGTAAATGTGTTTCAAATTAGTCATATCTTGTGGGAAAATAATTAGAAGATTCAGATTATCTCTTATATACTGCTTCTTAGCTGAACTGTAGGTTTGACAAATATAAATACAATCGGTGTGTTTATGTCGACCATAACAAAAATAACTTTGAATAATTTTTTGATCGCTGGGGGCTACATCATCAAATATAATTAAAGAATTATCTTTAATATCTTCTGGCTGAATTATATCTTTAGATTCACAATATTCTTCATATTCGATTTCTTTAATGGGTTGAATGAGATTTTTGAGATATTTGTATTTGGGTTGATGAAGACTTTTGGAATACACATATATATTTTCAAATCTTAATCCGTTAGGGTGTTCAATTAATGAAAGCATACAGTTTGTCTTTCCAGATCCACTAGGTCCAACTATTAAACATCTCTTAGAATCACCACTAAACAAATAACCATGCTTATTAAGTTTTTCATCATTAACAATTAAATCATGATTTTTGACTGGTAAAGTCATGTGTTGTTTTTCAACCTTCATTTTAATGAATTCTATTGATGACTGAGAGTATATATAGTGTGGGTGGTAGTATATAAAAAGCATAATGGTTAGACATCTGCGAAACAGTTTACATCGAAGAGGGAAAGGTTTAGTAAATTCTTTGATAAACAAACTACCAATTGAATTACATATTCCGGGTTTTTCCTACTGTGGTCCAGGCACTCAAGTTGATAAGAGATTACAGAGAGGTGATAAAGGCATAAACCAATTAGACGCTGCCTGCAAAGAACATGATATTGCATATTCACAAAGTTCAGATCTCAAATATAGACATCAAGCTGATAAAATATTAGAAAATAAAGCTTGGGAAAGGGTTAAATCTAAAGACGCTAAATTGGGTGAAAAAGCAGCTGCTTGGTTTATAACAACAGTGATGAAAGGCAAACGAAAACTTGGGATGGGTTTAAAAAAACGTAAAACTAAAAAAAGGATTATTCGAGTACCAAAAAAAGGTGGATTTTTACCCTTACTAATCCCTATTATATCTGCGTTGGCAGGGTTGGGTGGAATGGGTGCTGGAATTGCGAAGGCTGTAAATGATGCCAAAACAAATCGTCAACAACTTGAAGAACAAAAACGTCACAATTTACAAATGGAAACTAAAGGAAAAGGTTTATATTTAAGACCATATAAAGGAAAAGGATTGCGATTTAAAAAAAAATATAAAAAAAAGTCAAAAAACTAATACTACCACAGCGAGCGCTTACAGACATAGATTTAAAAAAATTTGTAAAAATATTGAAAATACCACACTTTAGAGGGGTTTTTATGAGAGATTCCTTACCACCTAAAGTTCATAAATATGAAAGTGGTATTATAAATATGGATTCAAGTAAAGGACCAGGAACACACTGGACAGCATTTACAAAAAAAAATAAAAATGTTGTATATTTTGATAGTTATGGAAACTTACAACCACCATTAGAGCTGATTAAATATTTAAATAGTAGTGGGGGTGTAAATATAACTTATAACTATGATAGATTTCAAAATAATTCTTACAAGTGCGGTCATTATTGTTTAAAATTCCTATATAATCAATATAATTTAAAAAAGTTTTCATTCTAAATATTTCTTTATTGAGTAAATATGTCTTTTTCTTTTACGTTAACTGGTAATTCTTCAATTTTAAGTTATGATTTTAACCCCCCAATATATTTAGATGAAAATACTGATTATGAAATAGGGTTAGTTAGTTTTAATAGTTTTAACACAATTCCTAATATTGATAATACAAATAATATATTTGTATGGGGGGAAAAAAATAAAATGAATATATTTAAAGTACCAACAGGGGCTTATGAATTAGATGAACTTATACGTGTTTTAAAAGAACATATGAATGATACAGATAAAAATTCCGAAATAAAAATAATTCCTGATTTAAATACATCAAAAATTTCTATATCAAGTAATCGCATAATTTCTTTTAATAATACAAATTCAATTGCAGAAGTATTTGGCTTTGATGCTAAAAGACTTGAACCCCATAAAACATATACATCAGATCACCCTGTTAAAATTTTAAAAGTGAATTCCATAGGCATTGACTGCAGTGTTGCTGCTGGTTCCTATTTAAATGGTAAACCAGTACATATTATACATCAATTTTTTCCGACGGTGCCCAGTGGGTATAAAATAGTCGAATCTCCTCAAAATATTTTATATTATCCAGTAAGCGTTAAAACAATCAACAACTTAACTATTAAAATTATTGATCAAAGCAGAAATCTAATAAATTTTCGAAAAGAAGAGATTACAGTTACCCTTCACATTAGAAAAGTATAATGGTTTTAAAATTTTTCCACCCATATAAAAACTATAAAAGATTACCAAATCAGAAAAAATGTAATAGTGCTGTAAAATCAAGAGCAGTAATAACATCTAATAATAAAAAGTTTTTAACTTCTCTCGGATTTAAAGTTTTAATATAATGGATATTCTAAATGTAACAACACACCCCTTTAATGATACCAGTATTGAAGAATGTCAATTTCATAATTATCAACCCTTTATTCCCGGCAAATTAAATTACAATGATGAGATTAGAATCCCCATTCAAGAGCTCGATTCTTATACATTACCATCACAAAGTTTTTTATATATTGAAGGAAAGTTATTAACTGATTCAGGAAATGTACCAACTAAACTAAAATTTATTAACAACGCGATAGCATTTTTATTCCGCGAGCTACGTTATGAATTAAATGGGGTTGTAATAGATTCTGTAAGAGACTTAGGTTTAACTTCAACAATAAAAAATTATCTAAGTCTAAATGAAAACGAAAGTGTTTTAATGCAAAATGCAGGATGGTATCCTAAAGAAATCAAAAAAATTGTTACAGATTCTAAAGGTGTTACAACAGTAGAGATTGAAAAAATATTAGTAGATAAGGATGGAAACTTTAATGTTTGCATACCTTTAAAAATGTTATCAGGTTTTTTTGAAGACTATAAAAAAATTATTATGAATATGAAACAAGAATTGGTATTGATTAGATCAAGTGATGACATCGATAGTGTGATAAGTTCTGATCAAACTGAAAAACCAATGATTGAATTAAATAGGTTATATTGGTCAATACCACATATAAAACCTAGCTTAAGCCAACAACTTCGACTAACTAATATTAGTAAAAGCAATAAAGAATTACCAATTAAATTTCGCTCTTGGCAAATGATACAATATCCATCCTTGAGTTCTTCGAAAATAAATACGTGGGTAGTAAAAACAAGTTCCAAAATTGAGACTCCAAGGCATGTTATTATTGCGTTTCAAAAAAGTAGAAAGGGTAATTTAACAAAAGATTTTAGTAAATTTGACCATTGTAAACTTAATAATATTCGAATATTTTTAAATTCGGAAAGGTATCCATATAATGATTTAAATTTAGATTTTGACAATAATAAATTTGCCACTTTGTATGAAATGTTTGCTAATTTCCAAGAAAGCTATTATGACCTTCACATGAATCAACCAATATATAACCCCATTGAATTTAAAAATAATGCCCCATTAGTTCATATTGATTGTTCAAGACAAAAAGAAGTTTTACAATCAGGTAGTATTGTTTTGAGAATTGAATTTGAAACTGATGAACCAACAACATCAGAAACATCTGCTTTTTGCCTTATTCTTCACGAGAAAGAATTTACTTATAATCCAACAACAAAGATTGTTAAACAATATTAATGCGCATGCGTAAATATAGCTATAAAAACCATGTCCTATATTAATTTATTTAATATGTCATTAAAAGAAAGACTAGACAGACATTTTTATAATTTACGAAAACTTCAACAAGATATTGAATTTTATAAACAAATGAAAAATATTATCAAAAAAGTTCGAGAATTAAAATTATGAAAAAACTCGTTGTGGATATACAAGGATTTAAGCTGGAAAATAATAAATTTCTTGTAAAAGAATTTGCTGCTTATGACGGTTTTCATATATGTCATTATGTATTTAAACCACCATTTCCTATAAGATTACTCTCCCCTGATTTACACCGACAAGCCACCTGGTTAATGAATAATTATCATTTTATTGATTGGAACATTGGTTTTACTCCAGTACACCAGTTTTGTAATATTTTACAATCTTTAACAAAACAAGTTGATATGGTTTACGTTAAAGGAATGGAAAAAGCCAATTATATCAAAAAACACTCCCTAGCACCAGTATACGAATTTGATGAGCAGCCATCACTTCAGTTAATGGAACCCAAATGTTTTTATCATACTAGTAATAATTGTATTTGTGCTATATCAAATGTTTATTTTTTATATAAAAATTTTATAATGCAATAAATTTTAAAAATATAATATAATATTTTTTATGTAACCCTCACCTTTAAAGGTATTTAAAACTACAACCTTAAATTAATTCCTTAAAATCAATATGTGTGCTAACGATTACTCACGCTTTTTGGAATTATTTGATCACAGATTAAAGCCGTTTGAAAATTGGAAAGGCGTTGTATCTCCAATAGACTTAGCTCTAGCTGGATTCCACTACATTGATGAAGAAGATGTTGTTAAATGTTTTGAATGTAATATTGAAATTAATAAATGGAAGCCTGGTGATGTTCCGATTTTAGATCATTTAAAATTTAGTCCCAATTGTAGCTATGCTAAAATGATGGAGTCTACAAAAAAATAAATGAAGAAAAATGTTCGTTTTTTCGAATTATTTTATTGTCATTCTTTTTACTATCTGCTATAGATGCATATTTTTACACGTTTATAGTTTTATTATTCATTATAACAATATACAAAACTCTGGAAAAAATTATCATATCTGGTTTAATGACATTTACTCTCAGTACTAAAATTGGCTTGAATAACCGGTCTGATGTTATTGAGACAGATGATGACCTTCAGAGACTGGTTTAATACCAATCACGACAAGTTGTAAAAATGTATATATATATATTGAAGATAAAGTTATTATTTTCAGTAATATGAAAAAGTTTAAAGAACTTGATATAAAGTATGAAGAAAAACCATCACCCGATTTAATAATTATAGAAAGTAAAGTGTGTTGTGTATGTCGAAGGCAAGTTAAAGTTAAAAATCTTTTACCAGATATATTTTTACCAAGAAGACCTAGGCTAATATTAGGTTTTTGCTCTCAATATTGTAAACAGACCAGACCTTTAAAAGTGAGTGAGCGGTGTTTGGCGGATTTTTTACTAATTCTTAATTCACCAATTAAAGAACTATTTTAAAAATGCAAGAAGATGACTCCAACAGAAAAAAAAAGAATTCAACCTATAAAATTGAATAAATTTAAAAAAAATATTGGTGAAGAATTTGCGAAAATATTATTAAATAATGAAGAATATAAAAAATGGTGTAATGTATTTACTGATTTGAATAGATTTATTAAAAAATAAAAAATATATTTTTTAATTTGATTCCCCCCCATTTTTACTTGCTTTTTACCAATATATGCAATGTATATATAAAAGACAATATTAAAAATTAATACTAGTTTACTTTAAAATGTTGCCTTCACACTTTATAATTTTACAAGCTATTTTTAATGGCACACTGTTTATTCAGTATCCTATTGGTGCTAAAGATGTTTTTATTTGTTTCAATGATAACGATACAAACTGGAAAAGAATGGAGCTTTATAAAGCAAATAATGTTCCTACACTAACATCTATTATTCCCAATAATAGTACAAAATACAAGTTGCGACTTGAATGGACGAATAACAAAGTTGAAAGTACTAATTGGAATCAACTCTATACCTATTATATAAAAGGGTGTGCTAAAACTGATAATGGACTAGTTGTCTATATATCAGTGTGTGTTTCAGTTCTCGTATTTGAATTGTTAATAAAGTATACTCTAAAAATATGGAAAAGTGTTGCTGTATGATAATAAAATTAGTGGATGAACACCGAAATGGTAAAAGTTTGTATAATTTTACAACAGAAGAATTAGAATATTTTCCTATGAAATACTTATTGGAAAAAGCAAGACCTTTAGAACTTCTTTATGCTTGGCATAAATTACCAAGAGAATACACCCAAGATTTCAATCTTCAAACAAGATTGCCGTGCTTTATCCATTACAATCGTCCAGAATGGATCACACATATTGATGGTCCCCCCAGCAGCCAAACAGATTGTCGCTTATGTAATGTAAACCTTTAAAAAAAAAAAAAAAATAAAAAAAAAAAAAAAAAAAAAAAAAAAAAAAATAAAAAATATTATTAAATATAAAATGTTTTATTATTTACAAATTATCTAAATCTATTAGTTCTTGCATATTTTGTATCAATTCATCAATGGTTCCAGTTATCATCCTATGATTGGTAAGTAGATGCCCCCATGCTAAAGTATTTACATCGTGTGGTATGACATACCGTTTATCATCTTTAGCTGAAAGTGCAACCTTATTTTTAAGTTCAGTGTAGATGGTATGTAGTGATGATATAAAAACATACATCTTTCTATATATCATATCACCATTTTCAATAATTCGAATGTAGTCAGATACCTGAAGTTGATTTTTTATTACATTTCTCGAAACACCTTTAGCTTTTTTTATTTCAGTTGTATTCTTAAATGTCTTGCCTAGTTTTATGCAGTAAGCCTTAGCACCTGTTCCATAAAATGCTTGTATTGGAGTGCCACAAAATTCATCTTTCATTTTCCCAACAACTGATTTTGTTTTAGGGATTCCATATTCATTAGATTCAGGATAGTTAGAAGTGTCAAAATAAACTATGTTTTGTTTTATATCTTCATAAAAGTTTTTGGTAAACACTTCTAGAATTAGTGAATCGGTATCAGTATAACACAATTTTACAGCATCACCATACATTTTTTTGATATACCCATAAAAAAATTCATATATTATGGTTTTTGAAATGTCTAGCACAGAAAATCCTATATATATGGGCTTATCGTAATACACTTTTACATTACCTAAATGTATAGCAACCAAATTTTCATTGAAAACGGAACATGTTTTAAACTGTGGTTTTGCTATTAATGACCTCGCACCTAGAGACCTACAAGTATTCTCCCAATGGCTTGATAAATGAATACATTTCCGCTTTTGTACATTTTCCAAAGCTTTTCCGAAAATTGCATTGACTAACAGCTTAAAAAGTTCCATTTCGAAGTCATTTTTTGCTTTATTTCGAAGATTTGTGTTTAAGTCAATATACTTTTTTAACCATGCTGATTGGGAAAATTCTAAAATTCTATGAATTTTTGTTAATTTTAAACCATATTTAAGACACTGTTTCAAATTCCGGTAATGAATAATATACTTTTTTTTATGATATAAATTTGGAATCAGTTTTGGGTATTTACTTTTTGGAGGTGTTATATTCTCAGGGCAAAAAGGAAGATCGTTGTGGGTATCATGCAAATTTGGTGGATATTCTAAATCTACTTCCAACACATAGCCTTTGGAAGAATCATTTTCCACTGAATTATAGTCAAAATTTGTATCTATCCATTTAAAATTACCATATGGAAGGGGTTCACTCATGGCGGCTCCGTATAAGTTAGTAGCATCCAGATACATTATATAACTTTCGGGTTTCAAAGGATCAAAATTTGGTAAAAATGTATTATTAGCTTCAGCTTTTCTTTTACTACATTGAGCTACACCTCCTCTAATTCCTTTATTAAAAAAATGTAGCATGTCAATATCTGTTAGTAATTCTAATTCAATTTGAGTATATTTCAACATTGCATCCCAACTCAAAGAAGGTGCTGTCAAATATTGCGCAGGATCGAGTTTATATTCTTTCATTGACACTTTTCTAAAATTTTCAAACACATCTGCTAATAAAAGCACATCCGTTTTTAAGTATAGCATTGCGTAATCATTGAGAGTTTTACAATTAAAAATATCCCATATTTCTTTTGCCTTATCATAATCCATATCAGAAATTGATTCACCCTTCAAAATATTAAAAAAATTATCTTTTAATGGTAGTTTTTCTTCATTTAATTTTTGAAATGAATTTACATATGAATAAGGAAAAACTCCTTTGCATCTCATTAAATTAAATTGCTGGTCATTTGGGAAATATTTTCTAACTTCATTACATTGGTTGGATTCTAAAGTCTCACTAAGTTTATCCAGCGATTTTGCTAAAAATCGAAACGAATCAACAAATCGAAGTTTTATAAATGTATCCCGAACCTTAGGATTGTTAGATTTGTTAACCAAAATAGACTTTGAAAAAGAAATGTATTTTTCCTTTGTTTGAGCGATTGCTGATACGGATTCCTTTTTAGTTGTCAATTCCTTGATAAATAAATGACTATCATAGTTTGTGAGATTATGAAAAAACACTGGAATAAAATTTGGTTGTTTATAGTTTAAATTGCAGGAATTATGTGCTGCATTTCTATATATCCCCGATAGGTGGCAATGGTCACGAACTTTTTTGTTGGTCGAATTGAAAGGTTTTTCACAGATGTGACAGATGGTCGCTGTATCATATGCATCCTGTTCTTCTTGTGTAAGTGGTTGCATAACCTTAACATGCTTCAAATGGTTATTATACAAGTCATGGACGATTTCATCAAGTTTTTGTATAAACACTTTTGCAGCATTTGTTCCTGTATACATTTCAAGTTTGGATAAATTGTCATCATAATTACATTTAAGGTAGAATGCAAAAGAATATGGTTCGTGTTCACAGACTTTAACACTAAATGAATTACCATTAAAATTTTCACAATTGTCTACTGGTTTTAACAAAGATTCAAAGTCTGCATAAATTACAAACGGCACTTGTAATTGTTTTTCAAAGTTAGTGAATGTTAAAATATTTTCTGGTTTGTATTGGCCACACTTATTTTTTTTTATTTCTGTTGTTGGAAGTTCTGTGTATACATGTGTACAATCATGTTCTTCATGAGCTTTTAACTTGTTTATAGTTGTAAAAGATTGTAAACAACCATCACAAATATGTATTTTTTCAGTATGCTTTGTTTTCTGGCTTCTAACAAGTCGGGACAAGTCGGTAATAAGGCAGTAGTGATTGTTTCCATCTGTATCTGATACAAGCAATAAATTAACGTGTGTTGATTGTCGCTGTGAAGTAAAATGTAGTGGTCCCACAATTTCATATATGTTCTTACAATCTTTGTAATAAGACTCTATTCCAAATACGTTTACTGAAATGTTATTCATATTCTCGAATTTTTTTATGTCTTTTAGTTTTACTGGAAAATCAATACCTTGAAAATCTAACAGAGTATCGTAGTGCGGGTATGATGATGGGTTTTTGGGGTCACCCTCCGCAGGAAAAATTGCTGCATTTATGGACCAAGCAAAACAGGCGTTATCTTGATTTTCAATATTTATGACGGCATTTTTATTATTTATTGATATAGGGAGTTTTATGTATGAAGAAGCAGCAATACTATTAAATCGATTTATGTTTACATCTAAAAACATTATTTCCTGTAAACTCCAATTTGAGTCTTTCGTTTGGAATTCTGATGCTTGAGTCATAATGTCATGTTTAAATTCTTCATAGACTTCTTCGAGGTTGGATGAATATGAAATAATTTTATTTTCCGTATTCATGGATTTAATATCACTCATTTCTTTATCTGGTTTAACATATATCCCAAATACTTCCATATTTACTTTCAGGTTTGTGTGAAGTTGCAAATATTCACTGATTTTATTTAAAACTTTATGTTTGATATTATTTAAAAAGTCATTGTAATTGATTTTGTTTTTATTCGTGTTAGAAAATCTGTATGATGCGATACGATTTTTAAATGCGTAAGATAGTTTACTAACACCATTGTCGAGTACTTCTATGTCAATTGGTTTTATTCTCTTTTTTGGAATGGGGCACATGCAATCTACATCCCGTTGGTGCCGCTTCAAATTAAATTTATTTAAAAATACTTTACTGCACTTGTTACACTGCATGTTGCTCACTCGCAATATTTTTGAAACTAGAGAGTTCGATGAAATGCAGACTTCTTTAATAATGAAATGAGAAACCAGTTTCTAAACAGTTGTTTAACTGGTTTTGTGTACCTGAATTTTAAAACGTGGGTAAGGATATGATTAAGGTTAAACAAACGAAGGTTAAACAAATTAAGGTTTATTCAGTAAAACATAATAATGCTGAATCATTAAACATATTTCGTTTCGGGTAGTAAAGCGCATGACCATACTTTTTGATTGACTCCTGATTTTTTTCTTTTATTTCTTTAATTATACGATCTTCATCTTTTTTATATAACCCTTTCGATTTGCATATAATGTTACCCTCTCCATTATAAGAATTATTTACGTTATCATTTTCAGACAAAGCTACAATCCATGCTGCTGATTCACAATTGGGTATTTCACAGCTTAGTTGATTACCATGCTCTCCATCATTCTCATTAAGATAAAATTCATCAAATTCCATGAAACAGATTGGGTTACTAATTATGATTGGAACGTCCATATCAATGGGATCATTTAACCAATAAGCGGCTACGACAGTTGGATATCCATATCCCTCAGAAACCGCAGACCATATATAAATTTTAATATTTTCACAATTACATTTCTTAATGGCTAGTGCCAATCGGTTTATCTTATATTCACATATTTCATACTTTTTACCGCAACACTCGAAAGTAACCTCAATGCTATGATCCCACCCCATTATTAATAATGAAGTTTTCTTAACGCTTACCTTTTATTATATTACCCCTACTCCCACTAACTAAATAAAAACTATTTAATTAAAATCTTTTATTTTTTTATAAATCTTATTTCTATGATTTACATCTAAAATTGGATTAATACTTTTTTCAGTTTCTTGAATACGACAACCAAACCTAATTCTGTCTATTATATCACATCTTCTAGAATCTCTGTAAGCAAATCCCCAGGCGATCATGTGGTGGACTTTATTTTGATCTTCTCTAAAAGTTACTCTCTTCATAGTTGTAAATCTTCATTCAACACCTCAGGGTGTAGATATATCAATTTTAAAGCCATTTCATAAACCATTAAATTTATACTTTTGATAGGTTCCATTATTTTGAGACCGTCGTTAACAATATCAACACTATTTTTAACACCTAGTTGAAGAACTTTTAATGAGCTTGCAAAGTCTTGATTTCTTAATAGATCCAAATGATATGTTATTAAAGGTAGAATATGCCAAAGCTTTAAAATACTGCACGATCCCAAATAAATGTTAGAATCTCCAGTAAATATTCTGATGGTATTGGATTTAGAAAACTGTTTAAATTCCAAAAAAAACTTTCCATGATCAATCGAGTCTCTAAATGTGGATGATTTTAAAAAATCATTAATTGTGTTCTCGTAAGAGAGAAAATCTTGCCACTCCTTTTCATTAAAGATTACAGAATCTTTATTGTTTCCAGATATCACAACACATGGTGAAAAATTATTATGGTGAGATAAACATACTACAACGTGTTTACTTTTTGAATTATTCAAATAAAACTTTTTTTCACCAACAAAAACATCGTTTTTGCGATTTGAAAACATTTTGTACTGATGTTTACAGTGAGTGCAACTTCTTTTAATATACCTTTATTCATAGAGGTGGGGGGTGTGCATTAAAAAAGATATTTATATAAAAGCGATTTTTTAAGACATTCACTATTAAAATGGGGCTATATGCATATATCAAAGTTGATGGTGATTTTGTAGATGCTTACAACTGTACTGGTTATTTCTATAAAAAATATACTAGAAACAAATTCAATAAATTTTCAACAATAAATGTTTACTCAAAGGTGGAGAGCTATGGAAAACTACCACATCTTGTTATCAAAATACATGAAAATCTGTACGATGGAGCATTATATGACTGGTCTGATTTGAGTTATTATGAACACACAATGGTTAAAAAAATTGACTTAAATAATTACGCTCCTAAAAATTGTAATAAAATTATTGTAACAATTAAATTAGATTATTTATAAATATTTGCATTTTTTCTACTTTTCCTATAAATAAACTTGTTCTGGCTTATTTGTGTTTTTCCTAATGTCTAGACAGGTGTCTTAAGGTTATACCAAGGCATTGTCTCTTTATATTTTTTAAACCAGGAGGTCGTCAAACTAGTTTCTGAATATGAAGGCTATGAAAGGTTAATAGCATGTCTGCCCATGACTGGTTTCCTCCAAAGCCCCCCCTCATCATATAAAAACCAGCTCATCATTGCCACATACATACTTTCTCACTAAAACTGGTTCATTAAAACCGGTTCATCATTGCCACATACAATTTCCCCCTACTGAAAACGGTATAGTTTTAACCTTGGAAAACAAAATGTATTAAGGACCATGGAAGTATGCTGACTCCATGCTACAAGGTATTGTTTCAACCTTGGAAAACGGTAAAGTGTCAACCTTGGAAAACAAAATTTATTAAGGACCACTGAAGTATGCTGACTCCATGCTGCAATGTATTTTATTCGCCCTTGAGACATAAGAAAATAACACTAAAGATGGGTGTATGCTGACCCCACCTTTCAAGGATTATTATTCGTCCATAATAAATGAAATACAACATTTAAGATGGGTGTATGCTGACCCCACCTTTCAAGGCATAATACATCATCCTCGAGATATAAAACCTGCAACAATAAAAATCATAACACTCATTATAAAACATTTATTTTACTTTCAGTTTAAAAAAATTGAGTCTTGCAAATCAGCCACTAATGATAATCCGCTCGGCCAAAGCCTAACTTGTTTAACATTTTTCGGATGAACTTTTTGTCATCGCCTCTATTTTTCTCTACTCCGATCATCTACCATCTTCGGCGGAGATCTTTCATCCAAGAAAATCAATTTTTTTTTGTTTGTAAAAACATTTTCAAATATTTAGGAAAAACCATGCTTTTTCTAAGGCTACTAAAAGTTGCTTAAAATAAATCAAACCCTGTGAAACAATTTTGCTAAAAATCGACGTGGCAAACAAATTATTAATTAAATTAATTTCCATAGCACAGTTGTTTACTGCAGAAACAGAAAAACTAGTAAACCACAAATTGTGGTAATTATTTTTATCTTAATAATCTGACATAATTGATCTCGATATTGTTCAAATACTTTTTATTGATTTAAACTAATTCCAAAATCCACGGAAATTTTTTAAAACACCCGGTAACTGTCGCTTCATATTATGTACCCTACGCATCATTATAATCAGTAACATAAATATTAAACGTGTACCTAGACTGAGCTGGCTTGCTTGTAATTTTAACATCTGTTCCGAACTTATATTTTGAAATAAACTGTCTCAAGTTATGCCCATAATAGAAATTTCCTGTAAATTAACCCGGACTGTTCAATAAATGTTCACAGATTAGAGGGACACTTAAGCTCGGTATCAATAAACCCATATAGGTCGATTAATGTTTGTTTTCGTAGACACACTCTTTCTTTCGCTTAAAACAAAGTTTACGTTGCGTCTTTTATCAATGAAATTCTTAACAAAACAAGAATCAATCGTGTGACCTGACTTTAAACAAAAGTTACATTTATCTCTTCTAAGAGAGTTATTTTTTGTTATGGTTTCATTCTGGTTTCTTTGAACACTCCGTCGCAGTGAGCGGACAGTCCGTCGACCGCTGAGGACAGCAATTTTCGCTCGATGTGGTTTGTTAAAAAATATAGAAAATTATCTTTCTCTATGTCTGTACGTGCTGTTTATGTATTATGAATGTAAACGAAAGGTACTAAAAATGGATGCAAATAAATTGTTTGCGTTGTTATTATTGTTGGAAGAGAAAGAACTAGAGGAACTGGCAATTGCAACCGTCAAAGTGTCCAATAAGCCAGTGGATGAGTTGTTTTTGTGTCGCGATACAGAAGGTGCCTTTAATATCACTGTGCAGCGGAGGCTTTTTGGAAATGAAACCAAATTTAGAGAGTATTTTAGACTTTCTACAGATCTTTTTGAATTCGTGTTGAGTTTTATAAAGGACATAATTTCCAAGAAACCTAAAAATAAAGTCATGATGTCATCTGTATGTGTAAATTTGTCACTCATTGTTTTAAAATTAATAACAATATAGTCTCCGCACACGCCGACGATTCCGCTGATATCAAACTCAACCGATATCAACCGACTCTTCGCGACAAATCAGCGGCATGACGCCGTCCTGTTCAGCTAAGCGGATTCAAGAAAACCATTCCCATTTAAATACCCTGGTTGGATAAAATCGTCAAAACGCGACGGTTGACGGACTGTCCGCTCACCGCGACGAAGTGTTCAAAGAAACCAAGGCTTAACGTGAACAATATCCCACTTCTGATTTAAGATTTAATTGATCGTTTTTGTTTTAATGATTATTAGTTTATATTTTATTCAAGCCACTGGATTTTCTTAATAAAATAATACGTCTTTTATTCAAATATAAACATTCTCCAAATTAAACACTTAATCACTTCTTATAAAATGTATTAATACCAAGAAAATTATTACCAATAATTATTAATTAAAATTTAGAGAGCGTTAAACGTGTGCATAGGAACCTACGTCAATCATAAGTGTCTTTTTGATTTTTCGGTCTTCTAGTCGTCGAGTGCGTATATGTGTGTATCCGATATCCAAGATCCAAGTATCGCTTAGGCAGTGGCGGCGTCTTGAATATTGCACGAATCTAACAATATAATTTATCTTATTAATTATACTCGTGAACAATTTTAATGTTATAGTGTTTTTGCAATAACTAATTAGAATAGAGTTATAATTAATATTTGTTTTTATCAATTTTTTATCGAGTAAACCTACCCTCTTAATTAGCACACTTTTTTCCTTGTTCCGAACGTCCACGACACTTCAAGCACCTTTTCAATTGCTAACAACTATGTGCTTAAACAAAGTTATAAAAATGTATATCACCATCAACGATTTTTTTTCTAATGATTGACTTGTATGTAGAGATAATATTGCTTTTCCAGCCATTGTTGATCAAAACAGTACGAAACTTTTAAATTGGCGCCATTTCAATTTGGCGGCTGCGCTTGCGCTCATCACATGATGAAAAGGCCTGATTAATTAATTAATCCCAATTATTATATCGTATGGATCAAAATGCACCGTATTATTTTTATAATATAAATTAGTTTTTTAATGTAATTTTTTCTTATTTCACTAATTACTTTTGACATTTAGTGTAATTAATACTGAATCAAACACACACGCCAATCAAATCAAACTCTATCTGAAAACACTGCATGCTGCAATGTTTTCACTCAATCCTGATTGGATTTAAAAAATTAAATTTATTACCTGAGTAACATAATTGGTATGATTTATGCGAAACGTCAATGTGAATTTTGTCAAATAGGTAAGGAAAATTGGACATAAATCGTTTTGGTTGTTGAATAATTACCTATTGTTAAGCTAATTTTTTTTTATTATATATTGAAAATGTACTGTTCCGATAAAAGCATCGTCGTAAAATGCGTTAACAAATATGAAATAGAATTACCATTTTCCAAACAATTTATGTTTTACTAAAAATTTTACTTGATTCTAAAGGTAAGCCAAAATTGTTATAACAATGTTTTACTTTATTATAACAATTTTTTTAAAGAATTTATTGTAAAGAGAATATTTTTCTCGAAAATTTCAAATATCTTTTAAACCGTCAACAATTTGATAACGGCGCGTTCAGCCGACGTAACAGTTGATTTAAATCGAAAACATATTTCTGATATGATGCAAATCAACAATTAAAAGTATATGAACGGTTTAAATTGTTTCAATGATTAGACAATTCATTTTCGGTTGCAAAGTAAGGTCATGTAAAACTATACTAAAGTCATAATTAGTCATAAACGATATTTTTTATCATGGTTTAACCTTAAAATTCAAAACATAACAAACTCTTCAAATCTATTGACTTTCAAAAAAATTAATTGCATATGTACTTCAACTAGGCAGAATGTTTATTGCAAACTTCATTGAAATTTAGGGATTTTATTTTATTTTATTTTATAATTATATTTTATTGTGTTAAATATTTTCTACTGTCTAGTCTTTCTGTATCTAATAAATTAATGTTTCACTGTAAAGAGACATTGTTTTATATTATTATTATTATTATTATTACATAGTTTTTATTATATTTGTTACCTGCAACAAGTTGCGACTTTGCAGGATTTTGTAGTTTATTGATCAGCTTCCATTTTTATTTTGTTGTATAATTTTTTATATGTATGAATAAACTCTATTATTATTATTATTATTAATCACATTAAATCAGCTGTATCAATCTAGAGTGGTGAAAAATCAATAAAAAAATCAACTAGAAATCCCTAAATTAATTTTAAGTTGGCAATAATACATACTTTGTTTACAAAAGTCATCATAGAATCTTCCTTGTGCCGATGTTGAGCAACGGTTGAAATTAACCGAAACTCAACAAGTTCCGTTCAGAAGACCCAATAATTCACCATCACAGAGAACATCACCATACTCAACTGTAGCATCGGCTGAACGCGCCTCATCAAAGGACCTCCCCTGTTGCCTAACTTCGTTTGATCTTAGACTTATGGGATACCCTGTATATGAGATTCAACAAATGAAAGGTCTCAAATGTCTAAGTAATAATAGAAAGCGAAGTGGCGACTTTACAATTTTTGGTGTGCTGTTTGCGAAGAACATTGACAGTGTCACTGTCAGTATTCGTATACAGAGTGAGCGATGTTTAACTTTCAAAGCCATCCTGGATTTAAAAAGAAACTGAATGGCATATAAATATATGGCAGCTAAAGATACAAAAATGTTCTTAATAAAATGATTTCAGGTAATTTTTATTATCTGTCGGAATTAGGGTGTGGTACAAAGGAAACTACTACTGAAGTTCTCTAAACTTTGTGTACCCATCTCAGTTTTTACATCAGTCAATGTTTACCCCTATCAAATCTTTATCCCATCTTACATATTTCCTCATTTTGTGTAGGTATTACTAATACAAAAAATAATTTAACATTAGAAATAAAGAAATATAAATATATATAATATAATATTAAAACAATCCTTCTAGTAAGGCAACATTTTTTTTATAGAATAGTTTAATTTTCGTTTAATATAAAAAATAATTCCTGTGTCATTTGACATTTATTTTATTTGTAGATTTTACAGTTATTATTATTATTATTATTATTATATAAAAATTATATTTTGTGGCTGTATAGATACTTAATTGAAATAAAACGTACTTTTTTCATGATTTTCTTTGTTTATGTTTTGACTTGGTTTCACATGGTAAGGTATGTATATAATACAAATTTAAATAATTTATTTTTTCATCGTGTTTTCAATATTAAATAATCTAAACTGCTCTCACACTAATATTACGAAACCAGCTTTTTCTGTCAAGCTGAAAAATACCCACAAGTACTTTTTATTTAGCTTCAAATCTACCGTCTCAAAATGGCCCTTGTTCTTCAATAAAATTTTTGGGAATAATCATTCGAGAAAATTGTTTATTATTCCTTACAATACAGGCTATCAGACATGCCTCAACAGATTCGATGATAGTCAAGAAAGTACCGCAAAACCTACATACTCTTTTGAAAGAATGATTTGTAAAGAATTTATTTGTACTCAAAATATTGTAATTAAGTCACAGTATTAACTTTATGTCTAGTAGAACAATATTCAATATTATCCGATTTACTTTTTCTAAAATCCACTTAATTTACAAAAATAAAATAAAAAAACAAAGAGGTCAAATACTATTTTAAAAGAAATAAAGAAAATTAGTGCCGCATATGTCTATAACACACGAGATAACCCATCAATTTCCCTCAGTTCAAATGACCTTTTACTTTTTAGTCTTCTGTTGTGCCTGGAATTGTCCAGTCATTACAGCGTTTCTTGATTAAAACATTTATTTTTTTTTTCAACTTCAGGTCTGAATGATGTTAATCGTTGCAAAAAAACAAGGTTAATTTTTTGCTTTTGTTTGCACCCTTCCAGATACTATAGCTATTAACATCTTTATTTATCTTAGAAACTTGTTGCATGATCCATAAGAACAAGTCGAAATATAAAGCCGGGATCCAACGGCGCGTGGAACGGCACTCCACGCGCCAAACTTGCCAGTTCCCGCTCCGTTGGATAGGGCAAGCTTGCCAATCTTCGGTCGGCGCGATGAGTCCCGTCGTCTGTCGGTAAATCAACATGGTTCAAAGGGACGCGGACGTTGGCGCGCCACACATGCTTACAGCTCCAACGACGCGGCTAGGAGCGTGGTACTACCAGTGCCGTGGTAACTTTCAGCATGGAGTGGTCTAACGAAGTGGTGTTAGAATTTTTATCATTTTATGAAGCCGAGCCGATTATTTGGAACCCACGGGATCCAAACCATAAAAACAGGAACTTAGTTCATGATGCCTGGAGGCGAATTTAAGAGCAAATGAGCGTAAAATGTTCAATCGCAGATTAAAAAAAAAAAATACATTAATGGGAATCTTTCGGAAACTTTTCGACAAAAGTTTTTAAAAGAGCCTGAGGGTTCTTGGCGTAAATCTTCTAACATGTCTGTGGCACTGTACCTACAAATGATTAAAAGAAAACTATATTATGACTGTCAGACTATGTCTGTTATTCCAAGCCTTTTCCAAATGTGTGTAAAATAAGACTCCATTTTTTTGGTTTCTGAACCAAATTGCAGTCGTAGAAAAATTATAGTATATAACGCTTGTGAACATCAGTTTTAAACACTTGTTGCAAAATATTCTATAATGTACTTATCTATCTCGATTTCTATACAAAGACACTCTCCACCATCTTCTTTGTTTTCATTTTATTTTTTTGTTATCTTGCCATCCTGTAAACCCCTAACATAAAATAAAAGGCTGAGGCAGCAAAGATACGCGTCAGCTCACGGTTCATCTTTTCATGCAATTAATCAAAATTATGAATTTTTTATCGCCAACACTGCCTTCGTAAAACAGACTGCAATAGGCGCGTGTCCACATCTGCGCGATCCTCATGCGCCGTGGGAACGGTCCGACCGTTGAGACTCAACTCACAACCCAGGATTGCCATTCCACGCGCCGAGGAGTGCCGCTCCACGCGCCGTTGGATCCCGGCTTAAATCGAATACATCCCGTGTAACTCGCAAAACGGGTAACTTGAAGTTGTCTATTCCCAAAACTGAACTAATAAGAGACTCTTTTATATACAATGTTATCAAAATGTACAATAGGCTATCACATACGTTGACAGATGTTGAGTCACAGAATTGTTTTAGAAAGGTGCTCAAGAGATTTCTGTTAACTAGGCCTTATAATATTATAGAATTTTATAATGACGAGAAATTGTGATATGTGTTTTATTTTATTTTAGATGTATGTATTAATGTTAATTTATAATAATGTTTGTTTATATTTTAATGACTATTTATTTATTTATTTGTAATTTGTACAATATTGTATTTGTCAATAAGTATTTTAACTTGGACAATAAACATATTCTCTCTCTCTCTCTATGTGCCATAAATCTAGACGGGTTTTAGGATTTGTTTGTAAAGCAATAGTTTGTACACTGATGCTGTGATTTTCTTCTGAGAAGTTAATACAATTTGTTTTTTTAATATCGAGTTCGTTTTGATATTATGTTCTTCTTATTTCAGTCGAACGCTAGGAATAACATAATTCTTTTATAGGTTCATCCCATTTTTTAGTCTCACTCTCCTTGATATTGACATCAGCGAGGCTGCTATGATGACAATAATATGACTATTGGTTCAAAATATATCACTAGAAGAAACATGCTTATCTATATAGATAGCAGACAAGAATTACTCACCCTATACAGACCACGAATTTACTCAGGATTAGTACCAGAATGTCATCATGCCTTGGTTAAAGTATCCATCAATAATGTGGTTACCTTAGATAACTGTTTTGCCGATTCACTATTCACTTATAAGATCAGTCGTGACAAACGTAATTAAAGATTATTTCGTTGTGAAATTAAAGGAAAGGTGGGATAAAACGGCGAATTGCGAACACGACACTATAGCAAACAAACATAACCTGCGCCTAATAACAGGAATTCTGACTGGCCATTTTAAAGTTAGGAAGCAGTTTCATAACATGAGGCTGTTAGACTCCCCACTCATTAGGAGGTGCAAATAAGAAGACAAAACTATCGAGGATATCCTCTACGATTGCTCGAGGCTCTCATCTATTAAATTTTTGTTCGGCGAGTATTGGCTAACAGCGGCCGAGAGGCACCTCTGGGTCATGTTAACCATAACATTAAATTTGGAAAATGACTGAAGATGTAAGAGGGACCTCATCGTTTAGGAGGGTAAATAATGGACCTATTAAGGCCAAAGTGCTATGGAAGCAACCTTCCCTCCTCACTTTACGGATACAGATGTTCTTACCAATCAAGTTGTACACCTAGGTATTTTGAATAACATTATTGTTTTTCTTATTTGTTTTTGTTAATTTAATTTTCCACTTTTTTCCATTGGTTAATTCTATGCTATTTCAGTCAACTGCCTTCTAACAGTGGCTTCAGTAAACGTTGTACGATAAATATGGAACCGGCTCAACCACACTGCCCCGAGGAACACCAATTTTAACTTCTTTCACTGCGGTATATGGCTTTAATAAAACACAGATATTTTGTATTTATACAATTTTATTTTAATACACTTTTAACAACAGAAATGAAAATTGAAAATGTTTTTTTTTTTAAATTAGAAACACAATTTGATTTGTGCCTGTTGAAAAAGCATGTTGAATTAAAGTAGGAAGTACATATAGCTAGGGATCACACACATTTCTAAATAATATTCTTCTCTGATATGCATTATTAAGGTACATTTACATCTGACATTTATTGCATGAGATTTATGTCTGACAGTTGTTTAGTCCAGTGTAAACACACAAAAATTTCTCTCGGACATATATTTTTGAGTGTTTACACTGGACTAAACAACTGCCAGACAGAAATATCATGCAATAAATGTCATATGTAAACGTACCTTTACTAAGAAGAAATTATAGAAAGAATACGAAAGAATACCAAAATGTCTGCGTTATGACAGTACCTGCCACCTAGATAGTACATTTAAAATATTTTCTTTATCAACAGGTAAGTCTATATCCCAATTTGTATTCGCTATACAAATATAATTTGTTTTAGTTTCTGCAAAATCTATTTCATCGTTGATGATGATTGTTTTTCGATTCAAAAATCGAAATAGATTATGACGAAACCGAAACAGTACATTTTTTAAAATTGTATCACTGGCTCGATAACTGGCAATTGCCTGTTTTGGCACACTTTAGGTGCGTTCAGTTGAACGAGCTTGCTGCAAACAACTGCTACGAAGTCGATCAAAGATTGGTCTTGATGCATTTTGCTGTACTCATCGTCGTAGACGATGGTCGGAACGAACTGAAGATCTGGCTTTAGCGCCGAAGTCTTGTCACCGTTTTGAGCGAGAAGATTGTCCGCTTCCGTAGTGAGTGCACATTTTTTAAAGCGCTTCACGTTGTAGCCTAATTCGTTTGCACACTAAAACAAAAATAATAGTATAATACATACCGAGCGGGGAAGTAGCATCACCGACTCTACTTCTAGTCTAGCAAAAATAAATCTGGCAACGTGGTGGTAAAGTCCATTTACGGTACATAGTACTCACCTTTTAGTACACTTTTAAAGTATAACGTCTTGTTTTTATGACAATTTTTTTTTAAATTAGTTTACATTAAGTAAAATTTCTTTAATTATTTGCTAAAAGAGTTTATTAACTTGGATCCAACAATTTGTGAATTTTTCTTTGAGATAAACTGTAATCTTACTAATATAAAGTGGTTTTTATTGTTACACCTGTAGCTCTCGCGTAATGGTGCCATTAGATATCGTCCGGTGGTGTTTCAAACCCGATTTTTTATCATCTAATTAAAATGTGTTAAAAAGTGTCTTATGACCCGTTGTTGACTCGTTACAAAGTGGATAATAATTTTATTAATTATTCCTAGTAAGTACCTTCTGTATTCCTGTCCAATTATAATAGTATTTTAAAACAAGTACAGGATAAAAAGCTAATATCAGTCTTTAAATTTTCGAAGGACGATAATTTAAGATTAAAATCATTAAACGTAATTCCTAGAGCTAACTTTTTTCTTCAAACACAGCTGTAGTTTGTTGTAAACGCTATCCTGAAAGTGAAACTATGCGGGATCATCATTAATTACAACCGGATTGAAATTTAACAAAAATTCCTATAAAGGCTAAGCTCAACCCAAATGTATGCCCTGTATTTTCCCAAATATGCCTAAATATCTAAATATCTGCAACTACTCACAGAAAATCACATACTGAAAGAAAAAAGGAACAAATCGAATGTTAAAATAAATTAAGCAGTGACCCATCCAGAGTTTAAGTCTATGGGGTAGTGGGAATAAAGTTTAAGTCTAGGTGAGGGTAGTGGTAATATTTATTACTATCATAATTTGATATTTTTTTAAAGAAGATACCTATGAGATCATTGCTAGGCAATATAAAACAAGTTGGTTGAATCTTACAGTCAGGTAATGATTTTGCCAGTTACATATTGAACGACACTTATAAAAATAAAATTGTCTTCTGTCAAAAAGCTAGTATATATAGAGGTAGCATCAGAGAGAGAAGTTGTAACACACATAAAGCGTAAATGTTTACATCAGGACTAACAACAATATCTGAAAACAATGTTACCAGATTTAAGTTGTATATATTTAGACTTTTTAGTACTCAAAGCTTCTATGTTTATTAAAATAATTGATTTTTACTTTTATTTTAAACACATTACTATTTTATGATAAGCGTCTTATAATAGCTATTTATGTAACTAGTTGCAAAATGCCTTATTTTGTGTAACAGGTAAATATTTGCGGGATGGGCGAAGCGAGGTCCGGCAAAATGAACGAGTTACACAAAACGGCATTTCGTAACGTGTTACCTACAAGATTTTTTCAAATTTTGACTTGATTATTTATAAAATTGTTTATGGTTTAAAAATAATTCACCACCATTCTTCTGTAGTTAGGTACTTTCAATCAAATATTTCAGAATTGTTGTACCTGACTGCCCTACGACGTTTTTTTTCTCAATCGTAATATACAAAAAAAAATCCGATATAGATTCAACTTTATCGCACATACTTTATATTTTTCCAACTTGGAGCACATACTTTGATTACTATATATACGGTGCAAGAGAGAGGTCCGAGACGCCCAACATTGGGCGCGGCCATTTTGATTCCTATGCCACAGTTTATAGCTAAAGAGTCAGATCGCTCATTCTGCGTCGGCACTTTTGATCTCAATGTTCCAGTTTATACACTGCGCAACTCGGATAATACAATATATGACAACCGCCTATAATAAAACAGCAGTCTTCTGCGTATCCTGAATTTATATCCCTGGAGTGGATGTTATTTTGGAACTTTCAACTGGTCCGAGTGAGCTAACTGATTCTTTAGCAATAAACTGTGACCCCAAAAATAATATTCACTGACACTGACAGCAGCAAGCAAAATGTCAGGTGCGTTTTAATAATCCGCTTCTGATTATGGAATTGTCGGTTTAGTTGTTTTAACCTGTCAGATTAAAACAAGAAAACCGACAATTCCGAAGCAGAAGCGGATGAATAAAACGCACCTATTAAAAATATTGCGCCAAGATGTAGGCAACACGTAATAAGGGATCAAAATGGCGGAGTTTTCTATCTTATTTTAAAAGACACTCAGAAAGCTGCGCAGTGCGACCATTCTCCGTATAGTAAAAGAAAATCAAAGTATGTGACTTGGAGCGATTTAAGTCAGTTTGAAATAACAAGTGACATTTGTAACTTGCGAAACGGTTTTAGTTTTTCTCTTATGCCTCGAATAGCATCATCATCATCTATTTTCATAAGGGAATAAAGACATGAATTCCCTTTATAACTTAACTTGATTTCTTTTTTTCGATTTCCAGCATATTTTGTCTTGTCACGACTTCAATGTCATGAATTAACTGTGACATTAGGAAAAACAGTTTTCATTTTCTTTTTAAACTAGCTTTCAAGAAAGTGTGTTATTTTGCATAAGTACATAAATATTGTTACGCAGCACCCTGCAGTAGCCTGCGGCTATCATAGGAAACGTAAAGATAGAAAAAGAAGTGGAATGTTACTCATCGCTCTACAGTGTGTCGTCATAAGTAAAAGTACAAGTAAAAGAAGATAGAATATTTCAGAAATGTCCAGAAATGTCATTACCCGTCAAGAATATTCTAGATGACAGTTCGAGAAGGTTCAAGAAGATCAAGCAAGCTATATAAGTCGACGACCTGACGTCAGAGTTTGAGTTTAATGATAGACGTTACATGTTAATGTTATCAGTTGTATCGTTATTGTTAAAGTTGAATTGAGTTATTGTAAAGTTGAGTTAAAATAAATTGTGATACCAAAACCAGCACAATAAGGTGTAAATTATAAAATTTGATTTTGTAATACTTTACTAAATCTAGCAACGGTTGGCAAAGGTTCAAAATCAGTGGTCAAACAGAAAACAGAACTGTCAAATCCAATTCTCAAATACAGTTGACCAATTAATTTTTTAAGAACACGTCGCGATGTTATAGCAATCTGTTAGCTGATCGAGTGTATTCAGTGATTCTGAATTAGTTTGCGAAATAATCAAAACCCAAAACAAGCCCGAATCTTCCGATTATTTAGTTTTGTCTGTGTTGTGTTATAGTGTTTTCCAGAAAAGTTTTTGTTTTGTTTTTAGCTCTAAATAATTTGTAGTTTGTAAAATACATTAACTTTTTGTAATTATGAAGACCTGTACAGTCTGCCATAAACAATTTCGAAAAGGCGAAGGAATTTCATTCATAAACAATCAAATTAAAATGAATAAATCAATGTGTTAAAAAAAAGTTTAACATCTGGTTTTTATTAATTAAAGTGTAAACCCCAAACGCCCAGTTAAACAATCTGAAATTTCATTTTAATACAAGTAACCAATTATTGATTTTTGTTTTCCCAAACGCAATTAGAAATTTTCTACGTTTGTGAGTCGAATTCTTGTCAAAATATACAACCTGAAATTCCACGATATGTTTGTGACTGCTTAACATTGAATACTTATAAGACTGTCTCTCTCATGCTGCCTCTATATATCCTACCCAGAGTTTATAGCTAAAGAATCAGTTCGCTCACTCTGCCTCGGTACTTCTAATCTCAATGTTCCAGTTTATACATTGCGCAACTCGGATTTTTATCCCTGGCATATAGAGAATTAAATTATAATAGCCCAAGAGCCCACTGCAAACGTTTACTCTCATCTGATAACGAAATGAAATATACCCCAAAATCATGTAAAAACAATGTACCAAATGGCACCTGTGCCGATCCCAATCCTGAGCAAAGTGGTTAAAAAATTATTTTTAATTAAATAATCACGTAAGGCATGACAGCGCTAATTTTGTTTGCCCTTAAGTTTTCCAAAAAATAACATATTCAAAAATATCTTGATATATATCGTTAAGGGGAAACATTTTAATCCTCTTAACATCGCACTAAAACATCTATCCACGTATAGTAGGTAAAAATCATTAAACATATGAATCAATTTGTGCTGATTTAAAAATTTATTTGTATACCTATTGTTGCGATTCATTTTTATAGATTGCCATAGAAACAACAAAAACTACTATGATAATGGGTGCGTTCACCAGACGGCAACAGTTGAGTAGTTGAGTAAGCGATCGCGTTCGGCGGACTCGATGACTTTACGCTGAATGTCATGCTGCAAATTTCACCCAGCGCGATGAATTTGCGCTGAGCCGACTCAACATATGCTTAGACATGCGCAGTGAGATGACAATTCATTGTTGCGCGTGCTTTCTTGATTTTTAAAACGTACATATTATGGAAACTAATACAGAAAATTTGTCAACCTACAGTTTGGTGTTTTCTGACGAGGATCAGCATCAGCCAATAATTACAAACAATATAAGGTTATGTTCAACAGTCTAATCTGACAGTTCTGTGACAGACATAGACTCAACGGTCAACGATGCGTTCAGCCAATTTCCATCTGCTGTCGGATGTTAATGCCCAGCCGAAAGTTAACTGCTGACGTCTGGTGAACGTACGCAATGGTTTAAAAGAATTGTCTAACAAGAGTTTATAATTATGACTATCTCTGCAAATGGTCTATACAAAGTCATCCTTCTTCCTTTCACACATACACATGGTTTAAAAGCTAGGTTGACCATGAATTAGGATTGTAATTTTCAGAGAAAACCCAATTGTCGCTGTCATATCTTATGTGATTCTTTTAAATATAAAATAATTTTTTTTTAACCACTTTGCTCAAGGTAGGGATTGGCACAGGTGCAATTTGGTAAAGTACAATGTTGTTACATGCCTTGCAGTAGGCTCTCTTACTATAACCAATACAATATGATAGCCGCCTATAATCAAACAGCAGTCTTCTGCGCATCCTAAAAGTGTATCCCTGGAGGGCATGTTATTTTGGAACATCCAATTGGGTCCGAGTGAGCTAACTGATTCTTTAGCTATAAAGTGTGCTCTAGTTTTGTAATCTTTACAAACTTACAATTATTATGCCCGACAGTTAATTTGAATGCACCTTACCAGAACTGCGTATAGCCGCAGAAAAAGCTACCGAAAGCAAAGCATATTGTAAATGGCTTCTCGACTGTTTCGAAGGGTTCAAATCCACAGATATCTAACCGATTGTGCATAAACATTTTTTTCGAGCTGGTTTTTTAAAATATTGATAAGTCCTAACTATCTAACAAAAAGCATAGGTTAAAAAAGCAGGAGATGGAACATTTGTCCCATAGATCAGGGACATAAAGATAGGAAACGCAATGACCGCAGCAGCAAAGGCATCATCTATGCGTATCAGACACGTATCAGATGTTAACTAAAGGTACACGTCGTTTGTAGACACACGTAGACGTGGACAGCAGTGGACAGTTTGTTAATATAAATGTCAATTAGTTGTATATATTTATAAAGTAGAATCCTGAATTTAAATTTTAAATTTTGAGTTCATGATTATGTTAAACTCTAGATAAACTAAGTGAAATGGTTGTGCCTTTTTTATGTGTAATTTGAGGACAATAAATATATTTTGTAATATTACCTGTTGCATTAGTAACACATGCTACATGAATAAATGTAACAACCACAATGTGGAGTTCTTTTATTAACCAAAGTAGATCTAGTCATGTAAGTAACACAAATTAACTGAATGTGTAGCACTCCAGAATCCAAGGGCACTATATCTAGGAGGATATCAAATAGAAGAGGGAGACTTACCTAACTTGAAGCCACTTCAAATCCTACACTTCCTTGAGAAAATAGGATTGGAAGGGTCGCTATAGGCATTGAGACATTTCCTTAGTGCAGTGGCGACAGAAGGGGGCACAATAGATCTTTTAGGTCGCAGTGTATTAACACCCCATTATCAACATAACATAACATAAGTAACACAAATATTAGCCAACTTTTGTCACAAGTATTTAATTATTATTTATTGTTTTAGAACAAGAAAACGGCTTCAAAACGTTAGGAAGAAGATTTGATATAGGAAGAAAAATATCTGAATTCCCTTTACTGAGTTTGCACTTAACATTTTTAAATAAGACACCATTGGTCATTCGTTTGGAAAATAAGAACAAACATGCTAATGTTACAAATAACGATCAAAAATTAAAATTGTAGTATTCTTTTTAATAAATAATTTAGCGTAATTACATTATTTAAATTTATTTACCAGAACGTAAGAGTGCAGTCGATATTTATGCAACACTTATTATCAGGTTTTTAAATTTCCCGCTGCGTTATTTGTTTGATATCGATAAAAGCGCCACATGAGTCAGATGTTAACTGCGTTAAAGCTGATCTTTGTTAAGCAGTGTATTTAGTAAAGTACGTAACTCCATTTAGAAAAATTTTACAGGAGTCCCAAAAAACTAATTTAAATTAGAACCTCTGAACGTATGTAAACGGAATTTGTTTTTATGAAAATTAATATAATTTGAAAGAATAATAAAATAGCGTTTCTCAGATGATAAATCTCCCATTTTGGTACTAAATGGAGTTATAATTCGCATTTCAGGAAAAAGTGGAGTTACACATTTTGCTATTACGCAGACGATGGGCTTCTTGTGAGCGTTTTCTATCTTTATGTCCGTTATCTCTGATTTGCCCTAAACAGGTTGACGTTGATCACTTCATACAGCAATCAGTGACAGCTTTCGGCAATGAACCTGAACGAAAAAGACCATATATAAGGTGGCCAAACACAATACATGATGTGGATCGTTATTAGGCATTCCAACGACCTGTCAAATTGGTGACAAATGAGAACTGATATTTAGATATGGCAACCCTGTGAGCCTGTTGTCATTGACTGGGCAATGCACATACTTTGATTTTCTTTTACTATACGGAGAATGGTCGCACTGCGCAGCTTTCTGAGTGCCTTTTAAAAGGAGATAGAAAACTCCGCCATTTTGAACCCTTATTACGTGTTGCCTACATCTTGGCGCAATATTTTTAATAGGTGCGTTTTAATCATCCGCTTCTGCTTCGGAATTGTCAGTTTTCTTGTTTTAATCTGACAGGTTAAAACGACTAAACCGACAATTCCGAAAGCAGAAGCGGATGATTAAAACGCACCTGATATTTTGATTGCTGCTGTCAGTGTCAGTGAATATTATTTTTGAGGTCACAGTTTATTGCTAAAGAATCAGTTAGCTCACTCGGACCAGTTGAAAGTTCCAAAATAACATACACTCCAGGGATACAAATTCAGGATACGCAGAAGACTGCTGATTTATTATAGGCGGTTGTCATATATTGTATTATCCGAGTTGCACAGTGTATAAACTAAAACATTGAGATCCAAAGTGCCGACGCAGAGTGAGCGATCTGATTCTTTAGCTGTAAACTGTGTCACAGGGTTCAAAATGGCCGCGCCCTATGTTGGGCGTGTCGGACCTCTCTCTTGCCTCGTATAGTAATCAAAGTATGTGGGGCAATGATACATATATAGTTATATAGATTGATCAAAGCGGGTCGTTTGCGAGCGGCCATATTGCCTCGCAAGTCTTCGAGCATATATTAATCAGAATCAATTTTGCAAAAATGTGTTTACAAACCAATATTTAGCCTTTGAATAGACTAAAAAAAATTACCTACATTTTTACTTCAAGACATAAGCTTATTTTAACAAATATGGATGATCAATCTATGTAACTATCTATTTTATTGACCTTGTCAAATTACCAGGCCTACAGGGTTGCCATAATTTTGCCATATCATAACCTCTCAAAACCCACTGATAGTCATTTTGTTTGGATTGCTTTATTCGTCATTTTTGGTAACAATATTAAAAGTCACTTGTTGACTGATAGGTGCTGCCAATTTTTGATTTCTTAACTTCGATTGCCTAATTTTGAAAAACGTTATAAGAGCAATAGCACCACATATTTTGATTGCACTGCGCAGCTTTCTGAGTGCCTTTTAAAAGGAGATAGAAAACTCCGCCATTTTGATGCTTACGTGTTGCCTACATCTTGGCGCAATATTTTTAATATTTTGCTTGCTGCTGTCAGTGTCACTCACATACTTTGATTTTCTTTTACTATACGGAGAATGGTCGCACTGCGCAGCTTTCTGAGTGTCTTTTAAAAGGAGATAGAACATTCCGCCATTTTGAACCCTTATTACGTGTTGCCTACATCTTGGCGCAAAATTTTTAATAGGTGCGTTTTAATCATCCGCTTCTGCTTCGGAATTGTCGGTTTTCTTGTTTTAATCTGACAGGTTAAAACGACTAAACCGACAATTCCGGAAGCAGAAGCGGATGATTAAAACATACCTGATATTTTGCTTGCTGCTGTCAGTGTCAGTGAATATTATTTTTGAAGTCACAGTTTATTGCTAAAGAATCAGTTAGCTCACTCGGACCAGTTGAAAGTTTCAAAATAACATCCACTCCAGGGATACAAATTCAGGATACGCAGAAGACTGCTGTTTTATTATAGGCGGTTGTCATATATTGTATTATCCGAGTTGCACAGTGTATAAACTGGAACATTGAGGTCAAAAGTACCGACGCAGAGTGAGCGATCTGATTCTTTAGTTGTAAACTGTGTCACGGGAATCAAAATGGCCGCTCCCTATGTTGGGCGTGTTGGACCTCTCTCTTGCCCCGTATAGTAATCAAAGTATGTGGTGTCACTGAATTTATTTTTGGAGTCACAGTTTATTGCTTAAGAATCAGTTAGCTCCACATACTTTGATTTTATTTTACTATACGGAGAATGGTCACACTGCGCAGCTTTCTGAGTGCCTTTTAAAAGGTGATAGAAAACTCCGCCATTTTGATCCCTTATTACGTGTTGCCTACATCTTGGCGCAATATTTTTAATAGGTGCGTTTTAATCATCCGCTTCTGCTTCGGAATTGTCCGTTTTCTTGTTTTAATCTGACAGGTTAAAACGACTAAACCGACAATTCCGGAAGCAGAAGTGGATAATTAAAACGCACCTGATATTTTGCTTGCTGCTGTGTCAGTGAATATTATTTTTGGAGTCACAGTTTATTGCTAAAGAATCAGTTAGCTCACTCGAACCAGTTGAAAGTTCCAAAATAACATCCACTCCAGGGATTCAAATTCAGGATACGCAGAAGACTACTGTTTTATTATAGGCGGTTGTCATATATTGTATTTTCCGAGTTGCGCAGTGTATAAACTGGAACATGGAGATCAAAAGTGCCGACGCAGAATGAGCGAAGTGATTCTTTAGCTATAAACTATGGTAAAGGCATCAAAATGGCTGCGCCCTATGTTGGGCGTGTCGGACCTTTCTCTTGCACCGTATAGTAATAGCACCAATCCCGCAGTGACGTATAGCACCAGTGGGTATTGTTTGAAAGGTTTCGGAGACCTATTTAACAAATTTGATTTTGTTCCTTCTCCAATTGGTGGATACTTCATTGATATCGATTTTTCAAAAACGATTTTGATTTACTTTATTTATCTTGATTTATGGTAGTAGTGAATAATGTCGATGTTATTTGATTATTTCGCATAGGTAATTTGGATCATCGTTTGACAATGGGTTTCATGTTTGTGCAAAGAATATGAGTTTAAATTTTTGCATTCTTCGTCCTCGTACTTATACTTCATTCCTTGTATTGCCAGGAAATATTTAGCGCGGATAAGGATTGAGTTATTTTTGGTATTGAATAGAAGTGTAAGTACGAATAATTTTCTGGTTAGGTTATAGGAAAGTGAATCATAAATACTATTCGACTGTTAGAACAATAGAAGTTTACTCTAATAATTTCATAATATTTATGAAATAAATTTATAATATTCTAAATCTATTACTTTCACAATGCTATAGTGGACTGTTTTTAATCCTCAAATATTGTCGAGTATATAAATTATTTAAGCGCGGCGCTACTGACATTGTTTAAGGATGATGTTACCGAAGTGATCGATAACAGCAGACCAGTGCGCTTCGTGTAATATCTTCTCTGTTCGTGTTCGCCTTACTGGGATATTATCATGCCCTGAGGCTTTGTTGGTAGTACCCAAAGATAGTATCAAGATTTTACAGAATTTTTATAATCTTTTTCTCTTTGAGTGACGTGATTAGCATTAAGTGAGGAACGAAGGAAATTAACTTGAGTATGAGAGCTACATTTAAAGTTAAATTTGCTTAGAAGTCAGAATATTTTGGCTGATGTGATAATAAGTGTTCTATCTTCAGTACTAAGAAAATGTATCGATTAAACTCTAAAATTTCTTTCCACATAAATATTTTTTAATTTTGTCGTTAAATCAGGAGAATAACAGTAGAGCCGGTTGCAAGAACAATCATTAAAATTTATGAGTCTGCTAAAATGTGTTTTCATTGTTAGTAATTTAAATTTCAGACAGATAACATTTACAAGTTCTGCCAAAGTTCATCAGAATCATGGGAGCAGCCACACGAGAGCAAGGGGCATCTGCCTTCCCCCGAATTTGTGCCTATAGGACTTACACCCTCTGAAAATTTTTTAAACGTCGCCCTGGATCATACCCATAAATTTTAATGAATGTGGTTACTTTAAATTTTATTAGTTAATGAAGTTGTGATACTTACGTCTACTGCAATGTCAAATGATCCGGGATTCCTAGAAGACATTATACAGTATACTAAGGAGACATCTTTGACAGAACCGAGGTTCTGATTTAAAAGACAGGCCTGCAATTTATTTGATCTACATTCTGCTGATCCATGTTGACAAAAGAATTCGTACTTGTTACCATTTAAATTATGCTAAAAAAATACCAGTTACATTTAGTTAAATGATGTCGGCGTTTAGACTTATGGGTAAAAATTATGGAGTGTAAAGCTAAGGGAACTATCATCTCTCCCTCAAAATGTATAAAATTGGAATGGCGCTTCTGTACCAGAAGGACGCCGACAGTCGATAATTCAAGAAAAGCCAGTTCACAGAGCACTAAGAGAGCCTTAGTTTTAGATTTAAATTAATTTTAAATAGGTCAATATATAGATGGCGCTGCGCTCAATAATTTTTATTTGATGCATCTTGTAAAAAAATGCATTTTTAAGCAGATTTTATTCTATGAACTAATTCGATAAATCTAGTAATTTTTGATATACAAAGTGGGTCACTCAAAACAGTTTCATCCTGTTTTTCACCATTAATCATTGTATTTAAAGAAAATGCTAGAATAGGTCGATTTTTATTCCAAATTTAAAATATTTTTACATTACAGACATCTGTCATGTGTCAACCCCCTCCCTTGCACTTCACCAACATCTTAATTTTAAATAGGTAATGTACCATGTATGGTACATTACTGAAAAAGTAATTTAATGGGGAATTCAGAAATATTTCTGTACACTGCGTTACTTTAATTTTATTGCCCTCTAGCGGAAAAAAACAATTACGTTTTATAAAGTGTGACACTACAATATGTAGTACATCATTAAAAAGTAAATTTTGAGGAATTTATAAATATGATTGTTTATTGCAATACTTTTTATTGTACTGCCCTCTATATGGGATAAAAAAAAACTACGTATTATAAAGTGTGACACCTTATTTGAAAGAAAATGTAATTAATAATTCAATGCACTACATAACATTAATATAAATAGTCTCCATTTTCCACTTGCAATAGTTTGAAAATTAGTCATGCATTATTTCAAACATTATTATTGCTAACTTTATTTTGTGGCAAGTGCAATATGAAAATATTTATATTAATGATATGTGGTGCATTCAATTGGTAATTAAATTAGCTTTCAAATGAAGTGTCACACTTTATAATACGGTATAGGTTTTTCATCCCGATAGAGGGCGCTAAAATTAAAAGTATCGCAATAAACAATCATATTTATGATTTTCCCACAAAATTACCTGACAGATGTCTGCATTGTGAAAATGTGTTTAATTTGAAATAAAAATCGACCTCTTTTAGCATTTTCTTAAAATCTAATGATTAATGCCGAAAAACAGAATGATACTGTTTTGAGTGACCCACTCTGTATATGAAAAATGGCTAGATTTATCGAATTAGTTTATAGAACAAAATCTGCTTAAAAATGCATTTTTTACAAGATGCACTATATAAGAAAGATCCTCCCAACGAAAAAAAAAAAAAAAAAATATTGAGCGCAGCGCCATCTACATATTGACCCATTCAAAATTAATTTATATCTAATATTGAAGCTCTCTTAGCGCTCTATAAACTGCCTTTTACAGAAAAAAAATATCTAGCCTGGGAGTTTTTATTGGTACACCCTGTATATGCACAATTCTGATAATATACGACAATAGTGCTTTTCGTTGTCCGATTTAGATATGCTTGAGCTATCTATATAACTATATATCATTAAATCTTTCCCTTCTAGTACACGAACGCCATCTTAATTTTATACATTTTGGGGGACACTTTTTGAGATAAACAACCGTATGAGATTGTCCTCCTTTCCTATACACCCCATATAAAAAATGTAAAATGGCCTCATTCTGTTTTTTTTTCTATTCCTCTTATCTTTTATATCCTTTATTAGATATCAGATTGAAAAGAACTCAAACTATTTAACATGACCAAATTTAGACATATATTAATAAAAAGAAAGAGTCAACATGATTATCATACATTTACACACCTGCATAACTTATTTAAGATTAAATAAATAAAAACAAGTCAACATTCCACGAATATCAGACGTTTAAAAAGACCCGATTGGAATGGAATTTTAATTTCACGTTGTTATTGTGGATTTTTGAATTTTGTTTTAGCTGATTATTGAAATTCCCATAAAAATAGTAAAACAATGTCAACCTTGAATCCCTGGTGGATTTATTATATTAACCGGGCCCTTCTTTGAATAAGTCAGAAGAAACTAAAATAATTCCTGAAAACGAAAAACGGCAGAACATTTAAACAACCAAATGCATATACAGGGAGCCCTGATGAAAAAGTACCAGATCTATAATCACTCTTTCAACATTTTAAACAAACGCTCGAACTCGTCAATTTTTGTTTAAAGTGGGATTTTTCTCATACTGACATCATCATTTACCTCCTCTCCATCTCTCCAGTATAATTTAAATAGGGAAAGTATGACAAATTCAAAATATAATTTTTCTTCCTATAGAGGGCGCTAAAATCAAATGGAACGAAATAAATAGTCATAATACTAAATTCTCCATAAAATTACCTTTAATGATATGTTATAGTTGATATTTTCCTTATTTAAAATGTATTGAATAAAGTGACGGAGAGGAGGGGAATGATGTAGGAAAGTTGAGGATATGACAGAAAGATGTTAAAATATAAATAGGCTTTTGAAGTACCTTTATTGGAGAATACAAAATATACAACAACATCGATATAACTGAAATTAAGATAAAACCATTAGTAACTAGTTACTTGTACTCAAAAAACTGAAGTCTAATAACAATAACTAAATGATTATTAGCTTATATCTTGACAAAAGTTGTACTTTTTTAATAAAATAACTTTTTTATATCTACATTTGGATAATAAGTTATTGGGGATACCGCGCACAATTTTGGTTAATCCCCGTTTGAAATGTGGGTGTTATTTCTGCCGCATCCTGTAGTTGTCATTTAATAAAAATTTGTTGTTCGGCAATCTCTGGTTCAGCTCTGTCAAATAACGATGGATGAAATAAATATTAGTTTCTAAGTTGCTCTCTACTTATACAAATAGATTATCATTTTTTTTATTTGGTTTTTATCATAATTCCGTTTGCTTTTTATCAAATTACCATGAAGTTATTTTGGAAGCTGATGTCTCCACCAGTTTACATGTTATGAAAGGTATTCCATTTTAGGACTATTGATTTTCTAATCATATACAGGGTGTTATAGACTCGCAATCAATTTTCAAATAAAAGTTATATGGACTTGAAAAATACATATTTTAAAAATATTTTTGAATATACAGGGTGTTGCGTTTCTGCCTGACAAATAAAAATGTATGTTTTTTAAATAGCACATCCTGTATTTTATTTTATTTTTAGAATATTTTGGTAATACTGTATTTAACTCTAAAATATTTTTTAAAATATTACAGAGTTGCCTAACAAATAATTTTTTTTGCAATTAGAGAATGAAGCAGACCCCAAATTAAATTATCATAATTTAGGTAGGTTTATACTGATTTCAAAATTGTTTAACATAGAGACTTATAAAAAAATAAGCTGATAAATAGTGGTGATAGAACCTGTATTTTTTTTGTTACAGAGTGTCTTGAAACATGTCCTAAATATGGCTAATTTTAAGTTCAATTTACTCAATTTTTCAAATGTAACACCCTGTTTATTATTTAAGCATAAATTTCCTTATAATTTTTCTCATCCAACGATACTAACATGTTAGCCAATAACACAAATACAGGGTGTCCCATCAGTGCGTAATTAATCAATAGCTGTTTTATTATTGGAAATACGAAAAAATAAAATAATATAAAAGTTGTATGACCATGTTTAATAAATATTCTTAAAGATACAGGGTGGCACATAAACGAGGTTCTTACCAAACTTATACATTTTTAAAGCAAAACACCCTGCAGCTAGTTATACATATTTGATTGTTATCACATCGTCAAACAATTTAAATATACTTAATTTATTTGCTATGTTGTATATAGGGTGTGTCAAAATGCGGCGTAATGATTTTGTTAATGTTTTAAATGGAATACCCTATATGTTATACCACCAATTAATTAATACAGGGTATCCCATCTAAAAAATTGAGAAAATCATAACCACACGTTTTGAAACACCCTTTATACAACATAGCAAATGGATGAGGTCAAATTGTTTGACGGTGTGAAAATAATCAAATATGTATATCTGCCTGCAGGGTGTTTTGATTTAAAATTGGTCAGCACCTCGTTTATGGACCACCCTGTATATTTAGGAATAATTGTTAAATATGGTTATATAACTTTTATATTAAACATTTCTTCGTTTTTATCAATATGATATTGATTAATTGGTTTATAAAATACAGAGTATTCCATTTAAAAAATTGAAAAAATCGCAAACTCGCATTTTGACATAACCTATATACAACATAGCAAATAATATAAATTTATTAAAATTGTTTCATGATGTAAAAACAATCAAATATGTAGGTTATATTTTATTAATTATTAAGTCAAATAATTATTTAGTTTACAAGTGATTACCGATAGAACACAATGCGTATTACCTAATTTTTTTCGTATTTCCAAAAATAAAACAGCTATAGATCAATTACGCACTTATGGTACACTCTGTATATGTGTTATTGGCTAACATCTTGGTATCGTTGAATAGGTAAATTCATAAGGAATTTTATGATAAAATAATATACAGGTTGTTGCATTTGAAAAGTTCAGTAAATTGAAGTTAAAATTAACCTTATTTAAGACATGTTTCAAAACACTCTGTATAAAATAAACCAGTTCTATCACCACTATTCGTTAGCTTAGTATCATGTAAGTCTGCATATTAAGCAACTTTGAATTCAGTGTAAACCTAGCCAAATTATGATAATTTATTTTGGGGACTGCATCATTCTCTAATTTCATAAAAAAATAATTGCTTGGCAACCATGTAATATTTTAAAGAAAAATTCTAGAGATGAATACAGTGAATAGAGTATTACTAAACCATTCTAAAACTGAAATAAAATCAATCTTAAAATATAGATTATTTTGCCAGGCAAAAACTCAACTCCCTGTATATCCAAAAATATTTTTAAAATACGTATTTTTTAAATTCATACAACTTGTATTTAAAACTTGTTCGCGTGCCTACAATACAAATTGAAATATTGAACAATTACATACTAATGGGATATAGATAATAGATATCATTAGTTAAAATAAGACAAAAATTATAGCTAAAATAATACGAAATAAACATTTATGGATCAGGTTAAAACTTAAATAAATAAATAAAGTGAAGTTAAAAGCTTAATTTTTTTTTAGGTAACCGGAGACGCTTTTTCTGCCATGTGAAGGGTAACGTATAATAATAAAAAAAAAAATAAAAAACGAGGAAAGATTAAAGGTTAAACATATTTGCTTTCATCCAAGATGTATTGTGTTTAATTAATTGTTAAACAAGTTTAACCTGTAAACTAAATATAAAAATGAATGTTGAGTTGCGGATTTCACCATTAAAATTACAATATACATATAAGCTGTTGGTGGGTGTTAAAAATATGTGAGGTTTGCTGTTAATTGATTTCTATGTTTTAGGAAATATAAAAATTATTTAAACAAAACTTACGATTGCTTTTCCATATGGTACTAATTCCAAAGAGACAAATGGTGAAAGTTGAGTCCAATGAGGATACAGTTGTTGGCCTATGAATTTGATACTGTCGTAACATAACCCTTCATAATATATGGTTACCTTGACAGATGTCTGCAAAAATACAGTTTATTTTTATAATTAAGTTAATATATATTTGTAAAGTGGGAATCTTGGTTGCCCAACAACACTTAGGTCTCACCAGGCTTACTCTGCATTGTGTATGTTATTAGTCCAATAAAAACGCTAGGCCCAAAGAGTATTTAGTTGGCAGTTTTCTTGGCTAGTTAACTGGCAAGACTTTATTATCAATCAGTTATTGTACAAGGGAAATAAGTTCACTTCTAATCTAAAATATACCAGAGTATACATTTTTTAATATCTGTAAGAACAACAAAACTTATCAGTTTTGCTACATTCAGTCTCGTTGATTGTACATACGATACGGGGTGACAATTTAAAAACGAACAATGGTTATATCTGCTGAACTAAAGATGATATCAGAAAAGTAAAATCTAATTTATGCCGGACGCATATTCGTATTGGACAATGGAAATGTTCAAACTAAACTCATACCGGACGCGCGTTATTGCACAATAAACTGTGCAATAATAGTTGTTTGATACGATTTAGTGTGCCGCATGAAATTCGTTGAAGTAAATAAATATAAACCCTAAACATAAACCTTAAAATTTTTGTATTTACATTTTTCTTCTAGTTCGAGAAACAAAAAACTTAAAAGGGGCGACATTATAAAGGATAACCCTGAATCCTGTTCATCAAAATTATTTAGCGTTTCGAATTTCATCGATTCATTTATTTAAAACTAATTTTGATGCATGGGTAGGATTCCTCACTCAGAGAATTCACTGATGGGCTCTAATTAACAGTGCTATTACTAAAGCGGCGCTGGAAGACAGTAACAAGGCCTGTCTGTAGTGGTGCAGGAGAATTAGAGTACCAGCAATTCTTCGCTATGGAGTGATAGACAACAAGTACAATCCATAACCTTCATAGAACACGAGGCTAATGATCTAAGTTGTCGAAGCAGAATATGATACTGAGCTATCCACATTCCATTTAAAAAAAAAGAATAACGTAAATGAATATAATTTTGCAAACGTCTGTAATGTTTGTTTATTTATTAATAATTTATTTAAACACTTATTTATTTTAAAACAATACTATTCAAATTTATATATATTTCGAATGTCTTTAAACTGTTCACTATTTATCTTCACTGTCTATACAGGGTGTACCAATAAAAACTCCCAGGCCGTTTATTTTGGTAAGTAATAGAGATATTTTAATTCTGTAAAAGCCAGTTCATAGAGCGCTAGAAGAGCTTCAGTTTTAGATATAAATTAATTTTAAATAGGTCAATATGTAGATGGCGCTGCGCTCAATATATTTTTTTCGATGGGAGGAACTTTCTTATATAGCGCATCTTATAAAAAATATATTTTAATGCATATTTGGTTTTATAAAGTAATTTGATAAATCTAGCCATTTTTGATATACAGAGTGAGTCACTCAAAACAGTTTCATCCTGTTTTTAGGTATCAATCATTGGATTTTTAGAAAATGCTAAAACAGGTCGATTTAGATTTATATTTTAAATTAAACACATTTTTATCATACAGACATCTGTCATATGTCAATTCCCTCCCTTCCACTTATCCAACTCCTTAATTTTAAATATGAAATATAACATGTATAGCACATCATTGAAAAGGTAATTTTATGGAGAATTTAGAAATATGACCGTTTATTGCGATACTTTTAATTTTAGCGCCCTCTATCGAAATAAAAAAACCTGTAACGTATTATAAAGTGTGACACTTCATTTGAAAGCTAATTTAATTACTAATTCAATGCACCACATAACCTTAATATAAATATTTCCATATTGCACTTGCAACAAAATAAATTTTGCAATAATGTTTAAAATAATGCATGACTAATTTTCAAACTATTGCAAGTGCAATTATGGAGGATATTTAATTAATGTTATGTGGTGCATTAAATTAGTAATTAAATTTGCTTTCAAATAAAGTGTCACACTTTATAATACGTTCAGTTTTTTTATCCCGATAGAGGGCGGTACAACAACTAAAAGTATCGAAGTGAACAGTCATATTTCTAAATTCCCCATAAAATTTAATGATGTACTACACATTGTAGTGTCACACTCTATAATACATAGTAATTGTTTATCCCGCTAGAGAGCGATAAAATTAAAGTAAAGCAATGTACAGAAATATTTCTGAATCCCCCATTAAATTACCTTTTCAATGATGTACCATACATGGTACATTACCTATTTAAAATTAAGGTGTTGGAGAAGTGAAAGGGAGGGGGTTGACACATGACAGATGTCTGTATTGTAAAATTGTTTTTAATTTGGAATAAAAATCGACCTGTTTTAGCATTTTCTTAAAATTCATTGATTAATGCTGAAAAACAGGATGAAATTGTTTTAATTGACCCACTCTGTATATCAAAAATGGCTAGATTTATCGAATTAGTTTATAAAACAAAATCTGCTTAAAAATGAATTTTTTACAAGATGCGCTACACAAGAAAGATCCTCCCATCGAAAAAAAATTATTGAGCCCAGCGCCATCTACATATTGACCTATTTAAAATCAATTTTTATCTAAAACTAAAGCTTTCTTAGTGCCCTATGAACTGGCTTTTACAGAATTAAAATATCTCTATTACTTACTAAAATATCCGGCCTGGGAGTTTTTATTGGTACACCCTGTATACAACTGACTGCTGCGTTGTTCCTCCACCAATATTTATATACACATTTAAAATTTTGGCGAAGGTACTAGAATTTTCTTCACCAATTCTCATCAATACTAGAAATATTATCACTTTGACTCTGGAATTACTCGAAAGCGCCTCCGCCATAGTTGTCACATATGTTTGGTCTTAAGGGGTATAATTATGTATGATAATCGGACAAGTTGAGCCTCGAAGGCCAAATAAGACAGAGAAGGACTTTGAGAATTAGAGCATGACTGAATAATGAAATAGCTCGTATTACACTTCAATGAAGTCTGCAGACAGAAAAAAATCAAAAAATTTTACTATTCGCTATTCAAGCTAAGTGATACGCTCTCTGAAAACTTGAAAAGGTGTCTATAAGCAGGACTTAGTTCAGTGTTGCCAGAAGTAGCGGAATTTTTTATAAAATTGTGTTGGTTAAACAATGATTCACGATCATTTTTCAGTTGAATTATTTAAAATATTACGAAAAGTAAGATCAAGGTATTTATTCATTTACTTACATTTATTTCCTCCTCATATTTGAATTTTGTTCTTAGAACACGATCTTCATTTGATGGATAATAATCATAATTATTTCGATAAATATTACTTTGGCAACAAGGGCTAAATAACATCAAGACAAACACAAAAAATTAAATTATCTTTAGTTTTCACTAGTGATGGGCATAATCGAATGATTTTAATAATCGAATATAAGTATTCGAACGATTAACATAATCGGATGATCATAAATAAATAAATAAATCAATAACGCAACAAACTTGGTCTATAACATAGATAAATTAATATTAATTTAATATTAATTTATCTATGGTCTATACTATAATGTAAGGATTATTTCAGAGAAATGGGTGCCTACTGTATGTCAACCCGTATAGCACTTTAGTGTATAGTGTGTTGCCTATAGAATAATAGATTTTATTTTCATTTAAACTCTGTTAACGAAAAGGTTCAACCGTCCCTTTTGCTTCAACGCGTTGATGTGTTAAGATCATAAATTTTAATGGCCACATGTTTGGATATCACGGCCATTTATAGAGCATTTAAGGATTATTTTGATGTATCAATATTATGATACGCCTCAGTGTTAAAAGGCACTGATATTTTTGAGTCGTGGCTTGTGGAGCCATATTTATTTTTACCGCATTTTTGGAGACGAATCGTTGATCGTCATTGCACGAGTCCAAAAACAAAAATTTTGATATTAGAAGACATTTTACAACAGCATCCTAGGTTGTTAGTGGTGAAGCATGTTGTAAGGTCAACCCTTTGGAACAAGTGTATGCCAGGGCCAGGAAGAACTCTTATCTGCCCCATGGGATTACTTTCAAGTATACAACAGATGAGAGCCTAGCTGGTTACTGTCACTATAATTTTTTTTTACCTCCTCACCTTTTATGAAGAACAGGGCGAATCAAGATTCTACCCGAAGGGATTCATCAGCGACTCACTTTATTTTCCCAAATATTCAAATTCGTATAAGGGTAACTATACCTTATAATTGCAGGTAACAATTTGATAGTTATATACATTTTTTTGATAGGAAATATAGTAAGATTTCCATATTTTTTTTGAGTTTTCCAAAGTTTGATTACTGTTTGCAGTTATTTGATTAGTGATAACACTTAGGTACTTATGACTCTGAAATAATCCACAAACGCAAGGTGCTAAGGTACATACTGTATTATCCTATTTAAGTTATACTAAAATAAGATTTATCGTAGGATAATTTTTCATTATAATTTTTGTACATATAGCATAGTGGGGGCTAATTATTTGTAAAACCAGGTTTGATCCTGAAGATATTTCTTTTGAATTCAATAAGAATCCAATTTATGTAAAAGAACAGCTGATGTCTGAAATTTGTTAAATTTAGGTAACTAAATTACACTTAGTTTATTTTAAAGAACTCAACCAGCTATGTTTTAATATTCTACGAAATACTGTTGTCTGAATTACTGTGAAATCACTATTTTAAATAGATTTGCCCAGACTCTTAAAAAGGGGTGGTTCGGCTCTAAAAATTTACATAAAAATATTATTTACCAAATTTAATTAATAAATAAAAAATAAATTTTAAATTCTTCAATCTTCTCTGCGTCTATCTGTCTTCTTATCTCTTTTTTGTGTGTGCTGCTCGTATCTGCTTGTCTCTGACCCTACCTATGTGTGCTGTTTGTATCTATCTGCTTGTCTCTGTCGTGTTTCTTTTAATATCTCTCCCTGGTATCTCTCCCTGCTACTCTTTCTCTATCTCTGGTTCTATATAATATTTCTCACTTTCTAAATAAAATTCTTTACCTTTATTTTTCCAACCTTCTTTATTGTAATATCCCAGTCTTTAACATTTCTTTATTATTCTAATATAATCTTAATTTTTATTTAACATTTTATATCTATTAATCTTTTTATATCAATTTCCCTTTGACAACTAATTTCTTTCTGACATTTTTCAAAAATAATCAACAAAAATCCCGACATTTTGATTTTAACTTGAATTTTGATTTCAAGATACTTCACCACCCCAGTATTGCTCAATTTAAATATTAATTTTGATGACGTCAGGAATTTCTATATCAATATATATATATATATATATATATATATATATATATATATATATATATATATATATATATACAAAAGATCTCAACCAGTATAAAGTAAAATAAACATTTTTTTTTACTAAAAATATTTGTGTTTTTGTTCTTTTATTATTTCAGAGGTAAGAAGTGTTATATCTTAAACTACATCTTCATAAGATATCGTCCTTATGATTATAATTTCCTCATTTAGTCTTTTTTAAATTAGGTGGCGTCCGGAGCCACCCTAGAAATAAAAACTCCACAACAGTGCTCACCAGACGAAAAGCTGCCGCGCTTGTGGTTTGAAAAGAAAATTTTACTTTGTTAAATTTTCAGATAAGAACGCTTAAATATTAAAAATTAACTTATCGGAACACACTTAATCTGTACAACCCTTCTTTAAGAACAGGAAGGGGTTACAATAACTCCGAAATATGAAAGATTTTATATGTTATTATTCAATCGAGTTTTGAGTCTGTTTAAAGTAGGTAGTCTGTTTTTGGTAATATTGTCAGTGTTTAATATATTTTTTTAAATGTGTTCTGGAACGAAACAGTCAACGGTCTGAAAATACTTCAAAAAATCCGCAGATAAGTGCGTCATGTTTATTACGCAAAAAAGTTTTAAGCTTTTTGGCAATACGACGAATATGAGACAACGTTTAACTCGTATTCATCCTATTCAAATGGCCCAAGAAAATTCCCCACCGGATAATATTGATAATGGTCAAGAAAGAAAAGGACAAAAATTCTAGTACAGCAGAAACTAATTAAATGCAATCAGAACCAGGACCTTCTGGAATTTTAACAAAAAAGACTGATACAACCAATAATTGTGATATCATTCAAAAGCGACCTTAAAACTTTTTCGTGCTAAATCAGGTGAACGTTCACAATCGGAAGTTGCAGAAATTGACAAAAAATTAATAAAAATGATTCCAAAGGGCTACCAACCATTGCCGATAGTAGAAAATAAAGGCTTTTTAGAGTACACGCAGCAATTACAACCATTATACAAATCCCCGAATAGAACAAAAAAGAAATGCAAATGAAATATTACCCAAATTCTACACAGTGGCGGCTTCTAATTTAAAACGCACCTTAGATTACGTTAAAAATATGGCTGTTACAACTCTGTGGCATTTGGGAGACATATGTTAACTTCAAACAACGCATTTTTACTTTCCTATCTGTATGCAGATAAGGAAAGTATAGGAATCATGATTTTTTTCGACCTCGAGTTTTCGACGGATTTTTACGTTTTGAGGTCCCCTGAATCCATAATGACTATTTTCGCGATGATGTATGTGTGTGTGTCTGTCTGTGTGTATGTGTCTGTATCCTCGATAACTCATGAACAGATACAAAGATAAACACCAAATTTTAAACTTAAGCTTTATTCCGGCCTCTAGTGAACTGATTAGATTTTGGGCAGAGACGGAACATCTGAGGGGTACTTTATGGGTGGTTATTTTTATATTTTATGGACTATATCTGTTATTTACATTTGGAGAAGAAAATTTTTCAAATAAAAGTTATATTTATAATATTATTATCTATAATTTTTGTTTTATACAAAATTTTCCTTAAATGATCCGTATTCGAGAAATTTGACAAAATATGAAAAAAATAATTTTTTATAAAAATTAGTTAAATAAAAGTTGTTTGGAATATAATTATCTACAATTTTTATTCTTTACATAATTTCTTTAAAATGGACCATATTCGAAATATTTGAGAAAAATGTGTAAATTACGAATTTTGAAGAAAACTCAAAAATGGATAAAGGAAAAAACATCAAATTTTAAACTTGAGTTTTATGTCGGCCTGAGGTGAAATGATTAGATTTTGGATTAAGTCGAAACATCTGGGGGGTACTTTATAGAAGGTCGTTTTTATATTTTATGGAATATATTTGTTATTTATGTTTGGAGAAGAAAATTGTTTAAATAAAAGTTACTTCTAATATTATTATCTATAATTTTTGCCTTATACCAAATTTTCCTGAAATGGTCCGTATTTGAAAAATTTGACAAAATGTGCAAAATTCTGATTTTTAAGAAAATTGTTAAAATAAAAGTTGTTTGCGATATCGATCTCTATAATTTTTTGTTTTTTACATGATTTTTCTAAAATGGACCGTAATAGAAAAATTGGAGGAAAGGTGCTAAATTTAAATTTTTCAGTATTTTCGTTTTTAATGAATATCTATAGAAAAATGTTTCGAGTTAGATGTATGTGAAAAATGTATACATTTAGTTTATCATCTAAATATTTATAGAGGTGGTGCAATAGGTTGTACAAAAGAACCGAAAAAAGCCTATAATAACTAGATAGGAAAGTCATGTGTTGGACACATTAGATTTTTATTAATTCCACTAATATAAATATTTTTTTATGAATTTTTATTTGATCTAACTATGTTGTCTAGCACTGCTAGTAAATCTGTTATAGTTTGATAAATTATTGATAAGCCCACTTTATTAAATTTTTGTTTAGTAAAATCATGTTAAAATATTATATCATGTGAATATCATGTCTCCCAAAAGTCACAGAACTGAAATCTGGACTTCCGATACTAAGTGGCATATTTCACAGTAACATGTCATTTTATTCATAATGATGAATAGTTTTAGGTACTAAAGAGATTCATGGGTCGCATAATGGAGAAAATATAGCCAATAATTTACCAATTATTTTAAATGAATGGAATATTATAAATAAAATAGTAACTGTTGTTTCTGATAATGATGCAAACATAAAAAATGTTATAAATAAGAATTTAAAAAAGCATCATCATCCTTGTGTTGCACATACTTTGAATTTAAGTATTACTGACGCCATATCAAGCAATTATCAATTAAACAATGTATTGAAGAAATGTAGAACTCTGGTGGGCCATTTCAGACATAGTGTACTGGCCACTGAAAAATTGCTTAAACACAAATGATCAATTGACGACGATTTTATGTGGAGAAATATTCCACTATTTTCTTGGTAATTCAAATCCAATCTACCCTTAGTAATCTTAAAACTGAAACAGCAATAGGCGAGGCATTGAAAAATTTGTTAGTTGACATAGTTGCCCGAAGATTGGGAAATCTTGAAACGAATAAAATTGTTCTCAAAAGCAACATTCCTTGATCTGAGATTTAAGAAAACTTGGATTTGAATCGGAGAACAATGCCCAAAAATGGGTGACTGAATAATTGGAATAACTTATTGCGCATAAAAAGTAATTGACGCGTTCCACTGCAACCAAAGCCTGCAACACTTTTAGAAGCTGGAAAAGAATTGGAGAAGAGTGATCTGTGGTCTCATTTTGATAAGAAATTAAAACATTTTCAACCCCCCCTAGCATGGTAATATTGATGATTAGAAAATATTTGGAAATGGAATTATTAAATAGGAAACGAAATCCGCTCTAATTTTGGGCGAATGTTAAAAACATTATGCCTAATTGCAAGAAACTGCAATGCAATATTTGTGCATCCCTGTAACGTCGGTATCATCTGAAAGGATTTTTTTAAAAACTGGACAGTTAACTAACTTGCGGCGAAATCGATTATCCCCAAAAAACTTGGATAAGATTATTTTTTTAAATGCATCTGGTTTTTAAAATATTATATATATACACATTTTTAAATATAAATTGTTCCTAGTTTACTTTTTGTTAGATTTATTTATTATTGTTTTGTAATAAATATTATTTATTTTATATATAATCAATCGAAAGTACATACATCCTACATCATCATCATCATCGATATCATCAACGATATGCTACGTTTGAAAAGTACCTTATGGAGCGGAGTAGAGCTAGTAGGTTTTTTAGTCACGTAATCATCGAGCAAATAGAGCTTATGTGGAATAAAAGAACGGTTATGGATTTATTTGTGTTTCGCGTTTCCGGTTTTCAATAAAATAACAAACTTAAACCTTTCTTTTAAATCAAATTTGATCTCTCATTTCGTGGTTTTTGTTGCCAGTTGCAAAGTAAAGTTAATTTTTAGCTGTGGTATTTTTCGCTTTCTGATTTCTCTAGAAAATAAACCATGTTCTCATTTCTGTCTGTCAGAAAAGTACATCTACTTTGTCAATTGTCACAGAAATTAAATTTACTCCGAAAGATCTAAAATTTAATTAGGAGTAAATAGATATTACTCGACTTACCAGCTCTGCATTAAAAGACCACAGCAGATCACATCGAGAAACCACAGATATAATAAAAGAACGGCTTTGAGTAAAAAGAGTAAAACGAGGTACTTTTCAAACGCAGCAATGGATGATTCGAATTAAACTCATGGACAAAATTAACGCACCACTTATATTTTGCTCGATAATCTTTATTTATTGATAACTTACTGTACGACAAGTAGGCCATGGACCTTCTTTGACAGTGACAGTTGTTTTTTAAGCTAGCATGTGTCACGTAATACCTTGTTTTAATAGTAATTCGTATTAAACCTCGTTTTAGACTAAAACTGCGTTAACATTTTCTTAAAAAGTGCTGATTAAAGCAAAGTTTCTGTTAGAAGCAAGCTGTTGATTGTAATTGTTTTTATTACATGGATGTTTGGAAGTTCATTTGGGAGAATATTGTCACGAAGTCGTGTTTTTTTGTACCAGTTTCGTTTTTGAAAGAAAATACAAAACATAAGAAAATATATAATTTATTCAATCTCAACCACACCTCATTTACTTTAACAATATTTTTAAAATGTTTTGGTACACTTACCACATTTCTTAAGCTTGAGGCACGTCACAATCTTCCCCAAAAGGCACGATGAAAAACTTTTTAGTTTTTAAGGATTTTTAAATTATATCAAATAAATAGCTTAGTGGAAGTCTCTTTTCGAGTCCACCTTTTTCGCTGTCGAGTTTACAACTAACTTCCTTGTTTAATTTTCATACCTAATTTTTTGAATATTGCCGATCTACAAAATTTTTCGTAGTTTAACCAAACTTAAATTACGTGATTGATGACCTGATATTATTTTAATTAAGCAATATAATTTCCTTATTATTTCCTACGTATATTAGCAACTCGGCAGTATTTTGTAATCGGTTTTAAATTTGTTTAATTAGGTATGTTTTGACTTAATAAAAAAATGCTGAAATAAAAATAAAATGTATTTGTTTAATTTACTTTAAAAAACACTATGAAAAATTATTATTAATATTTTTGGGATTTGTGACAATATCAAGTAAAAAAAAAATGAACCGTCAAAGAAATCTGTCACTGGAGAAGGCAGTGCGAGCATCGACTCTTCTGAATGAAGGATATTCAGTGCGATATGTTGCTGGTTTGTTAGGAAGACATCATTCCAGCTTCAGCCGCATAGTGAGGCGACATAATGAAACGGTTTCGTACCATCGAAGACCAGGACAAGGGCGAAAACGTTGCACTAATCAAATTGATGATCGTTTTTTGAGACAACGTGCTCTTAGAGACAGGAGAGTAACCAGCAATCTGCTTAAAAATGAATTAGCAAACGTTCGAAATATCGTTATATCGTCTCGAACGGTTAGAAGACGTTTACATGAAGCAGGATTAAGCAACAGAAGACCAGCCAAAAAACCCTTGCTTACCAGAGAACACAAAGTTCAGAGATTAAATTTTGCAAGACTACATCAGAATTGGACTATCAATGATTGGAAACGGGTTCTGTTCTCCGATGAAACTAGAGTTAGCCTTAAAGCTCCAGATGGACGTGAGCGTGTCTGGCGAAGACAAGGAGAAAGGTTTTCCAGCTGTAATATCTCTCCTAAAGTGCCTTTTTGTGGTGGCTCTAAAATGTTTTGGGGAGGAATTTGATTCGATGCTCGTACGGAGTTGGTTCCTATACGTACGAGGACTATGAATGCCCAATATTACTTAGGCAACATTATTGTCGAACATGTAATGCCTTTTGCTCCGTTTGTTGGGCCCAATATTTTATTCATGCAGGACAACTATCGTCCCCACGTGGCTAGACAGGTTATTGGTTGCTTACATGATGATAATATTCCTTTATTAGAGTTGCCACCTAACAGTCCGGATATAAATCCTATAGAACATCTATGGGACTATCTCAAAAAGAGGATTCGAAGTCATAGACCCCCTGTTTCTAATCACAACCAACTCGTAGTGGTCGCTATTGAAGAGTGGGAGAATATAATGCAAGTTTTTGTAGAACATTTGATATCAAGCATGCCGCGATGCATGAATGCAGTGATAAGAAGTAGAGGAGGGCCTACGCGGTATTAGAGTTGACCCAGATGTATTTATTCTTTTACTAATTTTTTTTTCTTTTTTCAATTTGGAGTTATGCTAGTTTATTTATGTATTTCCAGCAAAAACCAATTTTTATGGAAAAAATAAGGCAAATTAGGGTCATGTAAAAGTCATATTCGACTAATGTTTAGGTGTTCATCATTAGTTACTTAGTTTTATGTTTATATTGTAAATATTTAGATTAATTAAAATGGTGTGTTAATTTTGTCCAGGAGATTATTCGCGTTTGTCCTTTATTCGAATACTTACAGTAATAATCGAAACATTCGATATATTAGCGATTGTTTTTCATTCCAATGATGATAATAGAGGACTTCTATACAAGGGAAGTGCAACCAACTTAACAAAAATAAAATTGACACTAATAACATAAGAAATCGGGTCACATAAAGAGGCTGTTTTTTAGTTTACTGTTTGGTTTTTCTTACCTACTTTTATGCCATTTACATACCATGTTGTACCCGTAAGGTAAAAAAGACTTTTTAGTTTAGGGTATTTTAAATTTGAAGGTTGAAAAAATTTGTCAGTGTCAGCTGTCAATTAGGGTGATGATAAAACACAGGCGTAACCATAGATGGGCATAACGTAACTAGTGTTGTATATAGTTGTATAGTGTATGGAACTTGATTTTGCAGCAGCATCATTTTTGCATTTGACATAAATATATAAAACCAAATAAAAAAATGTTTAAAGAAACCGGAAGAAACACAAATAGACTATTAACAATAAAAAAATAAATCGCAATGCTACGCTTATGTTTTGACATTATCGACAGCTGATATTGACAAATGTCTTCAACCTCTAAATGTAAAATACCCTAAAATAAAAAGTCTTTATTACGTACGGGTACAACTTGGTATGTAAATGGCATGAAAGTAGATAAGAAAAACCAAAAATTTAAAAGAAAAACAGCCTCTCTATGTGACCCACATACTTTGATTTTCTTTTACTATACGGAGAATGGTCGCACTGCGCAGCTTTCTGAATGCCTTTTAAAAGGAGATAGAAAACTCCGCCATTTTGAATCCTTATTACGTGCAATATTTTTAATACGTGCGTTTTAATCATCCGCTTCTGCTTCGGAATTGTCGGTTTTCTTGTTTTAATCTGACAGGTTAAAACGACTAAACCGATAATTCCGGAAGCAGAAGCGGATGATTAAAACGCACCTGATATTTTGCTTGCTGCTGTCAGTGTCAGTGAATATTATTTTTGAAGTCACAGTTTATTGCTAAAGAATCAGTTAGCTCACTCAGACCAGTTGAAAGTTCCAAAATAACATCCACTCCAGGGATACAAATTCAGGATACGCAGAAGACTGCTGTTTTATTATAGGCGGTTGTCATATATTGTATTATCCGAGTTGCACAGTGTATAAACTGGAACATTGAGATTAAAAGTGCCGACGCAGAGTAAGCGATCTGATTCTTTAGCTGTAAACTGTGTCACAGGAATCAAAATGGCCGCGCCCTATGTTAGGCGTGTCGGACCTCTCTCTTGCCCCGTATAGTAATCAAAGTATGTGATGTGACCCGATTTCTTATGTCATTAGTGCCAATTTTATTTTATCAAGTTGGTTGCACTTCTCCTGTATAGAAGTCCTCTATTGAAACATTCAAATTATTAGCGATTATTCTTCATTCGAATTCTTTCAGTGATAATCGAAACATTCGAATGATTCCAATAATCGGATGAACGATTATTTTCAATTCGAATGATCCCAACTCCAAACACTAGTTTTCACTGACACGTGGTGCGATTTGCATACATTGTTCAGTACCGCTCGTTTGATAATGGGTGCTATGATTGAACGTTTACGTTATCCGTAACGTACATGTTAGGCCAAGTTTTAATAGTAACGAGGCAGGTTTGTATGATGAAAAACTGTTAAATTAGAACATAATAGGCGGAAAATATCAGTTATGTATTGGAAACCGTTTTTCATCATACGAACTTGCCTTATTACTGTTAAAACTGAGCCTAACATGTACGTTATGGATAACGTAAACGTTCAATCATATGACCCATTGTGTAGTTTCGGCTTGATTCAGTTGATTTCGATAGTGACGTTCGATATGAATATGCGTCCCGCATTAGAAATATTTAAAAATATTTAATTCAGATAAACATGACATTTTCTTTTTAAATTGTTTTTTTTAATTGTGCATTTTTAAACTTATATAGTTATATGAGCTTTTTATTAACTTTACAATGATGTAAGACAAGTATGGGGGTACTATCTTTTTTGTAGAGGTAGGTGGCGCATAGAGGGGGGTGCTTTTTGTATTTTGTCATTTAGATTCGTGTCCTAGAAATCATTTTAAATATTTTCTAACATCATCCTTAGTTCATGAGATATATCCATTGTCAGTTTTTAAATTGTCACTAGGAATAGAATAAGTGATTCTGTTTCGTAAATACTATTTAATGACAAATATTTTTTTACATATCGGGCGACCCATAAGTTTCAGGTCAACTAATATCTAAGATCTAAGTAATTTAAGACGATAAAAATAAAACAAAAATATGATGCATGTGGAATGAAAGTCTTTTATAGAGTAAACTGAAATCAACGCCTGTCAAACCATCTTCTACTGTAAAAAATAGATTGACTTAACATAGGAACAAGATGCATCATAGGAAATAGTAAATATTTTAACCATACGTTAAGGACTTTAAAATATTAATATTTTGCTAAATAATATTGGCAAAATGTCCTAAGATAAAGTTAAAATTAATTTTTCGTTTTTTGCAATATTTTCGTTTTTATTTATTATATTGACTGGGAATTTAGTATGGTTATATTTTTGGGCTATTTAATGATAAGCATGTTATCAATGTTGAGATTAGACAAAGAGGGCACTACTTACACTCTACTGGATGAGGAAAAGTTATTTTTTTTATTCTTGGTATTTCTTTGTGGTATGTATACCCTTTAAATTTGAACAAAAACGTATACTTGTTTTAATAGCATAAATTCAACCCATTTCGAAATTTTCTAGTCACAGTATCTATTTAATTTACTTTACAATATTTCAACAAAGTAGGCATGACAATAAAAATAAAAATGTACAGCTGTAATATAATTAATCGTTAAAGTAAAGTTAATAACTGCAAATTCCATCTAATTAGTTAGTGAAAATACCCAGACACAACCATTTCTCTAATTCAGTAGACTATAGGTGGTAAGATGGTGCCATCTTTGTCTAATCTTAAAATTGATAACATGCTTATGATTTACTAGCACAAAAATATAACTTCAACAAAATACTGCAAAAAGACGAAAGATAAATTTTCATTTTATTATTCAGAAGTAGAAGTAGAAGTAGAAGTAGATAATATTTAGCAAAATATAAATATTTTGAGGTTCTGAACCTGTGGTTAAACTATTTAGCATTCCTTATGAAACAAATTTAATTAACATGTTTCTAGGCGATGGGTTGAATTGAATTTTCATCAAATTTTCATAAAATTTTCATGAAATTTTCATAAAATTTTCATAAAATTTTCATAAAATTTTCATAAAATTTTCATAAAATTTTCATAAAATTTTCATAAAATTTTCATAAAATTTTCATAAAATTTTCATAAAATTTTCATAAAATTTTCATAAAATTTTCATAAAATTTTCATAAAATTTTCATAAAATTTTCATAAAATTTTCATAAAATTTTCATAAAATTTTCATAAAATTTTCATAAAATTTTCATAAAATTTTCATAAAATTTTCATAAAATTTTCATAAAATTTTCATAAAATTTTCATAAAATTTTCATAAAATTTTCATAAAATTTTCATAAAATTTTCATAAAATTTTCATAAAATTTTCATAAAATTTTCATAAAATTTTCATAAAATTTTCATAAAATTTTCATAAAATTTTCATCAAATTTTCATCAAATTTTCATCAAATTTTCATCAAATTTTCATCAAATTTTCATCAAATTTTCATCAAATTTTCATCAAATTTTCATCAAATTTTCATCAAATTTTCATCAAATTTTCATCAAATTTTCATCAAATTTTCATCAAATTTTCATCAAATTTTCAATTTTTTTTTGAGATGTTTATCAACTATTCATGAAATTTTCATAATATAAAAATTGACCAATAATTTTTTCAAAAGGGTGTGATTTGACAAATAAACCCTTAGAAATATACGAATTTTTGGGTTTAATCTAATGAAATGATTATAATATTTAATCATTATTTAATCCAGACTAATTTTTTACAATTTTGACCATTAACCGTAAAAAAATATGATATATCTGTGATACTAAAGTAAAAAATTGTGTTATATAAACAAAAATAAGGTAAAGTGTTTATTTGAGATCACCATGTAAGAAACTTTTTATCCCATATACCATATTTTTAAAATTTTTACTTGTTAAATAACATGGACGACACTAGCTGGCCAGAAACCTTTACAAGACATCCGGTATATTTTGTTTATAATAATTTACGTATGCCAGGTTAAAAGACCATGGGTTATCCAACAGATAAGCTAGTATTAAAATGAATATATCAACAGAAAACTGCTATTTTTTTAATATTTATTTTCGTTAATATGCTCAATTTACGAAAAAAACATGATTTTTTTTTTGGATTATTGCGTTGACAATATCTGGTAGAATTTAGTGTAGGCTGCTTTTCGGATTTTACATTTTTGAACTAGATAAAAAATTATAGACGAATTATAACACTCAAAAGTCTGAAACATGGTCTTTTAACGACAATAAAGCTTGTTTTCTTCATCATTAAAACAAAAAATGGTATATGATCTGCGTTAAAAGTAGAAATAGAAGTGTTATTAATTAAAGGTTAACCGATCTTAAGTTGACAGATATACTTATAATTAATAAAATGTACGAAAGTGTAATTTTCTATAAAATACAATATTGAAACAAGAAATCAACACTTTCCCAATATTATTTTTTATAGTTTCATATAGAAAATCACTATAAAACTATTCAATAATCTTGTCCAATTTTCTGAAAAATTTAGAATATATTACTGTTTCTTATTTTCACCAGTTAATACCAAAATAAAACCAAATGTAAATTAGCTAAAATAAACAATTACTACACATTCTACTTACGATACTACCACAAAGAGATAAAATAACGGTAATGAACACAAGCACTGAACTAATTCCGGCACAATTATTTTTGGCCATGTTAGACAACATACAAATTCATTAAATTTGAATCATGTGTTGCCGCTGCTCGATGCAGTACTGTTTGGATTTGAATGTTTTTGTCGAATCTCTTGCTTTTATATGACCACGAAATCAGCTGCGTACTCCAAGAAATATTTCAACGGAGTATGTGTTTTATATAAAATGTGTTAAAATTTGTGTTAACATAGATAACAAAGACCTCTAATTAATTTCTAAAATTAAAATTATTTATTGTAAACAAATTGATTTAAGGAAGGCGCCTTGTTTCAGAAAGTATCTAACGGACCTTAAACATTATTTTTTGGTTTCCAAAACGGAGAAAGCTAGCTATAAAGTTTAAAGACATCTAGTAGGCGTTGATATTTTTGCAACAAATTTTGTCTAATATTTCAATTTAGTTATTTACAAGTTTAGTTGGTAATAGTTGTCAAATATTTCTGATTGTTTGTAAGTTACACAAGTTTAAAATAATCCTTTCATCAATAAGTGATAGAAATGAACAAAGAGCATTATCTGGCTGTGATTTGTTAAAATTTCAAGCGTACACGGAAAAAAGTGACTAGCAAATTTTACTACAATGTTGTAGTAGTAGACTCATAGAAATATACTTAACTTTTTCTAAAAAAATTTACTATAATTTATAGTTAAAAACTATTCATTATTGTAATAATTGAATTGTCGAATAAAATGCTACAACAATAAGAAAGAAGACGACAATATTTAGTATATTTTACTATGGTTTGTAGAAGTACAAATTTATTACAGTTATTCTAATTACTATTACTAACTTCTGTTAAAATTTGTACAAATATTAATAATTATCTTTAGATAAAATAGTAATTTTCTCTACAAAAAATAGTAATACTTTACATCCCTTCTTATGATAAAAATTCAATTTTGTTGAAAAATATTCTATAATATTGTAAGTCATGGGAATAAAACAGAATTCTGCTATTGGCCAAAGTTTTCTGACGTCGACCATAAATGGTCAGACAGCAGTAGCCGTTCGCCATGTTCACAAAACAAAGCATGGTACATATATAACACATTTTTATATTATAAACAGTGATGGTTCGAGAAAATTTTAATAATAACTTCTATTAGTGGTAAGTACATTTATTATTGTTTCTGAATAATTTACCTTTAGATAACTAATTTAAATAACCTTAGTAGATTATTTTAATAAAAATAGGTCTGTCCAACGATTGAATGTTGTGCCAAGTTCGATGATGTTTTTTCGTTTTAATTGTGACATATCTATTTTCTCATTTTTTTTAGTTCTCCGACGTAGTCATTTAATATCTCAATCACTGTAAAGGGATAGATATCCCCATTTTATGGGTATGAACAGTTCAATAAGTATTACTGAGGCCCTTCCTATGGGGCCTCAGTATTGCATTCGTGCAGACGAAAACATTTTCTGACCCCATTTTTTGAAACTTTTTTCCATGTTTCTGATCATTCTGAGTACGAAAATCCAAAAAAAAATTTTCTTCTGGTCGTCTGTGTGTATGTATGCCGGCACGATAACTCTAGAACGATTTACGGTTTTAATTTTTTTGAATAATTACTTCTAACTTAAAACCCTATTGATTTTCAGAATTTTCGGTTCATCCTAACTACTTTAATAACAATTTTCCTAAAATTCACCTATGCATTCCTTATGTGACAATTTTATTAATTTAAGTTATTTCTACGTCAAAATTCCTAACATTTTTTATATTCCATGAATTGCAAACATTCTCTAACGGCCTGTCAAACAACAGCTGTTGATAGTAAAGGTGAAATTTCTAAAGTGGGTTGCGACCTTCATACTTGCAACCATATAGCCATTTTGGAGGCTATTTTCATTCGAAATTAGTCGCTAAGCCTGTCAATTTATGAAAAATATATAAACAGTTTCTTAAAATTGACTTTTTTATGATGGTGCTAATAAGCGTACTACTATTTCGCCCCAAAAACACCTTCATCAAATTTACTGGTTCTCTGTCGCAACCCCATAGAATAATTAACCGGCCATTTTATTTGGCAAAAATCAAAATAATGCTTGGTTGTGCCTGTCAAGTATCAAGATGTCAACTGTGATATGTGAATGTATCTTAAATGTCAAATTATTTAAAAACGTATACTTCTTTTGATATTTATTGCAAATAATAAATATCTCAATTCAGGCTTTCCATAAATAAAGGTACAGCAAGACAGATAATATAATGTTCTTATACAAAGCACTTTTTTTATTATATAAAAGAGAGGTAGGATATAATGCCCATTTCAAATTTGGATCAATTATGTTTTGTTGTGTTTTTCATTTTAATTATAAAGTTGTCAATTATTTGTATGTTGAAAGAAGGCCTTTGTAAATTACATTGCTCTCTATGGATCTACTTTAACACAAAAATAGTTTTGTGGCTATAAGTTACTTATCGTCGCAAAAATATTAATAATTTAAACATAGTAAGTAGTATTAATATAACATCAAGTAATTTTTTAAAATAAAGTACTTGATCTGAAAACAAATAATCTATAATAAATGCGGATAAAACGAGGGGTAAAATAACAATAAATGGCTCAACTTTCGTTTAGTCGAAATGTGTAATGCAAAAACTGTTGTCATAATAACAATTGTGATGGCTATGAGTAAACAGAAACCCTAATCTTATGGTGAGGAAATGCGTAGTTGCCAAGTTGTAGATGATTACGGTTTTTGTTTAATTTCATTTAACTGAAATAAGTTATGCAAAAAATATTGCCATGGGTACGCTTGTCATGTTACCGACTAAACAAAAACCCAAATCTCGTGGTGAGAAAATGCGTAGTTGCCAAGTTATAGATTATTTAATGTGCACTTTAATTTAGCCGAAATCAGTTATGAAGAAACTGTTGCCATGGAAACGCCTATTATGCTAACGACTAAACAAAAACCCAAATCTCGTGGTGAGGAAATGCGTAGTTGCCAAGTAGTGGTTAGTGGGTGGGTGGAACGAGCTTAGCGTGATCTTACGATGTAGGTGGAAAAAGGGCGCGCCCGGCCGACGTTTCGAAATTGGCGCGCGCGAATTTCGAAACGTCGGCCGGGCGCGCTCGCTTCGCTCGCTTTCCTTTGTAGTAGTTAAGAGGTGGGTATGAGGAGCGTAGCGTGATCTTACGATGTAGGTGGTAAAAGGGCACGCCTGGCCGACATTTCGAAATTCGCTTCGCTCGCTTTCCTCTGTAGTAGTTAAGTTGTGGGTGGGAGGAGCGTAGCGTGATCTTATAGAGAAACTATTGCCATGGAAACGCTTGTCATGCTAACGACTAAACAAATCCCGTATAGAGAAAATGACTAGTTACCAAGTTAAAGATGGTTTCATTTTCACTTTAGTTTAGATTAGGATATTGTATTAAGAGTTAATCTAAATCTAAGAGGCAACTACGCATTTCACCACTAGATTTAGGTTTTTGTTTAGTCGATATCACGACATCTCCATAACCGATTTCATCTAAACTAAAGTGAAAATTAAATGACCTGTAACTTGCCAACTATGCATTTTCTTACCACAGGATTTGGGTTTTTGTTTAGTCGTTACCATGACAAGTATCTCTATGGCAACAGTTTCTCCGTAACTGATTACAGCTGAATTAAATCATCTGTAACTTGGCAACCACGCATTTCCACACCATGGGATTTGGCTTTTTGTTTAGTCGTTACTATGTCAAGCGTTTCCATGGCAACAGTTTTACCATAACTGATTTCGTCTAAACTAAAGTGAACATTAAATAATCTATAACTTGGCAACTATGCATTTCCTTACCACGAGATTTGGGTTTTTGTTTACTGGTTACCATGACAACGGTTGCCATGGCAACAATTTTTACGTAACTGATTTCGGCTAAACGAAAGTTGACCTCAATAAATTAGGGGAAATACTTAAAAAGGGCATGTTTAAAGAGTATTATCACAAGAAAGTATATCCGTTCTGTTTATTTATCCAGTATTGTTTGAGGTTACTTTTGAATACATTTGTTTTTTTTTTTGTAGGTAGTCTATTAAATTTTTTAAACCTTTAATAAAAATTGTATTTTGGGAACTTTTAGTGATGGCTTGCCGTACATGAAAGTCAGATTGGTTTCTTGTATTATAGTTGTGATCTTGCTAATTATATTGAATTTTTTCGAATAGATCTGATGCGATGGTACTGTTCATTTTTATTTTATAAATAAATATCATTCATGTATTGAACATAATTCTGAACTGAAAGCCAATTTATTTCTTTTAACATAGTTGCAATACTTATCCTTCTGTCCTTTATTAATAGAATATTAATAGGCGAAGTAAGAAGCCCAAATATTTTACATGAGCAGGCTTAAGAGGTATAGAGGCCAATTATTATTGGATAAATTGCTCAAACAAGTTTATAAACTCTAACCAAAAGACGATATAGAATAGTTTTAAAAATCAAGGCTTGTTTTAACATGGTTTAACCTAAGTAATGCCAATGCTTCACAAATCAAAAAATTCAACGTGCTATTACTACTATCGGCTTTCGGTATTTCGTTCCAAGTTATATCATTTCTCGTTTTTGTTACGCTACGAGTTTACCCTTGTGGGCCTCAGTCTCGATAAGGTGGGAACCACCATTTTAGCGTCTCTTGAATTTATTTTTATTTTATATGAGACTGAGGAAGCTAATATTACTGTTATTTATTACATAATGTAATTAAGACTTTGTATCTTTTTTATTAAAACAATAAATTTTGAATATTTTATTAAGGAACATTTTTTCTTGGTTATAATTATAATTATTGTGGAATACTACTACAAATTTTATTATACATTACTACAATTTGTTTCAATTTTTACTATTTATTGTGTAAAATTTTCGTAATAATTTTCATGAAACTTAATATATTTTTAATATAAATTCAAATAATGAATAGCAAAAATTATAACAATTTGTAAAACAATTCTTATGATGCATATGGATATTTTTACTACATATTGTAGATAATAACTCTACAATATATTCTCTACAAAGATTTGGAAATTTTTAATACAAATTGTCTCTTTCCGGTGTCCCTACATGTACAGGGTGTCCGGTAATGAATTTAAGGGTTTAACGCAATAAAACTTACCCCCAGAACATGATATATCAGGTTTATTAGCATTATTAGACAGAGTAAATATGCGGATTTAGTGTTTAAACAGAATATCGTTTAAATGCCGACCGTCTTCTTCGTAGCAAGCTGGAGCGTAAGTTGCGGAAAACGTTCTGACACATCGCCACGGGTATGCCACGTATAGCATTGGTGATGCGGTCCTTTAGCTGCTGGATGGTTTGTGACATCGGTTTCATGTAAACGACACTTTTCAAGTATCCCCATAGGAAAAAATCCAACTGTGCACTAAAGCTGCCGACGGTGCATCTGCTATACGTCGAATATCAAAACGTACACAAAAACGTCGACACGTCACAACGTACGAATCGTTTGATTTAAAAATGATTCAATCATGAACGCTCGTTGTTCTGCAGGCCACGGTGCCATCGTAACAGAAATCCGCATGGTTACGCTACCTGTCTACAATCCCCCATCCTCCTACTTAGTGCAGGGCCGGTGTTAGAATGATTCGAAATATTAAATTCATTACTATTCATTACTATTTATTGTAGAGAAAAATACCGTAAATAATGTTTTGAGGGAATCAACCGAGTGCTTGGACCTAAATTGTATTCATTCGCTATCGTAAAGAGGTGGTACAATGAATTTCAACGTGGCCGACTTTCCTTAAATAACAGTTTTCCGAGCTCCTAAGCTAAAAAGAGCCGTTATTGAAAAAATATTGATCTTACTCGGAACATGATTAAAGATGACCGGCATCAGAAACATTTAAGCGACTTTAAAGATTGGTGTAAAAGTAATTTATTTTACACAAACATTTAAAAGATTCGTTCTTGGTAGATTTCCCATAACTTGACTTTAGCTCAAAAAGTAGATCGTATGAGATGGTGCAGATCTGCACTAGGTCCTTTAACCGTGACTTGTCTTATTTGGTGTACATCATCACATTTGATGAAATATGGATATATCGCTATGATTCCGAAAAAAAAAAAACATCATCAGTTTGTATTTTTGAGATTAAGTCGGCTCCAACAAAAGTTGTCTATGAAAAAAGTCGAAACAAAAAGATGGTCGCTACTTTTTTGTTTAATTATTAGGCATGCTTCCACTGTAACACTGGATTCTAGTCGTAATGTTAATTCAGAATGGCATACTACAATCTGTTTGCCTTATGTTCTCCAAAAGGTTCGCGATGAACGTCTAAGCGGAATGATCTGTGTTGCCGTGACGATTTTTAAAATTGTACTGAAAAAAAAACTTTTGAAAATGTACTGAATTTGGGAAAAATGTACTGAATATAAAATTTTTGTAGTAGAACCGTTATATCAACGTATTTTTAGATCTATTTCTGAGTCACTCATATTATATTCTCTCATGAGAAAACAGACTTTATTTATTAACAACACATTATTTCTTACTGTTCATTTTATTCAAAACACAATAACAATAAACACAAAGCTGCAGCGATTACAAATTGCAACTGAACATTGAAGTTAGAGAAGTATAGAACGGAGAACTAAGTACGCCCAAACCTATCAAAAAGTTTATTTCGGTAATCCCCCTAATTTCCCTGTAATTTCAGGCCAAGTTATTTGTCTTTTTACTGATGAATGACAGTATACACCCTATTTAATAATTTACAATAAAAAAATCTTAGTTTTAATAAGTAATTAATAGACCAAAATCAAAAATAAAATCAATAAATAAATTTATAATATAGATTTGTTCACCCAAATGCTGCAAATTATGCATTTTTTTCCAATTTTCGCATTTCGTACTGAATTTCGTGGTTTTTTAAAAAGTTGTACTGAAGTACTGAATGTAATCATTTCGTACTGAATTTAGTACAATTGTACCGAAACGGCAACACTGGGAATGATCTTCTTGCATCAAGATAACACTCGGGTCAAAATGCTGCTCGAACAAATGAGTAGTTGAATGCTCAAAACATAGAAATAATGGGTAATTCGTCATATAGTCCAGACCTAGCACCTAGTAACTTCTTATTCCCGTAGGTAAAGGATAGTTTACGATTTATAGTAGCTGAAGAAGCGATTGATGCCTATAAAAATGAAATTAAGTAAACTGTGTTTTACTTTATTATGCTCAACGGAAAGATAACAGCCCTCGTATATCTATCCGAAGTTTACACGCGTGATTATCTGGTATTTGTCAAAAAATACAAATATCACCATTCCCGTTCATTATGTAATTCTTGCTTTTATTTCTTTTTCTCATTGCCATTTGTCCTTTATTATACTTAAGTAAATTGTTCTGTTTTATTAAACTGGAAATCTTTTCCACTTCCAAATTAAATTTTCAGGTGGTGAGGGTTTTCTTTCTTTTTTCTGACTCTCCATTATCATGTATACTTTATTAATTATCGTAGGCATATTTTTACTACATTTTCACTTCTTTTTCTGATTTTATTTTTTATTAAACTAAATTTTCATCAGGTTACGCTGGACAGGTGAAACTGTAAACGCTGACTAATAGGGCACTGTTTATTCTTGTAATATATATCACCCTATATACTTGTAATCAAGCCAGTTGTCATAAAATATATTCGGACTAAATAGGTGAAATTGGAAGAACAGATACGAGAAAACACTCAATTCTCACCACAGAAAATATGGCCAACACATGGAAACATTGGTACGCAACAGCAATTGAGGTAGCGAAAAACACCAACGAAATACAAACAGCTATATATTCATGAGTACAATTGGTCCAGATGTAATATAAATTTACAATAATTTCAAATTGACCGATTCCCAAAAACAAAAACAAACAAACAAAAATTTAAAGATTACTCCAGCTATTGAATTAATATATCATTTGAACGATACAATTTCTTTAAAATCGTGCAGAAAGAAGACTAATCGTTTAATGAATTCTTGAATAATATAACCACTCAAGTAAAAACTTGCCAATTTGGAACAATAAACGATAGTCTCCTAAAAGACAAGATCATATTTGGCATCAGATCAGAAAAACTTATAATATACAACTGATAATATTGACTTAAATAAAGCTATTACAATTTGTCATAGATCTGAACAAACAACCCAACAACTTTCAAAAATACCAATTGGTAAATCCATTATTAGCTTATTAAAAAAGTCAAGTCAGAAAAAAGTTATAAGTCGGATATCTTCAACTGCAAAAAATTTGGTACAAAACATAAAAGAAGAAGTTGTCCAGCTCATAAACATTTGCGTGAAAGTTGCCAAAGAAAAGGACACTTTTCAAATCAGTATTTTTTCAAACAAAAAAGTAACAAAGGTAAGAAGAAGATGCCAAAGAGGCTGGATATGATGAAAAAGTGCTTTATATAAGAGCACTAAATAAGTTAACCCTTGAAGAAATAAAAAATTTCGTGTGAAATTAGACACTACAGCGCAATGCAACGTCCTCCCAAAGTACAATGTAGATAAAATTGGTAGCGATATCCAAGAGTTAAGCACGAAACAAATAGTAAGCTTTACCAATTAAAAATTCTAGTAATAGGGAAGACAAAAATAAAATGCCAGATAAAAAACAAAAACAGCTATATTTCATTTAAAATTGTTAAAGAAGAAGTTCCACCAATAGTGGGAAGAAAATCTTGCAAGGATTTAGGTTTAATAGTGAGAGTTCACTCATTTGACTTACAGAGAGATGACATATTTGATGAATTGGGATGTCTCAAAAATTAAAAATACCAAATTTTGACATATGCCCTCCAATAAAAATACCCTACTCGTTAAGAGGTTAAGTAAAAGATGAACTTGATAATATGGTAAAATTAGGAGCAATTAAACCAATTAAAGAGCCAACTCCAGTAGTAAGTCCAACTGTAGTGGTCCGTCAAAAGAATAAAATCAGAATATGTATTGATCCTAGCAATCTGAATAAAAATATTTTGCGACGTCACTATCCACTTAAAACAATAGAAGAAATATCTGCTCAAATTAATGGAGTAAAATTCTTTACACTATTAGATTGTAGAAGAGGCTTCTGGTAAATGAAAGTGTCAGAACGTACGCAAAAATATTTAACATTCTCAATGTCTTGGAGACGTTTCTGCTGTACAAGAATGCCGTTTGGAATATGTTCGCTTTAGAAGTATTTCAAGAAGCAATGAGTTTTGTTCCAAAAAATATCTCTTATATACATTGTTCCATGGTCGATATTCTTATATATGCAAAAAGTCAAGAGAAATTAACAGAAATTACAGAATGTGTCATAGCAGTTTTTAAAAAAGTCGGTTTAAGACTGAACAAAAAAAAATGCATTTTTAATGTAACTAAAATTAGATTCTTAGGTCACATTTTTTTAAAGGATGGTATAGTAGTAGATCCTTTAAAAGTTAAGATTATAAATAACTTAAAAAAGAGCTTCAAAAAAGTAGTCCTTTAGAACCTATACTAAACAAACCAATTCCCGATCTACCTTGGCGAAGAGTAGCAACGGATTTATTTAGGTAAAGAATATTTATCAATTATAGATAGTTATTCCGGGTATGTTGACTTTAAACCATTGAACAGACAGACAACATTGGAAATCATTAAACATTTGAAAGACTATTCGCAGTTTATGACTTGACGTGACTGAAACTTTTGAGTCTGATTGCGGTACACAGTTTACGTCCAGAGAGTTTCGACACTTCACTGAAAGCTGTGGTTTTCAACATGAAGAAAGTAGTCCTTATTATCCAAGAGGTAACGATCTTGCCGAAAGAGGTGTACAAATAGTGAACAATATTTTAAGGAAATGCAATTTGGATAATTCCGACATTCAACTTTGACTGCTTAACTTTAGAAGTAACGCAAGAAATGACATATTAGGTTTACTTAATTAAAAACTGTTTAACCGAATAACTAAATCTGTTATTCCCACTTCCGACGACAATGTGAAATCTAAAATTCTGTCTAATACTCCAAAAGAGCTAATGAAATTACATGAAAAACAACATACAAAAGAAAATAAAACTATGCAAGTTGGTAAAAATATAAGATTTGAAATAGAAAATAGAACTTTGAAACCAGGAAAGGTAATGAAAACCGTAGAAAACCCAAGATCAGTTATGATTCAGACATAGGATGGGCATTGTATGATAAGGAACACTGGAATATTTATGAATACCTTAACTGAACTCGGTAAAACCGCTATGGTGGTACCAAATAAGACAGATAATGATATACCTACTATTCTCAATGTACCAGTAACAAGTTTACCTGCTTCACCCGCATTACCAAAACTTAATATGCCAGAGATTAGACCTAGATCTGGAAGAATAATTAAACCGGTTAGAAAATTAGAGTATATACTCACTAATACTTGTAATTGTTAAATGTAGTTCGTTTTGTAAAATAGGGTAGATGTACTATATATCACTCTATATACTTGTTATCAAGGCAGTTGTTATAAAATATATTTTACTTGTCAGTACCGCATCGTCTATTATAAATTATTATTTTACATTATAAACGGACACAAGCATCTTATTTGCATGTACAATAACGCTTTTTGTACTATCGAAAATTTACTTCATGCTTTGTCAATTATAAAACTAACGACCCCGAAACTATTCACTTATTGAAAGCTTGAAGATAACGTTTACAGTAGAAGTAGATAATCCTGATTAATTGTGACCGTACTCTGCCCGGATTATCAAAATGTCCGGATTTTTAAAAAGAACCAAAAGAAAGGTCGTTTCAGTTCATAATAAAAATAAAGTCTTCTAAAACCGTTATTAATTCACTTCTCTTGTTAAATACTTGAGAAGATAAATAAAACCATTAATTAATATGAACTTAAGATGTATTTTAAAGAAAGAATGTACACACATATGTAATGTACAATATGTATTTACAGAATACTGCAGTTTATACATTGCCAGAGCTCTTAAAAAATTTAGTTATTGATTTTTGAACTGCAGTAGCGGTTCGCTTTTTTAAGGCCAAATCTTTGATTTGTTTTAATATAATCCTGATTATCGACGGTCCGGATTTTTGACGTCCGGATTCTCGACGCTTTACTATATACGAGACAAGTGGAATTTCATCGCGAAACGCGACAATGATATACTTTGTTCGCGGAGAAGAAGGAAAACGAAGTTCGTTTGACAATATGCTAACATATCATGATCAGTCGACAGGTATAAATTATCTGCTATAACGACACTAGATGCGTTGAGTTCGGGGCCTGATCGAGGATACTATTAACGTTAATTTTAGCACTTTGGAGTCCGAAGTTCTTAACGAGATGTCGACTACGAGACATTTTTCTGTTAAACGATTAAAACTGGAGTGAGACTAGCGGCGATTTTTCTAGTTAAGTCTTGTGTAAGCTTACTAGCGTTTTCTATAGTAGACTGGAATAAAATTATGTTAAACTATTTTTAACTTCAGTGAGAGACAGCGAGAAAAATACTGTAATATACTAAATAACAAAAATAAAGGAATGTGGTGAGATTGCTGTTTGTGCTGGCGGACACGTGGCCTTTGGAACGCGTCGAGAGCAATATATTTGGTTTGTATATATCTAGGGCTGTATGAAATTGCTATTTACAGGAAGGGTGATATACACTTCTTGAATGCGTGGGCAGAGCGAGATGAATTATTTGCCTGATAAATAATATGCATTTATCGAATGTGTGAATTTAACACCAGTTGATTGAACAGGGACGGTCTGCAAAATATATTATGTTTGAATTTAAAACTGTGTTCTGAAATTTAAATATCATCTATGATACAATCTTGATATTTTGTACAGCAAAATAATAATACCACCATGCGATGGTGTTTTAAGCTGCGGTTTTCTAAGCAACGGTGTTCTGAGCTACTGTGTTGTAAGCTACTGTGTCTTAAGCTAAGAAAATGATTTCTGAAGGAATACCTTCGAGTTTTAGGTATACGGTACGTAAAGTTTACTTTCGTCATTCCAGTAGAAAGGTAAATAAATACAATAGTAATACTTAGAGAGAGAAAGAATAATAGGCGCACAACAATATAAATGCAATATCCTATCCTTGCCATGGAAAGGGAGCAGTTAACCCAATTGCTCTCTTTATTCGTCTCACGTCCAAATATAATTAGGCATCTATCTTTATTCTGCTGGTTGAGCTGATTAACATATTGTATGTATTCCGTATGCCTACCTTCAGAAACGCCAATGGTTGCTCGTGTTTCGACATATTAAAAAATAATTGATTCCTGCAGATAGTTCATAATTATCATCACACGACCTCGCAGGTGGACCAAACACCGGTTTTGCCAGTGATTGTGAATGCAGACATTTTCGATAGATTGGTTTATTAATTTTTTTAATTTAGAATATTTAGGAGCTAATCATATATTAGGTACGGAAAACAATTAGTTTTTCCTTACCTATGATTGGGTAGTTAATACAGTGCAATATATTACATCTTTCAAAAGAAGTAATACAGGTAAATTAAAAAATTTCGGTCATAAATTGAGACAATAAAAGAAAACAAACCTTTAGTAAATTTTTCTCATTTTTCAAGGAAGGTAAACAAAATCAGATTTTATTAAATTTACTGCGGGTGTATAAATGTTGCTTGGCGACACCTATAGTGTATGGAATAGTTGGTACGTACAAGTGATGTACAATTTTTTTTCTACGACCGCAAAATGTAAAACTGGGAAATCTGGCTATGAAGGCTCAATAAAAATGTGGCTGCTTCTAGATTTGCTTTTAAATAATTTTTAAAGTGTTTTACGCATGGTGTTTTATGAAAATTAAAAATATTGTGATTCTATTTAAAACCCTTTCAAAGGATGATGAAGGTAAAATAATATTAAATACAAAAAATATTAGGATACAATAATGTTTTCCATTAGTTTATTTTTTTTGAAATACGACAAATAAAAAGATTAACAGCTATAGACAAGATCTTTTGTTTTATTATTAAAGACGCAGGTATTTACAATTTTTCTCTGAACAGTTATTAAAATAGTAAAAAATAAATGGCGAAAAGATTGGCAAATTGCCTAGGTGTAGTGGTTATATTATAATAAATAAAATGTATTTAAAATAAATAAACAAATAACAATAGATGTATTGTTTTGAATCATATTTGTGGGTATTGTAGGAAGAGCGAAATAAAAACATAATTAGGCGACTGTTATTTTAACAAATCTGGATAATGCATAAAGTGGCGTGAAAGCTAAATAAAACGGATAGCGTATGTTAAAATTTACTAATGACATAATTTAAAATTTTTGTGGATGTCGATATAAATTTTAAAGAAATAATTAGCTGCCTATAATCAAAATATCTAATCTGTTATTTTTTTACTTGGATTTCTGGTTAGTTTTTATGAATTAAAATGCAAATCAAAATATATATTTTTTACACCCACATGGATATTAGTTTATCTACTCACAGACTATAAAACGAAAATGTATGCCGTAGCGTTCAACTAAACGAATATATTTCATATACATTCTAGGTAGTAAGAACACTGCACGAATATGAAATTCACCAATCACAGTTCATATTTTGGTCACCCGGGTAACATTTTTGTTTTGTTTTAAATAAGTGACAATTCTGTCAAATTATTTGTCAGTATAATTTTTAGTTATGTATTAAGATTAAATATACATTAAAATAAGTTATTCTTGTGTAGAATCGATAAATAATAGCGCATGTGGATGTCAAGCGAGAGGCGAGAGTTTAAACTCGGGATGGAGATTAATTAAATTAAATCTTTTTTTCTTGTTTATTTTATTTTATAAATTAGTAAAAGTGATAAATAATTTTTAAAATAGTTATTTTTTCTCAATAACCTAAAATAATATTTAAAATTCGTAGTTTTTCGTTAGTGGGCCATAGAAAAAAATATACTGTACATCTTGATTGTATTGTCTATATCCACCCTTGTTGCACAACCTATTAGTAATTGTATCAGGAATTAGATAAGATTTTGTATGCTTACATGCAGCAAAATTGTATACAAACCTAAAGGGACCGTGCGTCATGCCTTTAACGCCAACTGGTGACAAAAATGTAAACTTTATGGGGCGATTTATTAATGGTTTATACGGCATTTATTGTTTAGTAATTATTAATTAAATAAAGTCGAATTATTTTCGTAATATCATTATCGAAAAAAATTGTTGCCTCCTTGGATGTACAAACAAATCACTTTGGAAACCTGAATTTGATTCGATAGTAAAGAAATTTTATAAATGTTCACAGATCACACTTAGTGTCTCACACCCAATGATATACATAATTACATATATTGCTTATCCATATGTAAATCAGACGACGGAAGGCGTATTTTACCGGGAAAAGTTTTCTTTTTATCTATCTTGTATCAATTTTGAACACTTAGTTGTAAACAAATAATTTACAAAACCGCTTTAAAAATTAGAATCTTTAGTGTTTTCTTGCCATTAAGGTTTCTACATATTTAAATAAACATTTCCTATAAATATAAATTTATAGATAATTAATGGTTTATTCTGTTAATTAAAACTAATGTAAAATGTTACTGTGAAATTAAAATGTCCAATTTGACAAAAATATCATATCCCTTTTTAGAATTTATTAACTATTTCTCATTTATCACTAAAATAAACAAATCATAATTAAAACAAATTACTGTCAAAAGAGATTGCAACAAACTTTAAAATATTAAAAATCCAGTGATTTTTTGTAAATTTTTTTAGTAACATTACCATTAAAAATTACTCAGAATAATAGATAAGTGTCCAATTATAATTCTTACCAAAGTTGTTTATATCTCATATCAGAATTGTTTACATTACCTTTTCAAAGTTGTTTTACATATTGCAATTATGTGTTTTATATAGTGTTATTTCTGAAATGATAGTGGTCTAAAATTATTTACATCCATCTGTTATAAAAATTGTTTAGATCTCTTAATATTATTTAACTACATGGAAACTCAACTTTCAAAACACATAATAACGTGTCTTGAAGTAAAACTTATTTTCTTTTTCTAAAGATTAAAATGCTGAAATTTTATTTTATAACACATTTGGGTTAGAATGGCTCTATTTAGTGGACACTAGGAAAGGCAATATAGCAGTGCACATTGCAACCCACTTTTCGTAATCTTTTTTATAGATGGGTGAGCAATCTATTTAATTATGTATATCATTGGGTGTCCCATAAACGTCTTAGGTCACATACTTTGATTACTATACGGTGCAAGAGAGAGGTCCGACACGCTCAACATAGGGCGCGGCCATTTTGATGCCTTTACCACAGTTTATAGCTAAAGAATCAGTTCGCTCACTCTGCGTCGACACTTTTAATCTCAATGTTTCAGTTTATACACTGCGCAACTCGGATAATACAATATATGACAACCGCCTATAATAAAACAGCAGTCTTCTGCGTATCCTGAATTTGTATCCCTGAAGTGGATGTTATTTTGGAACTTTCAACCGGTCCGAGTGAGCTAACTGATTCTTAGCAATAAACTGTGACTCCAAAAATAATATTCACTGACACTGACAGCAGCAAGCAAATTATCAAGTTCGTTTTAATCATCCGCTTCTGCTACCGGAATTGTCGGTTTAGTCGTTTTAACCTGTCAGATTAAAACAAGAAAACCGACAATTCCGAAGCAGAAGCGGATGATTAAAACGCACCTAATAAAAATATTGCGCCAAGATGTAGGCAACACGTAATAAGGGATCAAAATGGCGGAGTTTTCTATCTCCTTTTAAAAGGCACTCAGAAAGCTGCGACCATTCTCCGTATAGTAAGAGAAAATCAAAGTATGTGTCTTAGGTGGATGAATGACATTTCGACATATATAAAGCTAAAAAGAAATTTATTAATTTACATTTTTTAAATGTTATTGTAATACTTTTAAATTCAGTGTAATACCGATATTTTGACATTAGGTACAACTTTACAATTTATTGTCACTTAGCCATTTAAATCTTTTTGCTCAAAATGTATATACATGTCCAGATTTTAATAATTTTTCATATTTTATATCATTTTTACCATGTACACGATCGTTTGTTACGGGTAGGTATCTATATTTACCTATTTTTAATATTTTAAAAAATATGCTTTATTTACTTGCAATGTTTACTCTATTTAATTCTAAAATTAAACACTAGAGAGGACTAACTTCGGCAGTAGTGCTGCATCTATTTTTCACGCACGGCCCCTAAACCCCTTGATTGTATTTAAAATATTTGAAACATTATTAGGTTCCCTAACAAACTAAGGGACAGAAACTTCATAATAATATATGTCAGTTAGAATCTGAATTTGAAAGCGTCCACACATCAGATAAGACATTGGAAATAAAACAGAAATACAATAACTAACCACTGAAAACGCAAATATTCGACATACGGGGATAATATTTAACAATTTTTTAAATAATATGTAGTTAAACTTTGGGCGGAAATAGTTTTTTAAATGCTAATTTTCTTCTAATTGCCTACAGGTATAATTAATAAAACGTGTAAATGAAGGTTTCCCAAGATAACTAAAGAACTTTATTGATTATTTCCAGATAAATAGGATTACAAATTCCGATGCATTGTTATAGTCCATTCCACATAACCAGGCAAGAAATGATAAAATAAAAAAGCGAAAATACTATCTATTTACATAGAAAAGAAACTTCGCTTTCACTTGTTTATTATGTATTCATAAAACATTATCGTTTTCGTGATAACGATTTTTTAATTAAACAATATTTTCATTAGTCATTATTATAATCTGTGCCTGGATAATTGTTATTTAATTTTACAATTAAAAATTCCGATTTTTCAAAATAGTATATTAATTTCTTTAATAGATATATTACGAATAAAATATATTGAATGAAGAATGTTTCTACTTTAATTAAACAATATTTTTTTTTCTACACCCGTATTATAATAATGCACTTATATGCCCATAATCCGTTTCATAATGATACCCATTATGATACAGATTTTTCATTACGATACAGATTTTTAATAAATAGAAACCCACAATTTTTCAATCAAGCATGCTGTTTGACGTTTGTCCTAGGTTCCTATGTAATTATTTTAGTTGTCAAAACGTATTAAATTTTCGTAGGTAGCTAAACTTCGATAATTATAATATTAACATGTCTGATATTAGCGATATAGAAGACTCCTCCACACATATCGGAGAAAGCAGAAAATACAGTACAAAATATTTTACCGCAAAAATCTAGGGAAATACCAATACCTGAAGTAATACCATTAATTACAATTTTGTAGAATTTTTTATAGAAATACGAGTAATTACTGTTATTGTGTTCAATACCAATATAAATATAATATTTATAGGTCTTGATTATTTATCGGGTGTAGAAAAAATAGCGTATGCAACTCTCATGTAATGGTTATTAAAACACTCGCATAAACCATACGAAACTCGCCTTTGGCTCGTTTCGTATCCCGGTTAATGCTCGTGTATTAATAACCATAATTACATGATCGTTGCATAATATACTATTGTGAAATTCAAAACAGTGATAAAAAATACATTTCTAATCATTTATTTTTTCAACGATCACTTCTTAAAGTAGGCCTTTACTCTTCAAAATATCACCGCAAAATTTACGTTTTCAGCGAACTGACACTAGGCAGTGACATCTTTACAGTAGGGTTTCGCCACCTGTAAATATCATCGGGTAAGGCCGGTCCAGGTGGAAGTGTATAAATTATCTTAAAATACTGTGATGTTTGTTTATTTTAAACAACAGTTTATTTAATAATATTTTATTTAAACACTTATTTATTTTATAACACTACTATTATAATTTTTTTATATTTCGAATGTCTTTAAACTGTTCACTATTTATCGTCACTGCCCATATATCTAATGACTTCCCGCTTGGTCCTCCACCAATTTTTATATACAAATTTAAAAGTTTGGCGAAGGTGCTAGAAAGTTCACTTATTCTCACCAATACACTAGAAACATTATCCCGTTCATTCTCGGATAGTCATCGAAAGCTCCTCCGCCACAGTCGTCACATATGTTTGGTCTTAAGGGGTTTAATTATGTATGATGATCTGACAAGTTGAGCCTCAAAGGCCAAATAAGACAGAGAGGGAGGGTTAGAGCATGACTGAATAATGAAATGGCTCACATAACATTGCCCCCTCCTTAAGAGATAGTTCCTCCTGGAACTCTTACGAAACTAAAATGAAATGGTTGTATCTGCAACTGAACCCTCTTTTACAATTTCCAGTTGCATGGAAGTAACAAGGGAATGTCTTCGCTGTAACCTGGGCACTGGGCGAATGGCTGCAGACCAGTATTTGGACTCCGGTATCTTAAAAGATTACTTCCACCATGTTTTTAATGATCCTCCAATCCAGCTGATTTCCTTATATCTTCGGCATGGCTAGTTTCTGTACATTGAACTTCCGTACGTGATCCCTTAGACTAAGTAATCCTGATAGGTGGATCGATCTTGGAAGGTGTTCTTCGTTATTAAATAAAAACGATAACGTGATCCGTCTTGAAGTTTCAAGGCTTTTCCAGGGGCGAAAGCAGCCAACCAAACACTTTTTGGACCTGGCCCTTCTATTGGCCTAATAAAATCGGTAGTGACAGACCTAATTAAAGAACATTCCCTTGTGAAAAATTCATGGAAAGATGGGATGAAGCATCTCCATATCATGGGGCTATCAGAATCCGCACTCTGCAGAGGGTGCGAACAAGAAGATAAGACCATCGAGCATATCCTTTACGATTGCCCGACGCTCTCATTTATTAGAAGATTTGTGTTCGGCGAGTATCGGCTAATACCGGCCGATATAAGAGAAACACCTCTTGGCGACGTTGTCAACTACATTAAATCTGTAGGCTGGCTGACGAGCCTATCATCTTAGAAGGATGCACAATGGGCCTAATGAGGCCTAAGTGCCGTGGGGGTAACCCACCCTCCACACGTTAGAGATACAGATACAGAGGGGCTGGTAACTGACATTGAAGTTCTACCAGTCGTCCAAACTTTTTACGGAACACATATGCTAGTCCTCGTGCGTCGTTGATGCTGACGGAAGTACTATGGACCAGCGAGTAGTCTTTCGGAAGCGAGAGCAGATCTTGTTGTTGCTCGGTCGTAACACCATACCTGGCTTTTCCAGTACCTCCATATGCACCCATAAATTCTTCAAAGACAAGGTCAGGTGTTTCTCGAAGTTGATTTACTTTTTTTTCGTGGTCACCCTCAAATGGCGCCAACCTGTTGTGATGCACCACCTTTGGTTTACCGTATGGGATCTTACTTATACCGGTAAATAACATTTATTTTATTCTTTATGACGTACGGACCTTCCCAAGACCTTTGAAGCTTCGGAGAATAACCCTTTTGTCTTTTTGGGTTATGGAGCCAGACTTTTTCGCCTTCCTTGAAACATTTCTCCTTAGCTTGAATATCGTACCGTTTCTTCATCCTGTAGCTGGCGATTTGGAGATGCGAGCGAACTAATTCATGCATGTCGTCCATTCTTCTTCGTAACTGGATCGCATAATCTTCACCAGCTGCATCTTCTCCAGGTCGGCATCCAAACTCGAGGTCGCACGCTAGTCTCATCTCACGCCCAAACAAGATCTTTGCTGGTGTTTGGCCTGTTGATTCATTGACAGCGGATCTATAAGCCATTGCAAAGAGCGAAAGATACTGATCCCAATCTCGCTGATGGTTTTTAACCACTTTTGACAGAAATTTGCCAATGGTCTTATTCATTCGCTCTGCAATTTCATCGGATTGTGGGTGCAATGCTGTGGTTCTGGTTTTCTTCATGCCTAGGCTGTCACAGATTCCACGGAAAAGTTGACTTTCAAAATGTCTGCCTTGGTTACTGTGGATCTCCAAGGGCACTCCAAATCGTCAGATAAACTCTTTTATCAATACATCTGCAACAGTTGCGGCCTCTTGATTTGGAATGGCATAGACTTCCACCCACTTTGTAAAATAATCCATAACCACCAAAATATATTTATTACCATCCTCGGTCGCGGGGAATGGTCCAGCAATATCTAAGGCGATCCTCTCAAATGGGCTACCAACGTTGTATTGCTTTATAGAATCCTTCCTTTTTCGTTAAGGTCCATTACTCATAGCACAGGTAGTACATTTCTTACACCAGTCCTTTACATCATCGGAACTGTTCATCCAGTAAAACCTTTCCCGAACTCTCTGAAGGGTTTTCCTAACACCGAGATGTCCTCCTGATAGACTGTCGTGTAACTGATGGAGTACTTCAGCTACTCTACTTCTTGGAATGACCAACTGTCTTCTGTTCTCGGAACAATCATCATTTTCAAGTACTCGCTTTAATAAGCAATCTTCCAGGATAAAGAAGTCCCACTAAGTACATTATGATTTAACTACTGGAGAGAGTTTCGATACCTCTTGCCAAGTGGGTCGACGATTTTCCTCTTGCCATTCTCCTATCTTCTTTAAAACGGGATCATTCTCTTGTTCTTCCCTTAGTTTGACAGGGGCCCACTCATCGCTGACAACCGACGTTATTCGTACTGTAACTTCTTTAACAGATGTGGCCAACCCCTTTCCAATCAGAGTTCCTTGACCTACACCTTCATTGCGCTTCGGAGGTTTCGCCATGACAGGCGTTGCTTTCTTTACAGTTCCTTGCAACTGCCTTACTCTTATGGTTTCACTTCTGTACAGCCACCATCACGGTTTTTCGATTCGTAGTATTTTTTGGGCGTTTGCGCGAACTGCTTACTTTTCCCATTTCACCGCAATTCCAGCATCTAATAGTCTTCGATTGCTTCTCAATAAGGCTTTTTATCATGTGAAACAATTGGTTTAATTTATTTCCCTGTTCTTCTTCTTTTACAGTCCTTACTTCACTGTATCCACCAGAAGCCAGCGTACCCGTTTCATATTCAAGAGCAGCGGACAAGACATCGACCAATGTTTTGTGACAAGCTAAGCGGAGTGTTCTTTGCATTTCATGGTCACGAAGTCCATCTACAAATGCTTTAAACAGCCAAACATTCAATCATGTATTCTGGAGCTGATTGGTAGGCAAATCGCACCAACCTGGCAATATGTACTTCATATTCTTGAAGAGTCTCGTCTCGATTCTGTTTACGATTCTTTAATTGTGACTGGTATAAATGCTCCAAGTGTTCGTTGCCATATCGCATATTTAATCTCTTTTTGAGTTGTTCAAAATCATCTGTCTCTTCCACGGGTATAGTCTGAAGGACATTTCTTTTATTTTTTCCTCAATGGAAGTCATTATTTTCTCTTCAATGTAAGAAATTTTATTTTCCATAGAAGAAATTTCGTTTTTCATAGAAGTCATATCAGAAGAGATTTCATTTTTTAAAGAAGAGATTTTGTTTTCTAAATCGGAAGAAATTTCGGTTTTTAAAGAAGATATGTCAGAAGACACCTTTTCTTCTAAAGAAGAAACTTTACTTGCTAATGAGGAAATATTTAAAGAAATATCGGTTTTCATGGAAGACATATCAGAAGAAATTGAAGAAATTATAGCAGAAGCATCATCCGAAAATAGAAACGTTTCCGGATCCAAACCTTCATTTTCAAGTGCTTTTAAGTCGTTCTACCAGCTCTGATTTCTTCCCTGTCATCTCCAGTTCACGTTCTTCTAATTCTCGACGTAGCTCAGGCACTTTTAAGTCACACAGTTTTTTAGCCATTATTGTCCACTATTTATTTACACTATCTCACTTCTCGACACCAATGTGATGTTTGTTTATTTTAAACAACAGTTTATTTATTAATAATTTATTTAAACACTTATTTATTTTATAACACTACTATTATAATTTATTTATATTTCGAATGTCTTTAAACTGTTCACTATTTATCTTCACTGTCCATATATCTAATGACTTCCCGCTTGGTCCACCACCAATATTTATATCCAAATTTAAAAGTTTGGCGAATGTGCTAGAAAGTTCACCTATTCTCACCAATACACTAGAAACATTATCCCGTTCTTTCTCGAATTAGAGCATGACTGAATAATGAATTGGCTTACATTACAATACAAAATTGTTCAGGAAAATTATACACTAATGAAAAGAATCTCTGTTTAATTCACTTATTAACAGCAACGTGTACACTTTTATTTACAAAAGTGCACTAAATATAAAGGAGAAGACACAATTGCACGTGGAAACGTACCACTTCATTCTTCTATTATTTTTGTTGAACGAGACGACATAAACCAGAGGTTCTCGCCTTTTTTCGAATCGCGACCCCCTTTTACAATTGCCAAGTAAACTGAAAATCGGAAAGAAAACACACCTAAAATAGATTTTTTTAAATATAACCCTAACATAATATTAAATTAACTAATTAAAATAAATAAATCATAAATAAGTAGACAGAGTGGTGTACACACTACTGGAAAAATGAAAGTGGAAAGCTTATAAAAGCGTTTAAAAAATAGAAAATTTTTATTAAAAAATTAGGCTAAGCGCTTTAAACCTAATAAAGTCATCTTAAGAGCCGTCTTAAAACACGTTATAAATTAAAATGTATTAATATTAAAGTATAACAAACGACTTACGTCATTGATACCTTCCACATGGAGTCAATCAGATGAAACATAGAATTGTTAACAACAAATATTATAGATAAACATTTAGGGGCGGTAAAGGCACCAAACTCCAATAGGTCAAGTTAAAAGTCAAACATTAATAAAAAATTGTAAAAATTAGTACGTTTTCTGGTACAACGTACAACAGGTGACAAGCGTACCTAAATTTGACAATTGACAACAGACAAGTGACATATACAGAGTGACACAAAACAAGGAGCGTTCGAGTGGTTCTGAGTCAACCCGGGTTAGACCATACTTATCAGCAAAAAACTAGGGATATACTAGGCTTCTAAGGATAGGTACCATACAGAGGTCCTAAGAGACCTAAATTTAATTGGTTTTGGGAAACTATTAAACATCGAAATTTAAAGAGTAGAATGAAGGGCAACGACTCTAGATTCATACTAGGCCAAGAAGTAAAAAGACGTGAGTAGACCATGATCCATACATGGTACCTATTTGGAAAAAGAAGGATAAATTAGAAAGGAACGATGAAAGAGAGAGTTAGAGAAAAGTGATAAAGATATAGTAAAGACAAATTACTACCTAGATCCATACTAAGCAGTAACAAAGTAAAGTAAAGACCCATATTTCGCCTTTTACGATACAGGGTTATAATTGGAGTTTAAATGAATTTGAGTGTTATGACAATTGCCAGAATTCAGGTTCATCTTACGAAGGATCTCCAGATACTCTAGTAGGTCCATTTTCTTAAAGTGGTTTAATTTCCCCGAAATTTCAGCTGATCTAAAGTGTCTGCTACTCTTTTCTTTCGTATTTTAATATTTAAGTAAGCCACAACATAAGATCATGTTTTCCTTGCATTTCCAGGAACAACTTGATTTCATATTTCGGCTCAAACATTTTCTCTTGACAACCAGCATACAGCAGTATAAAAAAGAACAACCTTATTATCGGAATTCGTGCCTTTAAAAAACAAGTATTAAATGCTTCAGATATGATTAATTAAGTACCTTTGGCTGGAATAGTCTTACTGGCAAGATCATATTAATGAATCATGCAGTGAATGCCCTCGACTTTACGTTTTTACTCACTGTATGCTTCATGTTTCAAAGAAAGTATTTGTCTTTACCTTTTGTAATAAATCTTCTTTGAGGTCATCTGAATGAATATAATATATTTCGCAATTGTAGATCGCTAAATTTAATAAATAAATGTTAAAAACCTCCATGGGAAATTTTAGGAAAAATAATTATAGTTAAAAATAACGTGGCAATCCCTTAGAAAATAATTTGGGACTCCCTTGGGGGTCGCGACCTACAGTTTGTGAACCATTGCCATACACGATACGAATTTGATAAACGAAACGATATAGACAATATGAATTTAATGACCTCCGGCAAGAGCTGATAGGTAGGACAGTGTGATAGATTAATGGACTACATGTGGAACGGTGTGACTTTGTTGGAAATAAAAAGTTATCTAAAGGAAACGAACTGAACGAAGATCATACTTTGGAGATCAGAAAGCGACTTGAAGAAAGGAACGAAATACGTTGTTTTCGTGAGATGTTTCTCGTGGGTACCCCACCTCATTCTATATTGGACTCTTTTGCTTGGAGACAAGCATGTGGACTCTGGTATAGTCTTTTTGACATGAATTATTTCTATTTTCATGGGTAAGACAGAGAAAGGTTATTGCTACTTATGAGACGGCGATACACCAAAAGATTCTCGCTGTTACTAGGTAGGTTTTGCGTACGTGACTGTATGAAAAATATAATAATATTAATCTCCCTAATTCACCCTCTTTCAACCACTAAATCCAACAGAGTGACTTGTGTAGGGGAAGGGACTAACAGTGACTTTATTTTTGCCAGGAGGTCAACGGGGAACATTTTCAACATTTATTATAATACTAGATAAGGACACTGTTAGTTTAGTTGCTTTCCTGTTTGTGATGTTTTGTTATTTTTAAACATTAATAAATCAACACGTAATGAAACAAACTTCAAAATTTTTTGCACGGTTAAATAGAGAATAAAACCCCCTTTCAAATGAGCTATCACTCACCACCCCAAGCCATTTAAATTTTTCGAAAGGGTTTCTCCCCTCCAGTAAAGGATGAAATTACAAAAATGTACATTTAATCTAAGATCCGAAGTAAGGTCGACCTTCACCCATCTGTTTAATAGATAAAAGTTTCTTTTTATTAAATAAAATTTGAATATGAATATACCGCAAAAGGGTTGCCCAAGAAAATACGGTCCAGACTATTTATTTTCTTAAAATAAAAAAACGACACCCTGTAAAGTATTCGCAGATGCTTCGATTATGTCCAAACTTTAATCAGCTCACCACAAGATAGAATAAAGCTTAAGTTTAAAATTTGGTATTTTTTTCGTTATCCGTTTTTGAGTTGTCTTCAAAATTCGAAATTTGCACTTTTCCTCGAGTTGGGTCTATTTTAGAGAAATCATTTATAGGGACAAAATAATAGAGAATGACATCATAAGCAACTTTTATCATGATACCTATACTTTCCCTATCTGTACACAGAAAGGAAAGCAAAAAATGACCGTGACCGTATTTTTTTAGGCAACCCATTTGCGATATATTTAAAAACATATTTTATCTAATAAAAAAAAAAAAAACTTTTTTCTACGAACTCTTACAAAAAGACATCTTTCGCCACAGGATACTTTCAGCGAAAACTTGATTTCCGTCACTAGTGAGAAAAAATCCCATAACGTTTACTTTCGTCTCTAGTGACGAAAGTAAGTTGTTACATATTTTCATATATCAGTCGCCTCGTATAATATTTTGGCAGCTTATAATTATTAATAATGAAATAAAAAGATGCTCATTAAATTCTATATGCGTTTTTACCTAAACTTTAATGAAGTAAAGATAAAATAAAAATGTATAAAAATAGTGCAAATTAAACCAATCTACATCTAGTTTCCTTTTTTTCATTTGTTTATTTGAAGTTTTATCACTTTTGAGAACTGTCAGTTTCAGTTCGTCCTAAATTTAACACATTTTCATGATGTCTGAGTCAGAAAGCGATTGTACTCCCCCAGAAATTATTTTTAAAGCTGAAGAAACCTCTTCAGATTTATTACCGGCCAATTCAAAAAAGAGATATGAAGAAATTTATATCAAATTTTTGGACTGGAGAGAAAAAAATAAAGTGAAATCATTTTCGGAAACTGTACTACTAGCATACTTTGGAGAAATATGTTCAAATTTTAAACCGTCGACGTTATGGTTTATTTATTCGATGCTAAGAACTACACTCTCTGTTAAAAATGATGTCGATATTAGTAAATATCCAAAGTTACGTTCGCTTTTGAAAAGAAAATCTGATGGCTTTAAAAGCCAAAAATCCAAAATTTTTTCGCCTGAAGACATAAAGACTTTCCTAAAGAATGCACCTGACTATAAATATTTAATAACAAAGGAAACGGAATTATTATTTTTATTTTAATAAATACTTAATAAATAACTACTAATATTTGTAGGTAGCATTAGTTTTTGGATTATCTGGCGCTTGTCGTTGCCACGAACTAAAAGATTTAACAATAAGCGATGTACAGGATACTGGAAGTATTCTGTTAGTTAAAATCCGTAATACAAAAACAAAAGTTCCGCGTTCTTTTCTGAGCCTACGTCCCGCAAACATGGATCAAATTAATTCAAGATTCTTTATTAACTATCAGAATGGAAAGTGTAGCAGACAGGTTGTTGGAATTAATAAAATCAGTAAATTTCCTAACGAAATTGCTCAGTTTTTAACGCTTCCGAATCCTCAACACTGGGCACTGTTTCCGCAGAACATCCGCAACGCTATTAGTGGATGCAGGAGGTGACTTGCTTCTGTTAAAAAAGCACGGTGGTTGGAAATCTAGTAGTGTTGCGGAAGGATATGTTGATGAATCCACGAACAGTAAAAACCAAATACAAACCAAAATTTTACAATCTGTACAAAATAAGTAAACTACTAGTTCATCCGATTATGGCGCATCATCATCTGAAATGACATTTAACAGTAGAACAAATGTGTCGGCATCTACCTCAATAAATAAAAAGCTTGAGTGTGATACCCCCATAATTTTGAATAATTGTTCAAATATAACAATAAATCAATATTTAAATAATAAATAATATTTCTGAAATATTTAATTGTTGGTTAATTTTTTGTTATTCCTAACACAAAATAAAGCATTTGCTAACGTTTGTTTTTTTTTTCATTTTAGTAGGTACCTACATGACATAATAGAGTTTGTTGAAAAAGTATAGTGTTTTACTCGTCGAAAATCATTTTCGTCACTCGTGAAACAATATACTATTATTCATTAAGGAGGTCCTTTCGCCACACCTCTCGCCTCAAATGTTAAAAAAAAAAGTTATTAGATTATGACTAAAATTAATTTTTTTCTACTAGTTGAAGTTCGTTTTTTTCTAATACTGAACTTTTAACTATACCTTACCTTGCAAATTTTTGAGAATTTTTTTTTAAATGTGAGAATTTGTACAGTGCCTCACGAGAAAGTAAGTCCTCAACAACAATTCTCGAATTATACTATTATTTATTGATTATATGGAGTAGAAAAAAACTAAAAATAAGGTTTTTGAAATATTTAGATTTTGTTTTATACAATAAAATATATATAGTAAACCATGGAACTTATTGAGAAATTAATATTAAAAAATCACAAAAAAATTTCAAGTAACCTTGTGATTTTTTAATAATAATTTCTCAATAAATTCCACGGTAACCTATATATTTTATTGTAAAAAATAAAACATAAATATTTCAAAAACCTTATTTTTAGTTTTTTTCTACTCCATCCAATCATTAAATAATAGAAAAATTAATTATAATTGAAAATTGTTGTTGAAGTCTTACTTAAGACACTGTACAAACACACACATTTTAAAAAAAAAATTTTCTCAAAAATTTGCACGGTAAGGTATAGTTAAAAGTTCACTATTAGATAAATAAGGACATCTACTATTAGAAAAAAATTAATTTTGTCATAATCTAATATTTTTTATTTAACATTGGTGGCGAAAGGACCTCCTTAAACAGATGGGTGAAGGTCGACCTTACTTACGGATCCCGGACTAATTGTAGAAATCAAAAATCGACGTGTCTCGGTGATTTTCCCAACAAGACTCCAGTAACGAGTTAGATAAAAGGAGTAAGACTTATGATGCTCACTGTATTTGAAGCGTTGTGTTGAAGCGAGAGAGCAGTTGCTAGTCCAGGGATGGAAGCAGAGCTGGGCAGAGTACTGTAGTAAAGAACTCATTAGTACTCCACAATGAGTAGGTTCATAAAGTACTCATAAGTATTTGAGTACGTGTACATATAAGAATAATACAAAAAGCAAATGAATAATTTTGCCAATTTTAGAAAGTACTCGTGGAAAAGTCGAGTAACGAGTTTGAGTATTTTAAATAATTCAAAATATTGATTCAATGTTAGAAACAAGGAATTATAGTTATTAGTAATAGTAAGTCAGTAAGTAATAAACGAAAACGAGAGTATCACTTATCTTCTATCAATTAGTAAGCACTTGCCATTAACGAGTACGCCCAATTTTTGCATTTTAAGAGCAAACCGAACACCTTGAAAATGTCTAATTTCTTTATTTTTAGTCCGTAATTTTCAGGAAATACCAATAATAACAAAACCTTGATTTTTTTAAACCTTCGAAAATAATTTATTTTAATAATTTTTAAAGGGAATTTAAAAAAAAGAACATTTACGCGTCATTCGGTATCAAATCTATGTACATTTTCTGGTTTTTGTTTTAATAAACATCTAGTAGTTTTTAACTGAGAGGGTTTCCCACTTTTATCTTAAATGTCTTCTGCCTTATGATTGCACAGGTTTAAAGCCCTCAATATTCTCGAGACACATAATATCACGAAGTATTTGCAGTGGCACGCATATAAATTTAATTTTAAATTAGCAAATTATCGCAATATTTTGCTCTTCGCAAGATGTCCGGTTTGTTAAAGTAAATTAATAAGCAAAGATATTAAGTAGAGGTAGAGGTAGAGGTAGAGGTAGAGGTAGAGGTAGAGGTAGAGGTAGAGGTAGAGGTAGAGGTAGAGGTAGAGGTAGAGGTAGAGGTAGAGGTAGAGGTAGAGGTAGAGGTAGAGGTAGAGGTAGAGGTAGAGGTAGAGGTAGAGGTAGAGGTAGAGGTAGAGGTAGAGGTAGAGGTAGAGGTAGAGGTAGAGGTAGAGGTAGAGGTAGAGGTAGAGGTAGAGGTAGAGGTAGAGGTAGAGGTAGAGGTAGAGGTAGAGGTAGAGGTAGAGGTAGAGGTAGAGGTAGAGGTAGAGGTAGAGGTAGAGGTAGAGGTAGAGGTAGAGGTAGAGGTAGAGGTAGAGGTAGAGGTAGAGGTAGAGGTAGAGGTAGAGGTAGAGGTAGAGGTAGAGGTAGAGGTAGAGGTAGAGGTAGAGGTAGAGGTAGAGGTAGAGGTAGAGGTAGAGGTAGAGGTAGAGGTAGAGGTAGAGGTAGAGGTAGAGGTAGAGGTAGAGGTAGAGGTAGAGGTAGAGGTAGAGGTAGAGGTAGAGGTAGAGGTAGAGGTAGAGGTAGAGGTAGAGGTAGAGGTAGAGGTAGAGGTAGAGGTAGAGGTAGAGGTAGAGGTAGAGGTAGAGGTAGAGGTAGAGGTAGAGGTAGAGGTAGAGGTAGAGGTAGAGGTAGAGGTAGAGGTAGAGGTAGAGGTAGAGGTAGAGGTAGAGGTAGAGGTAGAGGTAGAGGTAGAGGTAGAGGTAGAGGTAGAGGTAGAGGTAGAGGTAGAGGTAGAGGTAGAGGTAGAGGTAGAGGTAGAGGTAGAGGTAGAGGTAGAGGTAGAGGTAGAGGTAGAGGTAGAGGTAGAGGTAGAGGTAGAGGTAGAGGTAGAGGTAGAGGTAGAGGTAGAGGTAGAGGTAGAGGTAGAGGTAGATAATACTCAAAAGTAAAGTTATACATTTTAAAACTGTATGTACACAAGTGATGTATCACCACAAAAAGAAATATAAAATTTAACTAAGAAAAAATAACGAAATATTGTAGCTTCTAGTAAATAACAACAAAAAATTAAACAATAAAAACAAATACACATAAAATACCTTTTTTATCTATTCTATCAATTAGTAAATTAGTATCACAAGACAACTTATGTTGGCTAGGCCTGTGCGCGCATCGGGACACGTACTCATTACTCGTCAGCTATAGGTATTAAAAGTACTGAGTACTCTAAAATGTAAAGCACTCGAAATTTTTCGAGTACTGCCCAGCTCTGGATGAAAGATGTGAGTTCTTTTAATGTGTGGGCTTTAAACGCAGGTGTTTTTTGCTAAGCGAGAGTTTTCTTGTGTACAGATTTTGCTTAAGAATGCTATGCTTAAATTGAGTGATGTATATTATGAAATTCAAAAATCTTTTTTTGAAAGAGTAAAACCAAATTTGGTAGATTTTCACACTTTTATTTTAAAAATAAAAATTTTTAAACAAACACTAACATGACATATGTTTCGAAATACAACTTCTTTTTCATTTGAAAAAGAAGTAATTAACAAATTTAATATTAGAGCTTGAAAAAATAAATAAAAGTCATTAATCGCTTTCACAGTTTACACAAACAAAGAAGACGCCAGTTTCCCCAGCACAAGCTTCATGTGCCCCCATTTTGCAACTAGTGCACTGAATCCATTTTTCGAGACACTATTTTTATAGCTATCTGTGCAATAAAGGCAAAAGCATTTCTCTTCTTCGGACTCATCATCGTCTTTGACTATTTTCTTTTTTTTTTTCTTCTCTTTTGCATCGGACTTCTTATTTGAGCAAATATTTAATTTAGCAGACTTCACATTTTTCTCTTGTTCTTCAAGAGCATCATTTATTGGCATGCCAGTTAGAATTGCTGTCATACGCTTTCTTCTATTAGATTTAGCGTCCTGCTTTCTAGGTCCGGCTTTTGGTAGCGGTTTTAATTGAAATGGACTAACAGTAGGAGGCGAGCTCTCATTTTTTTCTTGAATAGAACTGTTTGTTGAAATCTCATTTTCTTTCTCAGGCATATGACTTTTTGCTGACACTATATCCTTGGAGCATCCTGGCTGGACCTGTTTATCAGATTGGTTAAGATCATCAGGTTCCTGTGAACACCCCGGTCGTGGTTTAAAATTCGAGTTTGGCTGAACTGGAACCACGTCCTTGTCAGCATTATTTTCTGCGGGATCGGGACGGTTAGTTGCATATTCTGAAAAAAACTCTTGATCGTCAAAAATGTCTTTATTGAAAGGGCTAATTCCAGACACCTTAAATCCCGCCATAATATTTTTCGGTGTTGCTGTGAGCAATGGGCTGGAAATGACAACGCCGTTACACCTTTACTTTTTAAATAATCAAGGGCAGCTACAGACAAATGCGAATCATGATTGTCCAGCAAAAGTAGTACCGGTTCTCTCTTTAGAACAACCAACGTGCTTGACAAAATGCTTAGCAAACTCTAAAAAGTGCTTTTTTTTCATCCAACCTGAAGGATTTGCGGTTTCAACTGCTCCAGGAGGGCCATTAGCGAGAAAATGTTCTCTGTAGTTAACCCTTGGGAAAACAAAGAACGGCGGGACAGAATTTCCCGTTGCAGATACCGCCAAAGCCATAGTAACTAAGGTGCCGCATTCCTGGGAGGTTACGCGTCCCACCTGCTTATATCCACGCCTGCCAACAATTCGGTTAGGCTTTTGCACGGTCGTAATCCCAGTTTTATCTATGTTCCATGTTTGTGCTGCTTCTAATTTTAGGCGGTTGAGGACCGTTTGTAAGTTGTCAAAGAACATTGAAACATTTTCTCTGTTAAAACTAGAAGCGCGAGTTAAGCTGGTTGCTTCTGGAATTCTTACCGAAAGAGCACGATGTCGTTTCATGTAGTATGTAAACCAATCCTCTCCAGCCATTTTTGTCTCGTTCCAGGATTCAGAGTTTTTAATGTGCAAAGCAGTGGCATAATCATACGCGAATTTTCTTACTTCTCTGACAGACAATCCAAAATATATGTCGCTTGCCGCTTTAAGGTATTCCTCCAAATGATTTTCTTGTTGATCTGTGAACACCTAAAAATAAGAAGATATTAATTATAAAAGACGTAAGGCGTTTTTTGAAGTTTTAATATTTTTAAAAATAATTTAAAATATAATATACCTGGCGATTCCTGTAATATCCAACTTTTGTCGTTATTGGGGCATCGCCATTAATTTCTTCTATACTATTTTATTCTTAGAAAATCTAATTAACAGTTCTTGTTTGGGACGGTTGAAGCTTTATTGAGCAAAAAACCAATCTCAATTATCTTTAAAAATAAAGTTTCTAGAACAAAAACTGTAAAAAAATAAAAAATTACTTACCACTGCCAAAAAACAACAAACCGCACTGTACACAACACCACTGATGCAACAAAACTGAAACGAATGTTCGAGAGTGGTTTCTTATGGCGGCTTTAAGACAAACCGGTCGGCGAAGTTGCCAAGTGTACTGTTTTTAAAAAAATTGAGGTGCGTTAACCAACCTGGTGCGTCAACCAGCCCCGGGATCCACCATTGTTAAATCACTACACAAGACAGTGAAATTAACAATACAATAAGATATAAACATTTAGTACTCATAAATCAGGCAAATCCATCGCGACTAACCACGTTTCCTAAGAATACGCGCTTGATGATGGGTTAGGCTAATTGACCTTATTACGCTTTCTTTGATTTTTGGCTCGGAAAAATCTACATGTGATCCAATAAAAATGCTATATCGATTTACAATTATCTTTTTTTATTAAAAAAAAAAGTTAAAAGTAATAAAAACCGCCTATTTTTTAAGAAACATAAACAACTTCAATGGCATCTTTACAAGCGTCAGGTTGTTGATTCAGAGCATCACATATCAGTTTTTGGAAGTCAAATAACGCCATCTGTTGATTTTCTTCGGAAAATTGATCATTTAAAATGATTGTTGGAATGAACGTAATCGCTGGCCTAACTGCCCTAGTACGTTCGCCATTTTCAATTAAAAGTTTGTCCGACTGTCCTGATTCGTAGCAAGTTTTTAAACTTGCCCATTTTAGGCCAGCATTGGAGGCACACTGTAAAAATAACATTTGCATTACTTCACTATTATAGAATATATAAATAAATTTAGTGGAACTTGGCGTTGATTATTATACAGGGTGTCGAACATTTAACACCATGTGGGTTTCGTTAACCGTTATAGATATAAAGTTGGCTAAAAGAAAAAAAAACGATGTATATTTTTAAAAAGTACTTATGGGCTTTTTTAAAATAAACTAGCCAGATATACTTTGACATGTCTTTTAGACATTATATTTTTAAGCTCTGCCGAAATTTATTGGACCTTCTTTCAAGCGGCTGGTTATTTTTCTTTATTACGTATTGAAATAATAAGAATAATTTTTGCTATGACTATAATACAAAAGTAAATTTTTTCAGTTATTGTTGATTAAGAATTGAGATACATTTTTCGTTATAGTACAATTTTGGTACCACAAATTAATTATTTATTTCCCTATGAGATCGTTGTATAATAATACAAAGTAACCACTTCATAATTATATTAATAAAATATCATATGTGCCATAAAATGTTAAATATCAAATGTAACATTTTTTTAATTTAAAAATAGTTTATTTATTAAAAACAGTTTATTTATAATTTATTTATTTAAATTAATTTAATTTATTTTTATTTTGTCTTATGGAGCCAAACTTTGTCGCCTTCCTTAAAACATCCTTCTGGGTCTTGGGTATAGAATCGCTTCTTCATTCTGTCGCTGGTAATTTGAAGATGCGAGCGAACTAACTCATTAATGTCGTCCATTTTTCGTCATAGCTAGATCACCTAACCTTTACCGGTTATGTCTTCTACAGGTCGGCATCCAAACTCGAGGTCACACGGTAGTCTTATCTCACGCCCGAACAGCACCTTTGCTGGTGTTTTGCCTATAGATTAATTGAGAGCGAATCTATATGCCATTGCGAAGAGCGAAAGATACTGATCCCAATCTCGCTGATAATTAGAAACCACTTTTGACAGGTATTTTCTAATTTTCCAACTCATTCGCTCTACCATTCCATCCGACTGTGGGTGCAATGCCACAGTTCGGGTTTCTTCATCCCTAGTCTGTCGCAAATTTACTCGGAAAAGCTGGCTTTTAAAATTTCGGCCTTTGTCACTGTGGATCTCCAAAGGCACTCCAAATCTACTGACGATTTTTTTTATTAATACGTCTGCAGCAGTTGCAGCCTCTTGATTTGGAATGGCGTAGACTGTCACCCACTTCGTGAAATAATCCACAGTCACCATCATGTATTTATTACCATCCTCGGTCATGAGGTTGTCCAGAAATATCTAAGGCAATCCTCTCAAATGAGCTACCGACGTTGTACTGCTTCGTAGGGACCTTTCTTTTTTGTTGAGGACCGTTACCATACCACAGGTGGTACATTTTTTACACCAGTCCTTAACATCATCGAAACTGTTCATCCAATAAAACCTTTCACGAACTCTCTGAAGGTTTTCTTAACACAGAGAGATCCTCCTGATAGACTGTCATGTAACTGACGAAGTACTTTTTCTACTCTTGTCTTTGGAATGACCAACTGTTTTCTGTTTTCTAAACCATCATCGTTCTCTGGTACTCGCTTTAATAAGCCTTTTTCCAAGATAAAGGAGCCCCACTAAGCCCAATATGACTTAATTACTATAGAGCATTTCAATACTTCTTGCCAAGTAGGTCGACGATTTTCCTCTTTCCATTGTTGCATTCTTCTTTGAAACGCAATCGTTCTCTTGTTCTTCCCTGAGTTTGACAGGGGTTTACTGATTGCTGATAACCGTCGTTCATCATACTGTAATTTCTTTAGCAGATGTAACCCCTTTCCAAACAGAGTTCCTTAACAGGTGTTCGTTTCTCTACAGTTCCTTGCAACCACGTTACTCGTGGTTGCACACTTGTAGTTTCACATCTATCAGGCACCACCGTTCTTTCCTGTACAGTCACCGGTACGATTATTCGATTCTTAGTGTTCTTTGAGCGGTTGCACGAACTGCTTACATTTCCCATTTCATCGCAATTCCAACATCCAATAGTCTTCGGCTGCTTCTCAATAAGACTTTTTTTCATGTGAATCAATTGATCGAATTTATTACCCTGTTCTTTCTCTTTTACAGTCCTTACTTCACTATATTCGTCAGAAAACAGCGTAGCCGCTTCATATTCAAGAGTAGAGGACAAGACATTGACCAATGTTTTGTGATGATCGATAAGGGCTTTGGGACGTCAAATAGTTGTCATTCGATAAATATATTTCTCGTCTGATATAATTAATTTTGAGAGTTTCTAGTTTAGTTATCTGTGTTTCTGTTTCGTTAATAGTTAGTTTGTACTGTGAGTTTTCAAATTTTTAAATAGTTACTATAGTGCGCTCTATTTAATGGACTCTATTAACGGAGGCTCAGTCCCCCCAGAAAAACCACCTGATTGGGGAGACCCTTTAACTTGGACTAATACCCAATTGGAATCAGTTATGGAGGTAGATGCCATAATGAAAGAATCGCCAAAAGTAAGATTAGATCAAAAAAATGTTAACCAAGATCCGGTAAGTAATGTCAATGTTCCATTTACTAAATTACCTTCGAAATAGGAGTCGCCAAATATTGAAAAAATGAGACAATGTTTCAAATACCAACCAACGGATATAGGTCAGTTTCATGTATATATTAAAATTATAATCCTATAAAGGTAGGTGAAATAATTTTAAGAGCTCATTCTGAAATTGATAATAAAATAAAACAAATTTAATCTATTGGGAAAAACCGAATTATAGAATAATTTTGAAAGACTATTTAAGCGCCAACGTTTTGCTATCTTCTACTAACTTAAAAAAACATGACTTAGGTGCATTTATACCAACATTTTTATTATTTAGATTAGGAGTGGTCAAACAAGTAGATGTGGATTTGTCAGAAGAATATTTAAAAAGTAGAATTTCGCCCTATGATTTGCATTGCAAATTCGAAGTAGATTTTGTTAGACGCATTAATCGAAAAATTAAGAAAGATGATGATTCAAAATATTCAAAATATATTCTAATTAACAAAGTTTTATATGATGTAGAACTATATCAACAAAAAGTGCTACTTTGCTACAATTGCTATAGATATGGCCATATGGGTCGTCAATGAAAAAACAAGGTTCGATGTATAAAATGCGGAGAAAATCACAACTCAGAATCTTGTCAGAATAATGACAATAAGGTATGTCTAGTATGTCAGGGAAATCACCGTACTACAGATCTGGACTTATATCCAGAATTTAAGAGACAAAAAAATATTAAAAGTTATATGTCAAATACTAATTGCTCGTATAAAGATGCTTCTAAAGAAATTCCTCAACACACGTATGCTTCTATAGTGTCCCCATCTTTCTCAAGTCAACCAAATAAATCATTATCACAGCCTTCCTTTGTTAATGTAAACTCAGTTGCCAGCACAGCTCCTTCACCAGTCAATATCGTATCCAATCTTATCTCTCATTCAACTTTTCCTCACACTTCTAAATTCAGATCATTCTCACAACCTATACATTCACCGAAAACTAATAAAAGATCCCGTATTATCAACTCTAACCCTATTTCTTCAGCTCACAAAGAAATTATATCTAATACTAATATTCCAAAAAGTCAAGGAGGAATCCTTTCTTTTCCTAAATATAAATCTACATTAAGTTCATCAAATATAGAGGAAAAATTGACAAGTGATAATATGTTCCAAATTATTTTACAAGTTGTTTTATCTACTATTGAAATTATTAAAAGTACACATTTCGAAATTCAAGAATCTACTATTTTAAACAAAATTTATCAAGTTCTATAGGAAAGACTCTTGAATTCGATGGCTAGTACTGGTATAATTACATTGTGTCAGTGGAATTGTAGATCAGCTGTTTCAAATAAAGAAAACCTTATGTACCTACTAAATGAACAAAAAATTGATATTGCTTGTATTTCTGAAACGTATTTTAAATCTCAAATAATCTACAAATTTATAAATAATATCTTAAGAGACGATCGTGTGGATCGTTTTGGAGGAGGAACAGCGATTTTAGTTAAATTCAACATATTTTATGATGAAATTTCCATTAAATACTACTTAGCGAATGTTAATCAAAAATCAATTTTATTAAAATGTAGCAATATTAAAATTACAATTGTATCCTTATATATACACCACCAAAAACTAAAATTTCATTACAAGAGTGGTGTTCATTCTTTGAATCAATTCCTAGACCATGTATAATAACAGGAGATCTAAATTCTCATAACATAGCTTGGGGAGGTCCATCGACTGATACTTATGGTAAAATTTTGTTAGAAGCTTTAGACCAAAATAATCTTAGTTTTATAAATGACAGATCACCAACGTTTTTGGGAAATCTACACACCATACCTTCAGCTATTGATTTGACAATCAGTTCTCTAGAAATTAGACATCTTCTGAAATGGGAAACTCTAAATGACTTATATGGTTCGAATCACCTTCCCACTCTTACTTCAATCTCAATCACTCCTAAAAATATAATTACTCAGACTACCAGAAAATGGAATTTAAAGAGGGCTAATTGGAATTCGTTTTATTTAGAAACACAAAAATTGTTCCACGGAAATATTAATCTTAATTATGAAGAATTTATTCAAAACATAGATACGGCTGCTGAGAAGTCAATTCCAAAATTTATTAAAAGTAACTCTTCATCTAAAAATAAATTCTGGTGGAACCAAAAATGTGATGAAGTGATAGATAACAGAAAAAAAGCTTTTATAACCTTCCAGACAAATCCTACACTCTCAAATATTATAGAATACAAAAGATTAGATGCCATAGCAAAAAAGACAATAAAACAAGTCAAAAGGGAAAGTTGGAAAAATTATTGTCTATCTCTGAACCAACATTCTCCTATTAAGGAAGTTTGGCAAAAAGTTCGTTCATTAAAAAATCAAAATTCTTCAACGATTCCTCCAGTATACATCGAAACAGCTGAGTGGATACCAGAATTTCATTTGAAAGTAGCCCCGCCATTCGTTGTTCCATGCCCTCCTAATGATTCAGAATTGGAAAATAAATCCTTAGCCATTTCAACCGAAAACTCCAAAAACTTATTAACACCATTCTCTTATAATGAATTAGAATTGGCCTTAATGAAAACAAAGAACTCGTCTCCAGGTTTAGACAATATTCATTATACAATGCTAAGTAACCTCCCTAAGATTGCTAAACAACAACTATTAAATATCTTAAACAAAATATGGGCTAAGAAACTGGCCATTCCAAACTCTTGGTCTGATTATATTATTTTACCCATACTCAAACCAAACAAAATTCCAACTAATGCAGATTCATATAGACCAATAGCACTATCATCTTGTGTTTTAAAAACGTATGAAAAAATGATCAAACTTAGACTGGAACATTGGTTGGAACACAATAATATGTTTCCAAACTCACAATTTGGCTTCAGGAGACACAAGTCTACTCAAGAAAGTATTGCAACCATAACAACTGACATACAAATTGGATTTTCCCAACAAATTTCTACCACTGCTGTGTTTTTAGATATTAAAGGACCTTATGATAATGTCAATCTAGAAATACTGATTCAAAAAATGATATCATTGGGGATCCCTCACTTAATCTCCTTAGATATTTATAAACTATATACAAGACGAAAGTTATTGATTAGAATAAATAATGAATTTAGGAGGACCTAGAGAAACTTCATTTGGTCTTCCTCAAGGAAGCGTTTTAAGTCCACTTCTATACCTTATTTATACACAAGATTTGGAACGACATATATCTATTCCTACAAAAATTCTTCAATTTGCTGATGATATTGTTTTGTATACTCAGCATAAAAGTATTGATTCTAGTATTTATCAACTATCATTAGGTGTAGAAGACTACCAGAAATGGTTGTTTGAAAATGGTCTAACAATTTCAGAAAACAAGTCAGCGGTAGTTTGCTTCACAAGGAAAAGAACTCAACTTTCAAATGTTGCATCACTAGGAAATTGTCAATTTCAACTTAAAAGTAGTCATACATTCTTGGGTGTTATATTGGACAAGAAGCTAAACTGGAAAGAACATATTAATTATATTGTAAAAAGAACAGAAAATGCTGTAAATTTAATAAAAACTGTATCCAAATATAATTGGGGTGCAGACCCCAACATAGCAATTCTTTTTTATAGGGTGCTGATTAGATCAATCTTTGACTATGGTGCAATATTATACAATGATGCATCAAATACTCATTTGCAAAAATTGGACAGAATAAAATACAAATGTCTTAGATTAAGTATAGGTTTTCTCCCAAGTACTCCAATTAATGTAATAGAATCAGAAACTACAGAACCTCCTCTCAATTTTAGAAGAAAATTTTTATCCGAAAAGTTTTTAATAAATCGAAGGTCGAAAAATTCGGTTCTTCTCCCCCTTTTATCCAATTTATCTTCTCTGTGTTTAACTGGAAAGTATTGGTCAAAGAAAAACTACCTTTACTAGTAGAGACTTTTTTATCTACCATTGAAATGATTCCAGACCTCCATCAACAAAATGCAATTCCACTATGGTCCTTACATTTTCAGCTTTAACAACGCCATTGAAAACATATATAAACAAAAATCTACTGAATGAAAACCCTCTTGTGAATTAAAACGCATTTAAAGAAGATTTAATAACAAAATGGAATACAATTGAAAACATATATACGGACGGATCTAAAATTGGGAACCAATTAGGATGTGCAATTTTGTATCCTAACAAAAATTATGAAATTTCATTTAAACTTCCCAGTACAATGTCAATATACAATGCTGAACTTGTTGCTATAAAAGAAGCTTTTAACGTATGTCTTCAAGAAAATAAATCTAAATATGTTATATTTACTGATAGTAAGAGTGCAGTAGAATATTTTGCAAAATGGAACGATACCAGTCCTACCAACTATATAGCCTCAGAAATTCTTAAGCTTAACTATCAATGTTTGGAACAAAATAAAGAAATTTCGTTGGCGTGGATAAAATCTCATGTAGGTATTAGTAACAATGAGAAAGCGGATATACTAGCAAAAAAGGCTACTGTTTCGGGAACTAATAAAAATATTAAAACTCCAAAATCAGATTTTATTGCTAAATCTAAATTATCAATGTTTAAAACTTGGCAAGATGCATATTCTAAAGAAGAAAAAGGGAAGAAATACAAAAACGTCTTTTATCCGAGTTATTTTTCGTATGAGAAGTAATCATGCTATGCATCCTGCCTACAAGGAAAAATTTGGTCTATCAGATAATAATTTAGGTTTAATTTGTGATGAAATTGCTGATCTCAATCATATAATTTTAGAGTGTGTCCTAAATTCGCTAGATACTGACACAATGTACTTAGAATTAGTCAATATTGGTATACCTCACCAATAAACATTGATGTTCTGCTTTCATTAAACGATGTTAAAGTTTATAAAATATTGTATGAATTTGTTAAAAAAACTAATACAAGATTGTAAGTAGCTGAGCTACCCTAAAAATATTGTAAACCTGAAACGAAAAAATAAAATAAATGATAAAATAAAAAAATGGAACCAAGGAAAAGAAAAACAAAAAATAATACAAAACAAAAAAAAATAAAAAAAATTAAAAAATAGATATTTTTTATAATTAATTACAAACTCAGGTATTTTGATAGCTGTAAGTCAAAATATAATAATAATAATAATGTAATCATGTAACAATAGTGGATAAAACAATTAAAGAGTTATGTATTACTACAATAGTCTGGCCTTTTGGTTTTATGCAGTGCCATTAAAAAAAAAAAAATGTTTTGTGACGGGCTAAACGAAGTGTTCTTTGGATTTTATAGTCATGAAGTTCATCAACAAATGCTTGATCAGCCAAACATTCAATAATGTATTCCGGAGCTGATGTGTAGGCAAACCGCACCATCTGCGCAATATCTAATTCGAAGTGTTCGTGGTTATATCGCATGTTTAGTCTCTTTTTGAGCTGTTCAAAATTATTCGTCTCTTCCACAGGTATTGTCTGAAGGATATCTAAAGCGTCTCCTTGAAGGGCGATGGTCAAATTTACTGCCTTCTCTCTTTCAGACCATTAGTTTGCTCTGACAGCTGTTTTTAACTGTTTAAGGTAATTGGTCTATGACATCTTTTTGTCAAAAGTTGGGACTTGCAGAGTTTACAGCTCCTTCCAATTTCAACTTTGACTTCACCTCATGGCACTTATTTCACCGTCCTTTGCCTGGTCTACGTGTACCATTTCTTCTATCTTCTTTTCCATTTCTTTGATTTTCTCCTCAACAGCAATATTTTTTCTCAACAGAAGAAACCTTATTTTCCACGTCAGTAGAAATTTAATTTTTTAGAGAAGACATTTCTGAAAACAGTTTTTCTTCTAAGGAAGAAATGTAATTTTTTATAGAAAAAGCATCAGAATAAATTTTTTACAGATGACATTTTAGTTTCCAAATCGCATGAAATTTTAGTTTTTAAAGAAGTCGTATCAGAAGACACTTTAGTTTCTAAGGAAGAAATTTCGTTTTTATAGAAGTTATTTCGGTTTTTATATCGGATGAAATTGAAGAAATTATAGAAGAAGCATCATCCAAAAATAGATACGTTTCCGGATCCAAATCTTCACTTTCTATTGCTTTTTTAAGCCACTCTGTTAGCTCTGCTTTGGTCCCTATCGTCTCCAGCTCACGAACTTCTAATTCCCGACGTAATTCCATCACTTTTAAATCACTCAGTTTTTTAGCTATTTGTGTTTTCTATTTATTTACAGTTCCACTTCTAACACCAATGTAACGTTTCTTTAATTTAAATATAGTTTATTTATTTATATTTTATTTATAATGTACTAATTAATTTATATAATACTTAGGCACTATTTTAACTCACAATTCTAATTTATTTATTTATTTATTTATTTCACTTTATCTTTTCTATACAGCACTTAAATTGAAACTTTTCGTCCATCGACAAACTCGCGCTATTTATATAAAGGCAGCTCTGCACCAGAACACTCTCGGTGATCTAGAACGTTCGGGAACTCCCTTTCTATGACGCCATACAGCGATCTATCCGATAGCTTCTCGAAGCAGTGCGTTTGTCTCTATATGGCCAATGCTAGACTTCATAATGCGGGCAAGATAGTTAACAAAGAACACAGCCGGCTTCGCGTCACTAATATTCTACAAGAAAGCTGTTATTTTAATCTTTTAAATGATAAAAGCTAATTAAAAGTGGGTAGCAGCGTATTACAGCCATAGTGTTAAACTCTTAAGAAATGAGTACCATTTCTTGATTGTTAAATAATATACCTACTATTATTTTGCCAAAACAAAAACAGATTTACAATAGGTTTATTTAAATAAATGCAGGAAAATAAACAGAGTACCGAGCACTGAAATATTTAGGGGATAATTATTTATTTCAAGCATTTATTTTAAAAATTTATTTTAAGAATTTATGTTAAAAATTTATTTTAAGAATTTATTTTAAGAATTTATTTTAAGATATTTGAAAAATACATTTTTAAGTTTTATTGTTTTATAAATAAAGTAAAAATACTAAAATTTACAAAAAAAGAAAAAAAAAACATATGGTAAGCATTTATTTTAAGCAACTAAGTATTTAAAAAAGGTAAATTGTAACCTATATAAGTTTTTCTTTAAAGTTAGATCGTTTAATATCAATGAGTAACCGCAAAAAATAGAATGTATTCAACATTTTGCTACACTTTTTTTTAAATCATTTAATGTGTTTATTAGTATGTTTTGCTTATCTACTATCTAATATTACTTTCTGCAAATTATAAATTTTATTTTAATATTGTCAATCTGTTATAAGAAAATTGTAATTCTAAAGAAACATTAAATACCAGAAAAAAAAAACAAAAATTGCAAAGTCCAGTTATGCCAATAGCTTTAAAACCTGACTTAATATTTTAATTTTGAAAGAACCAATAAAGTTGCTTTGAAAATGCCCATTTTTTTATCTTATTTAAGCAATGTTGTATCTATAATGGTTAACGAAATCCAAATAGTAAGTAATTATTTTCGCTACCCTATATATTTATAATACAAGTAGAATCGTTATGATCGATAATAGCAAAGAACAAAATAGGTTGCTAAATAACCAGTCATCCACAAATAAATGTTTTTAAAGTAGGCCATGATTGACAAAGACACGTCTGTAAAAAATGCGAACCACTCTTGAATAAATCCAAACAATCACTTAAAAAATAGAGTAATTGTACATACATTATTTTTTCCATGGCCTAGTTTAGAAACATTTAGGGCCGATTTCATCGTTTTGTTAAACATAACGATGGAATTGGCCCTTAGCAACATATTGAGATTGAGGAAGTACTTTAGAAAATAACATGCGGATTAAAATAGGGCAACTAGAAGCCAAGGGTTACATAACTTATTCTATGTAAAGTCTTCTTCTTTTTTCATATTTTCTTTGTATATCTTAAGATATTTTTTTCCAATGTACATGAACTTAAAGTTATATAAAGACGAAATGTTTTTTTTTTGATGCTCTACATTATTTATGATGTAATCTGTTATGTTTGAAGATACGATTCAAGAGACAATTAAAACATTGCATGTGACGATACCAATCTTGACAGGATTTACTCTGTAATATTTGTGGAAAATTTAAATTTCAATGTTAATTAAACTTTTACATATTTTCGTAGGATTTTCCATAAAAGTGATTTCAAGAGATGTATTTGTTACATTAAATTTCTTCATAAATATTGTAAGTACTTAACTTACCTCACGTAAAGTTGTTTCAGAAGTAGGATCACTGGAGCTCATTGAACAATGTACAAATGCAGCACCTTCTTCTTTTGAATATAAAGCTATGGCACATGCGTGATATGCATTGCCAAAGCACTCTCTAGGCCCATGTTGACAGGTGAATTCCCATTTACCAGAAATATTAGATTCCTAAAATAGAAAATGCTTAAATTCTCATTAAACTAAAAATAATTGTTCATCGGGATAGTGAAAATGGGTAATTTGACTTAAGATTGGAGTTTTTTAAATACTTACCGATGCTTTTCCGTATGCAACTAAATCGACTTTTATATCAGATCCAATTTTTTTATATGCTGGCCAAAATTGATTATTTATGAAATCTACACTATCAGGACATCGAGATTCATAGTAAACTGAAACTTTTACGTCCAATGTCTGAAAGAAACAAAAAATAATTATATACATATAAGAGCTTATAGTTGTTTTTCTTATAATGCGGTAATAGGCAATGTTTATTCGGATAAATTTTAGTTTTTACCCAAGTAAGAATTTAAAGTTGCAGCGATGTGTTTAAAAAGGTTGCGCAACCAAACATAAGTTGCGTGGCCACCTTAACACAACGTTGTCACTACCCTATTTTTCATTATCGTGGTCAATCATTTTTAGGTTTTTAAAAAGTTGCAGTTTAACTATAGGTAGCATTGGTCGTTCCCCATACGCTGCTGAATTTACTTAAAAACAACTGCGCCATCTCGTCTCGTGCAGCGTAAACAGTTTACTTTATCCATGGTGTTTAGAAAATAGTAATTTTTTTAACCAAATAATTACTTATGGCTAAAATGGACACTTATAGAAAACTTCGTGACAACTACTACCGCATGTTATATCAAAATATTTTATTCTTATGCTCAAGATACCCTATTTATATTGTCGCAAAACAACGATTTCGAAAACAGAAATTATCAAGGCATTTTATTTTATTGTTAAATATACCATCCGTTGGGAACTTCTCAAAACTCAATTAAATAACAAAAAAAAAAATAAATTTAGATAAACACTATTTCAAAGTTGATATTGTTTCAAACGCGAACTAAACGGGATATATATTAATTGTTTCTAGAACATTAAAATAAGGCTTTATAATCCTTTGTTTATGTTTGCTTGTGTCCCAAATTTTAATGGCACAATGGCCGACTATGCTTACAAAGCTAATTGCACTTTAAACATGGCGTAATAGTATAATAGACGTCAACGCGTCTTTGGATATTAGATTTTCAACGTTAGTCACCAGGCAACTAATTTTTTACCTGTGAATTTAGTGCTTCCTGAGTGCCTCCCATTAGCAAAGTATTCAACCAGTTGTACCCAGTCAACAGTTACCTGCCTAACCGTGTAAACAGAGTGCACAGCTGATTAGGAACCTTGGTGGTACGCCATTTTCTCTTGTTTTTAACCTTTTTTCAATGTGTATGTGCTCGCTTATTTTTGAACTATGAATGAAAGTTTTATAGTTTCTTTAATGTTATTTGGAAGAGTTTAAGATTTTACAAGACAAATTGCGAATATATTACTATATCCAAAGCGCGTATGTAGTTGAGTATACGACCAATAAATAAACGCAATCTCACTAACGAAATAGAAGGAAGTGCATTTAAAGGCTCGTTTCATTTTTTATTTTTTATTATTGTTATTAATTATTATTATTATTATTATTATTATTATTATTATTATTATTATTATTATTATTATTATTATTATTATTATTATTATTATTATTATTATTATTATTATTATTATTATTATTATTATTATTAATATTATTATTATTATTATTATTATTATTATTATTATTATTATTATTATTATTATTATTATTATTATTATTATTATTATTATTATTATTATTATTATTATTATTATTATTATTATTATTATTATTATTATTATTATTATTATTATTATTATTATTATTATTATTATTATTATTATTATTATTATTATTATTATTATTATTATTATTATTAATTATTATTATTATTATTATTATTATTATTATTAATTATTTTAATATTAATATTATTTAAAACAAATATGTACGTTATTTTATACTTTTAACGTGATTTATGTTTTTTGTTCTTCTTCTAGAACTTTTTATGCAAAAAATATTAGGTATATACCTATTTTTATGCAACAAAAAATCGACAACATACACATTTTTGTTTACCAACATACACATATCAACCAATCAAAACAGTGTATTTTCTATCAAGTTGAATAATCGTAAAAATTAAATTAGCAACATACCTGTCCAAAATCGCAATTGGATGTAACAAGAAACAAAATTAAAACGTTTAAGAACATATTAACTGAAAATGACTAACTACGAATGGTTATTAGAGTGATGTATTTGTAGGTGTCTGAGAATTAGGAGGCGTTACTCTTATTAATTTACGATAAAAGCTTGTTAATAATAGCTAATTAAAAACAGAACCGGCTTCAATTAGTAGATTTTTATAAAATAAATATGAAACCTGATACATATCATTTTAGGATGTGAATTAAATCTTAGATAATATATGTACAGATAGGCTACCACTGCATACATCTATACAATGTTGATGTCGCTATAATAAAATCATTGTTTCTGTATTAATTTTTTGATATTGCAGACTTACTTTTTCACTCATGTTAATTATATCTCAAATATTTTATTTCTTTTTCGTAAGTTTGAAGCAGTACGGTGGCAACAAAGTCTTCGTAATGACTAATTTTCTAGAGACTTCAAAGTAAAGTTACCAAAATATCTAAGTTTTCTGAAATAAGTATTCACATACAATTTAATGTATTAGCTCAGATCAAATGTTTGTTAATTGTTAAACTTTTAAATTATTTAAAATTAGAGAACAGTGAAAATTAACATGTGACTTTTTATTGAAACAGTTAATTGCCAGCAGCTAGGTGATGAAATAAGAATACTCTGCGGAACCAGCGACAGTGTTACACAGGTAATTTTGTATATAAACTACAGTCCATTTTGGTTATCGCGGTACCTACCAGTATCCATTTTAATGATTTAAATTTAAAATATGTTTTCACCAAAACGAACTTTAAGGTTAATGATTGAAAAACAAAAGGACATTGACAGAAACATCTTACATCATATACTCTGGAGTGCGTTTAGAAACCCCGCACGGCGCGTCTGACCACATGCATTAGAATAGGGCCCAGACGCGCCTTGCAGGGTTTCTAAACGCACTCCTGCACTTGTGTTCAACTGAAGCTCTATATACCGGTCAATAGTAAAACTATTAAACTACTGATGACGGTTACATTTACTTTTAACAAACTGGCCCTAAATGTTTAAAACTATACTGGTAACAATTTTAAACGGTAACATCTAGCAAAGATTAGATTTGTATGTCCCCAATGCTTAAATATTATGTTAAATAATTAAATTTATAATAGTTGTATAAAACATATCGCCTTTGACTCGACCTATATATTATTCGTTTTTGAAACTATTACTTTTGTTATCAGATTTTCTTCGCCACTCATTGACTAGATTTCATCAATCTTCCAATATTACAAAACTTTACAATTGAGACCAATTGTTAGAAATAAAAAACGAAAAATATTTTAAGGTAAAATGTTTAAAGATATGTATATAACCTAACTGTCAAAATGGCTATGCATACATAAAAAATCACAGTGTAACTTATAAATACTGTATGAAGATTAATATTTATGTTAACAGACTGGGAAATTTAAAAGCGGATCATGAAAGAGTGTAAGTAGAAGTAAGTTGAAAGTCGTACGTACCGTGTGTTATGTGCGACTTCGATGTCTTCCAAATCTTCATCACAGAAATAAGGGTTTCTTCCCATCAGCTGGGGGCGGTGGTCTGTAGTAACTATAGCCAGTAGAAATGTGTGGTTCTTTATGAGGAATTGCCAAACATTAATTTGATAATGATGAAATTAAATAAGTTTTTCAGTTAAGAATTTTAATAACATTATAAACTTGTTTCAGCTTACATAACATTTTTACATAGTGAAATAAGTGCTTAACTTTATAATTGATAATAAACAGATTTAATATATCTCTTGTTCTGTTTTTAATGGCTAACGTCGAGCACGCGAACAAAAGTAAAGATGTTGAAATCTTGGAGGTTAGAATGAATCTCTTTGTGTCTGTCGAGTGTAAATATAGAAAGGCTAGCAACTGTATATGTCTCGTCTTGATTGGCTGAGGGAGCATCGGATGATGGTTTCGCGTAATTTTTGCAGATATTGATTGCGTATTGTTCAACGATCTAGTTTTACTACACTTATATTAGCGAGAGTGAAACAGATTTACTAGTGTGAAAGAGTTGTGAAGGCCAAAACCCGTCTCTCAGCCGGAAAAGTTCTTGCGACGGTTTTCTTTGACTCGAGGGGAGTTTTGCTCGTTGATTTTCTTCACGATCAACGAACAGTGAATGCGGCTTACTATTGCCAGTTGTTAGAGTCGACAAAAATCGCCTATCGAAACAAAAGACGGGGTATGCCCATTAGAGAGGTCATCCTTCTTCACGACAACGCGAGACCTCACACCGCGGTTTTGACAAGGAATAAACTGGAAGTACTGGGCTGGGAAACCCTCGAACACCCTCCCTATAGTCCAGACTTGTCCCCCTGTGAATATTTTTTGTTTGTACCCTTGAAAGAATCACTCGGAGGAAAAAGATTTAAAAGCAATGAAGAAGTCGAGGAGTACGTGCGTAATTGGCTGTCAACTCGCCCTCAAACTTTTTACGAAGAAGGAATATTCAAACACCCAAAACGGTGTAACGATGTTCCCCAGTAACACCGTTTTAGATACGCCTATGGTTCAGCATGTAGCCGTTTTTGCCAAGCAGAGACAAGTATATAAAAAGCTCAGAATTTAATTCTCGTCAGTCGAACTAAGGTACTGACTTAGTAAGACTCTCCTCTCCTGCTTCTGCAGAGGTATTGACTCTGTGGGCTTCCCGACGTCCCGACCCTTGCCTGCAAAGGTATTGACTTTGCAGGTTTTCCTTTCCCGTGGATCTCTCCCACGAAGGTATTGACTTCGAGGGACTTCCATTACCGTAAACATAACCTAAGCTCTTGTCACGTTTTCGCCACGCCATCCTGGACCGCTGAGCCACGCCGAACCGACGCACAAAATATATTTTGGGAAACAACATTTGAAATATATTAATTTATTCCTTTTGGTTTGTAAATATTTTAAAACAATATATGTGTCAATGTTAACTGGCCGTATTACTGACTGTTAATTCCTTAATTTATTTCCCCCTTACATTTCAGCTAGTGATTAATTCTGTACCAGCCCAAGCAACGATTAAAGCCCGTTACTTGTGGCCTGTGTCTAAGTGACCTTTGACCCCTGGAATTTTTCATCTCCATCTGTAGCTACCCGAGTACTTTCGACGCCGTTTCGAAAGTTCGTGGAGTAAACCATCACCAAAAATATGGCGCTCGAGAACCGCCCGTAACCAGCGTCATTCGTAAGGAATCGTTTTCTCTGTGGCGAGAAAACCCCTTACAACGGTGGCAAAAGTGTGTAGGGCATGGAGGTAACTACGTTGAGAAATGTTAAATGTTTTGTTTGTGTATAACATTAATCAATAAATGTATTTAAAAAAATTACCGTTTATATTTGATTCACCCTCGTACTTTGTTCAATTTATTGTAAAATAGAACGTATGCGTTTAGATTTTCATATCTGTATAAAATGATGTTGTAAAACTACATAAGCGTATACTATCCTTATATAGAACCTTTCATCGTCATTATCATTTACGATTCAGGGAAACAATATAATTAACCATTAAAAAAAGAAAGATGTAAACTGGTACAGTTGATTCCATCTCAGAGTCAATTGTACTATGATGTAAAAACGAACAATTTAAACATTTTGCGTTTTTGATAAAAAATACATTCGCGCTCTATAAATAAACTAGGTCGTATTTGGTATAAATAATAAAAAATAAGAACTCAAAAATATATAATGCATCATTAAAATATGGTAATCAAACTAATCAATTAGATTCACATTTGTGTTTCAACCCATAGGTAAAAGTGTAAAGATGTCAGATCAAGGGAACGAGCAGGTCAACTAATATGCTTCCAAAAGTTTTATACAATAGAAAATTTACCCAGTTTCAGTATCATTTGCAGTATATTTTTTTTATTTGGCTACATAAAAAAAAATTGGATTGTTGGTCTCACGAAATATGTACTCATTCGCCCGAAGTGATATCTAATATTTTAAATTGGAGATGAATTGATACGTCTTTGTACATAATTAAATAACATGAATTCTTGTGTTCATAGTTTAAATGCAATTTTGTAAAAAAATTTCTCAAAGTATAACTAATTTTGTTTTGTTCGCATTATACAGATTAGTAAGATTTTTCCTTCAACCGTACCTGGTGTTTATAATCACCATTTCATTACAATTTTTATCAGTAATACAATGATTAATTACTTCAAAATTAATATAGGCACATAACCATTCATTTTAAATACCTATTACGATTGTTTATTTCGTGATTTTGAAATCGTAAAAAATCCCCTCGCTTGGGTCAATTTTAAATAATGCTAAACGATGATGAGATATTAGATAAATGTTTATAGATATAAAAATATCCCAAGTATTTCAAATGATTATGTTTATATTCCCTATTTATAATATTAGCGTAGAATAATAAAAACACTTCAATCAATGTAAAATTTTATTTAGGAGCACTTAGAAACAAAAAATTTGTAATATTTAATTATTCAATAAAAAGAAAATATTTAATATTAACCATTTCAATAATATATTTGATATTAGTACAAATAAATCGACAGTAACATTTTTACAATAAATTAGAGTTCATATGTAAATAAATAATATCGCCATTAGACAGTAGGATTATATTACAGTAACAATAATCAAAGTGGCACAAAGTAAAATCTGTCGGCAATAATTATCAACTATTTTATGACAGTGGGCTGGTAGATGAGGCATACGTGCAATATTATTTTGAGATCAGATACATACATAAATAATGTTTTATCAAACTTACAATTAATTTTGAAATAAATATTTTGAGTTTTTTATTGGAACTACCAAAGTATTTTTTAACGAGTAAAATTTAACAATAATATCAAAAAATATTATATAAAATACTTGTATAAGAATATGAATGATAACATAGTTTCAACAATTAAAAAATGATTTATTTTTTATTGGTAGAAAATGCATTTTCTTTTATTTTTATTATTTTTTTTTTTTAATAATATTATTATCATTACATTAGATATTAATTTAAAGCTAACAAATCAATTGATTTGGTAAAATTCGGTAATATTCACAATATTTGGGGAAACCAGTTTCTTTTTAAATAACCTTAGGATAGAAATTTAAGATAAATTATTATTAGGAAGATACCCAAAATCATTTAAATAAAATTGTTTTTCCTTAGAGAAAAAATAATATGTAATATTTATTATGTACAATTTTATATCAAATTCCTTTTGCAAATTTATGGACTAGTTACTACTTTATTGTTCGTGATATATTATCCAAATGAATAACATATTTTTTCAGTTATCTGCTGGTTATTATTATGGAATTAATGATTTATCACAATTAATAGTAGATATTTTGAGTAATTCGTTAATAACATGTTTATCAGGTAACAAAATAAAAACAATTAAATCATAGTTGCGGTGTAGATATAAGTATATACATCACTGCGTTTGTATACTCACGACTTTTTACTGTTTTAATAAGCAATGAAAAAAATAAAAGATTGTTTTCGTTATAAGTTATAGGGATGAACACGTTATTAATATTATTTTTGGGAAAATGATATAGATTGTTACCCAGATAGCACAAGACGTCCATTGGATGTCTGTATTTTGTTCAAATAATGTCCTGGATGTCCATGATATGGATATCCACTGGACATCTTTTTTCCGTTATTCTAATGAATATACCCATTCAGGAAGTCCAAACGATGTACAAATAATATCCGTGGTGAACACTATAAAAATGACAAATGTGATTTAACTAGAAATTTTGCAGATATTAATAAGTTAATAATTAATAAATTAATATTAATTAACTTATATATTATTAACATAAAACTGTGTTTATCTTTTAATAAGATATAAAGTATTTTTTTATCATTTTTATCATAATTTATAATATTATAAAGATATAATAAATTATTATAATTCTTATAGTATAACTACCTTTTAACTAAAATAAATTAATTATTTCTTATACTCTTCGCTACTAAGCTGCAAAATTCCACTCCAGACTCTGTATCTGTAACGTGTGGAGGGTGGTTTACCCCCACGGCACTTAGGCCTCATTAGGCCCAATGTGCATCCTCCTGAGATGATAGGCACCTCCTAGCTCATGAGCCAGCCTGCAGATTTAATATAGTTGGCAACGTCGCCAAGAGGTGCTTCTCTTATATCGACCGATGTTAGCCAAACCCAAATCTTCTAATAAATGAGAGCGTCGAGCAATCGTAAAGGATATGTTCGATGGTTTTATCTTCTTGTTCGCACCCTCTGCAGAGTGCAGATTCTGACAGTCCCATGATATGGAGAGGCTTTCGTACTTGGCAATGACCAGTCAGAATGCCTGTGACTAGGCGCATATTCTGTCTAGTCATAGTCAAGTATTTTTTTGCTGCAGTTGTCAGAATAACTTGAGAGCTCCCTGGCAGCTCTGCAGTTTCTTGTTTTATCCCATCTTTCCCTGAATTTCACAAGGGAATATTCTTTGAATAGGTCTGTCACTACCGATTTTGTCAGGTCAATAGAAGGGCCAGGTCCAAAAAGTATTTAGTTGGCTGCTTTCTTGGCTAGTGAATCAGCAAGGCGGACCTTTCGATGTGGCGTGACCTTTGATCCATCTTAAGGAGACCCCATTTTTGATAGATAGTTCGGCCAAAACTTCATGACATTCTAGTAAATTCGTGGTCTGTTCAGGGCGAGTAGTGCTTGTCTGCTATCTGTATAAATGAGCATGTTCCTTCCAGTGATATTGTTTCTGGTTATTTTTTAAATTAAAACAGCGATTTGAACAAGTTTAGAGATTATTATTTGAATTCGATGAAGTTCAAACTACAATTGAGCAGGTTATGGATACAGACATTCAGTCTCAGCTACTGGATCGAAAGGGGTTCCAAACCTCTTACAACAAATTCAGTGGTAAAGCTAAACATTTTGTAACCAGTGGTGCTACACTAACGAATCAATTAGCAAATAATACCGTGATTATAGCAAAAATAAAAGCATTAAATTACCCACTATAAAATGACTTAATGGTGCTTCTAATGAATGGCTTGGCTTTAGAGATACTTTCGAATCCTTGATTCACAGTCGGAGTGACATTAGTGATATTCAAAAATTACATTATTGTAAATCGGCCGCAGATGCCAAAATTTTAGAAACAATCGAAAATTTAGAATTCTCTAGTAAAAAAAATTACCACTTTTGGCATTTTCGGAAACCTACTATAGATAACAAATCCAGATTACTGAGTTTACCCGATGGATCACGTGGATCACTGAACTTAGTGTCGACAGTTTACGAAAGAGTTAAATTACTGTTCATCATCTACGTCTACGTCTGTCAATGTTTGACTGTTCCCCCTTATTTGTTAAAGAACCATTTTAATTAAACATGTAGTAGGATTCCCCACTCGACCATTCACTGTTGGGTACTAATTAACAGTGCTGTCCTAAAGTGGCGCTGGGAAACTAATAAAATTTTGCACCATCATTAAAAAATATCGATTCCAATCATGTGTTACTATCGACGATATCAATTTGAGTTTTTAATTAAAATAAATAATGTTTAGTTCGTGCTCTTTTAGATGTAGCTTCTCAAAGCAGTTTTATAATAACAGAACTTTCGAATATTTTGCTGTTACCTCAACTTCCATGCAACTTGAAAACTGAAAGTTTAAATGAAACATTCAGTGAAGTAAAACATAAGTGTTCTATTCAAATCAACTCCCGTTTTAACAGTTTTTCTATAAATATTAGTTGTTTAGTAGTACCTCAAATAATAACTGGTGACTTACCCAATTTTAGAATTGACGCAAATTGTCTAAAAATCCCAGACAACATAGAATTGGCCGATCCTAAATTTCATTTCTCTTACAATGTTCATATTTTGATAGGAGAGAGCTCTTTTTGGAGTAACATATCGGTGGGTCAAATCAAGCTAGGTGAGCACGGTGCACGGTTCTGTTCTTCAAAAAAGTTAGTTTGGATGGATCGTCTCAGGTTGTATTCAAGGTAATGAACCTTATACAATTAGTTGCCATTTTTCAAAAAATATTGAAATAGATAAACAACTCTCTAGATTCTGGGAAATAGAGGAATTTCCAAATACAAAGATTATATCCCGAGAAGAAAAATTAGAAGAAGAGCATTTTTTATAAAACTTTAGGCATGACATAGTTTCAATACCATTGAAGGCTAGCTCCGACTTACTAGACAATTCTAGAGAAACGGCACGAAAACGTCTGTTAAACTTAGAAAAGAATTTTGAAAGAAATCCCAGATTTATATTTGGAAATCAAAATTTTATTAAGGAATATATAGATTTAGGCCACATGGTAAAGATAGATAACCCCGATTTAGTGAAAATTTCGTATTACATGTTACATTATTGAATTTTAAAGGAATCTAGACTCTCAACTGAACTTAAGAGTAGTTTTCGATACATCTTGTCCCTCAGGGGTATTTATTTAATGATTTGCAGAGAGTCGGACCCCACGATTCAGTCTGATGTACTTTTGATATTAATAATAATAGAAAATATAACTTTGTAATATCTGGGAATATAAAGAAAATATATCGAATGTGTCAGAGAAAATATATCGAATGTGTCTTGTAGAGCCTACTCAGAGGTCCTTACAGATTATTTTACGAAGAGACAATCCAAACGACACTTTAGATACATACGAATTCTGTACTGTTACATATGGCACTTCGGCAGGCGCATTTTTTGGCTTCAGCTTGTTTCTAAAAGTTAAATAAATAATTGTTAATGTGTCGGCTTTTAATTTAAGTCACTAAAAAAGAGGTGAATTTATTTACAAACAAATACAGTCCCATTGATAGAAGAAATAAATAATTTACAAACAGGAACACCCCAAAAACACTGATTTTAAACAGAACTAAAACAAATGTCATTTTTATTTTTGTTAATAATAAATATTTTCAACTTTATATTTTCTATTTCATTCAAAGAATTCCCTTCTTTTAGACGTGTTGTCAAATTATGTGTCCAAGAATATAGCTTTATTAGAAGCAAATATGCTGCAAATTCGTGATAATTTTAACACAATTATTATTGTAAATAATAGAGGTGACCCCAGACCAGAAGAAAAAAGTTTCCATTTGTACTGCATGCCACGTTAGCAGAAGTAAAACGTTATAAGTAGCTAAAGATAAAAATGTTTTGAAACAAGCTTTTATTAAATGTTGTAACGTTTTAGAAATAATGCATTAAAAGTGATTTAATAAATTATTTCTAATGTTCACCAATACATATTTTTATTTCAATTTTAGATTGACCAGTTATCAAAACTAGAGGACAAGGATACATACGAATTTATAAAAAGCTGTTGCCATGATTACTGACACCCTCGCGAAATAATTCACGTTATTTGCCCCAATATACTACTTTGTCAATAGATTTGGATGGAGAAAGGGTGGACATTAGATCTGTTTCGAAGATAAAATACTTAGGATTAATACTAGATTCACACCTAAAATGGGATATACACATCGAATATTTACTAAAAAAACTAAGAACAGTCAATTATAAATTAAAATATTTAACTAGGTATTACGATACAGAGCAACTGAAAATAATATATTACTCACTATTTCTAAGCCATTTATCTTATGGAATTGTTGCCTGGGGAGGTACATATAAGGTACACATACACAAATTAGAGGTTATTCAAAAGTATATACTCAAAATAATATTCAAAAAACCAAGATTATATACTAGTAGTACACTTTATAGTGAAACCAAAATTCAAGATATTCGACAATTATATTTTGTAAATCTCATTATACATCAACACAAAAATCGAAAGGAATTAACCAAAATTCATCACCAATACCCTACCAGGTATAGGTCAAATGATGTTTTCTCCGTCATCAGGGCAAAAAAAGATTTATTACAAAGATCATATCTATATTTAGGGCCAAAATGTTATAATCTAGTCCCCTCAGAAATAAAAAATCTTAATCACTTTAACTTATTCAAAAATTTTTTCAAAAAGTGGTGTAATACATTAAATTGCTCAGATATCCACGTCTTAATTGAGAGTAAATAAATAAATAAATAAAAAAAAATAATTGAAAATAAAAAACAAAAAAACAAAAAAAAATCTAAAAAAATCATTTTTTTTGTCCCTCTTATAATCATGTATTACGTGTCCCAAAAAGTTATAATAATTAATTATTATAGTTATTATTATTACTATTGTTGTATTGTTATTGGTATTATTATTATTATTATTATTTTTAATTATTATTATTATTATTATTGTTATTGTTGTTATTATTATTAGATGGTTATTAGTATTAATCTATAGTGCAATATGTTAATTAGATGAAAGTATTATAAAAACACTTGTCAGAGACACTAATTATTTATAGTTAATCCCACGCACAGACTTGCTCTTCTGTGGGACTATCATATTTATTTTTCCTAATATGGCTTATATTTTACATTGTTAACCTTACATAATATGTAATTATTTGGTAAATAAATATTATTATTATTATTATTATTATTATTATTATTATTATTATTATTATTATTATTATTATTATTATTATTATTATTATTATTATTATTATTATTATTATTATTATTATTATTATTATTATTATTATTATTATTATTATTATTATTATTATTATTATTATTATTATTATTATTATTATTATTATTATTATTATTATTATTATTATTATTATTATTATTATTATTATTATTATTATTATTATTATTATTATTATTATTATTATTATTATTATTATTATTATTATTATTATTATTATTATTATTATTATTATTATTATTATTATTATTATTATTATTATTATTATTATTATTATTATTATTATTATTATTATTATTATTATTATTATTATTATTATTATTATTATTATTATTATTATTATTATTATTATTATTATTATTATATGATGGTACAAAAGTAAAAAGGCCATTTAAAGAAACAATGATTAGTTCTTTGTTTATCTGTAAGTAGAGGGGAGAAGTACATTAGTCAACGGATATTTTCAGATTAATTAATAAAATTGTATTTAAAAGTTTTACATTTTTAACTACCAGCTTTGACTTATTAGACGTTTTTAAAAGATATAGTATTAATTACTGTTTGTATTAATCAAATTAATTTATTACGAGTGAATTTCAACCCTTGAAGCCGATTGAGCGACTTGTGTAGGGGAAGGGACGGCCATTATTATTTGCCCTGGCACTCTGGGGCGACTTAAAGATGCTTGATGGTGCCATTTCACTTACAGGTGAGGAAAACCCGGAAAACTCCACCCACCATCATCGAGATGGTACTGCTTAAAAATAAGCGAAATAGCCATAAGAAAATGGTTGAGTAGATCGACACAAAGGAGTATTTAAGACAATAGTAAATATATATACCCATAGTTGCAATTATTTTTAACCGACTTCAAAAAAGGAGGAGGTTATCAATTCGTCGCGATATTTTTTTTTTATGTATGTTCAGCGATTATTCTTTAACACGGTGTCCGATTTCAATAATTTTTTTTTTGTTACAAAGGGGGTATTTCAGGGGTGGTCCCATATAAATTTAGTCAAAATCTAATAATTGGGTCCATGAGAAAATCCTCAAACTCTTCATTTTTTATGTATGTTCAGCGATAATTTTTTAGCACGGTGTCCGATTTCAATAATTCCTTTTTTTGTTAGAAAGGGGCTACTTTAGGGGTGGTCCCATATAAATTTGGTCAAAATCTAATAATTGTATCCATGAGAAAACCCTCAAACTCTTCATTTTTTATGTATGTTTAGTGATAATGCTTTACCACCTTGTCCGATTTATAATTCTTTTTTTGTTAGTAAGGGAGTACCTCAGGGGTGGTTTTATATAAATTTGGTTAAGATGTGGTGATGGCATCTGCACGTTTTTAAAGCTGGTTTTTTTAAATTTTTAATTTGTAATACTTGTATTTCTTATTATTGTCGGTGGTGATGTCCATAAATGATCCAAAAGCAATACAAAAAGAGTTCATATATATGGACCTCTCATGGAGTCTAAATGCTGGACATCTGTTGAATAGCCGATATGTCCATCAATGGCCTTTCAGTGGACATTCATTGGATTGTCGTGTACTATCTGGGTAGTAAAAAAAAGTTACATTAACAATCTACATGTGATTGATATCAGCTGTGGTAACAGATATACTGTAACGTGTAGCCAGTGTATTAAATGATTTCTCAAAAAATTCACTTTCTTAGAGCCACTTAACATTTAGAAATTGTACTTACTGCAATTATTTATTTATTTAATACAATGTTCAACAGGAAATCTAATTAAAAAACAGGATTACAAGAAAAAGTATTCACGATATTAACAACAAAATTTACAAGTAAATTACAATAAGAACAAGAGTTACAAGCTTATATAAAAGAAAATGATTCTTAGTTTTGCTTGCATTACAATTAAAAATGTCAAAATTGCCGCACATTTCGTTAGAACATTCGTACATTACATGAATAGGAGAGTTTTTAAATACATTTTTTCTATGTACTGGAAGGTAAAAAGTGTAAACAGAGCTTGACGATAATCGAGGGACATGAAAGTTGATCTTCTTTAAGATTGTATAATTATCAAATTTTATAAATCAGTAACTTAAATTAAAATAGCATCGATGAATGGCGAGCCGATAAGCTATCAACTGTGTGTTTTTGCAAGAGGGAATTATGAGGTGTTTCGACTGCAGGGTAGATACCAGCATGGCTCCATCCCTGGAACCGCCATTGGATTGGTTGTCTCGACTAGCTCGTATAATAAAGCCGTAAAGACGAGAAGCAGCAGATACAATAGTAATAATATAGGGACTAACAGATAATTCCCTATTCAAAATCTCTATTACTAGTTGGTCTTTGAAGGAGTGCATTGTTATTGATATAATCAAATACTATAGGATTAGAGTTAAGATCGAATGACATGACAAAAAATTTTGTGGCATTTAACGTTAAATATATTTCTCAAACACTAGTACACAACTGTATCTATTAGTTTGAAGGCGATCACAGTCGGACCTGAGAAATGATCAAACACAATTTTAGATCATCGACATATAACATAAAATTACCATCAATTACTTCAGCGATATCGTTATTAAATAATATAAATAATAAGAGGCCCAGGTTCGAACCCTGTGGCATTTTTGATTTGGCGGAATATCATCAGGCTCTGTAGTGTTTTTATTTTTACTTTTTTACGCCTTTTTCACTGAAACTGTTAATAAAAAGATAAGTATATTGTTGGGTATCATCAAATGTAAAATATGGATCCGAAGACTAAATGAACGATTGTTGAAGATATCCAGCAAAACCATTTACAATAGAATTAGGATTATCTAGATAATGTTATCGTAACGGAATATAAAAGAATAAAAGAATTATCAATGATGTCTATTTTATTTAATTACTAAATTGTATGATTTCCTTAATTTGCTTGATATATTTGGCAAACCTGTCATTTTGACTTAAGGTGACCTTTATAATTTAAGTTGGCGAACTTTTTGTAATGAATCGCGAAGTGTAATACAGACAGCAATAATTTATTTTTCGCTCCATTCGAATTAAACCATTGTCAATTTTACTTGCAGCAAGGAAAATACCTAAAATATATCAATTTGAACTTTTCGCGGCAACAACTGATATACATGGCACAGCTAGAAAATTTTTCTGGACGAGAGGACACTTCAATACCAAACTATACTTGCGCTTTTAGCAGACTTATTACGATTATGCATTCAGAAATGAAACTTGGTACCTTCCTTAATACCTTAATTAGGTACTTACTAGAAATTACCTATTTTTTATTCAAACAGTACATAAACCAAATATTTAAAAAATAAAAATATTAAACAAATAAATATATCCATGTTATCTGAAAGTGGTTTGAATTAGATTAAAAACTAGTAATATTTTACAAACGAATTTTTTTCATTCGCTAGCGCTTTCGACCCTATAGTCATCATCAGGATTTATGTGACAATCGCTAGAGTTTGAAGATTTGCACTTTTTCTCAAATATCTCGAATACGGTTCATTTTAGGGATATCATGTATGTAATAAAAATTATAGAGAATGACACCACAAGAAACTTTTGCTATAATTCTTATGTTTTCCTTATCTGTATACAGAAAGGAAAGTAAAACATTTTGTTGATAGTATTTTTGTAGGCAACCCATTTGCGGTATATAAACAAATTTTATTTAATAACAAATACCTTCTATTGATGTAGATCATTGACTGTGAAGATAAAGCGTGATTCTCAAGCGTCTCAAAATTATTTTAATTATTTAAGTGTCACTTCAAAAACTCCTGTTTTTCAAATCAAGCGTTCTTAGACGGCATAGGCGTAGACACCTTTCATCCGACAAGCAAATGGGCGAAGGTCGACCTTACTTCGTATCCTGTTTGTTTTGTCTTAAGCAATATTTTATTATAATAATTGGTTTTTAAAATAAGGAAACAAGGGATATTTTGCTGTATTAAGTTGGTAATTATTAACACAATATATAGGGTTTAAATTTTAAAATCTAACAATTTTTTAAACAGTAATATAATTATTCGTCATCCCACATATCTCTTTGTTTGAATTCGTTGAGAAGTACAAGTCAGTGCACCCTATGTAGATAGGTACTTCAAATTGCTCAACTTAACTTGCTTTAATACGAAGTACAGTAGAACGTCGATAATCCGGATTAATTGTGATTGCACCCTGTCCGGATTTTCGAAAAGATCCAAAAAAGGTCGTTTGAGTTTATAACAAGAAGAAAATCTGCTAAAAACAGTTATTAACTCACTTTTATCGTCAAATAATTGAGCACATAAATACAACTATTAATTAATATGAACTTGTGATGTATATTAATGAAAAAATGTACATATATATGTAAAGTATAGGGTGTTTCATTATATTTTGACCGCTATTTATTTTCATTATTATTGCGAACACAGAAAAAGTTTTGATATATATACATATAATTTAATTTTTTTAATGAGACACTATATGTTTTTGTCATTTTAAGTAGATTTGCGTTTCCTAATTACAAATGTATATTTTAATTATTTAGTGACTTATTGCACTATGAAAGCGTAACACATAGATGGCTATGAAAATGATGTTTCCAAGTGAAACAGTTGTTTGTTTATTTAAAGTTGTTAATTGATTGCTTGCAATGGGTTATACTGTAGCCGAACAAGTTGAGGTAAAACAACAACGCTTTTACTTGAAACTTTTTTGTGTTCACAAGAATAAGGAAAATAAGTAGTGGTCAAAATATAATGAAAAACCCTGTACAATATGTATTCATAAAATACTATGTTTTTACCTTGTCAAAGCTCTTTAAAAAATATGTTGTTGATTTTTGAACTGCGGTAGTGGTTCGCTTTTTTGTTACCAAGTCTTTGATTTGTTTTAATAGAATCCGAATTATTGACGGTCCGGATGTTTGACGTCCGGATTATTGACGCTTTACTGTAGGATCTTTTATTGTTCTTAGTTTCCTCTTAACATAGGTACGTGTGACGGTGGTAATTGAAATATTTTAGTAAGAGGTATTTCGCTAAGTTGTTGATCTACAGGAACTCTGGTGTCGTACAAAGATGGTGCTTGGAAAATTATGCAACATGTTCCTCCGATGCAAGCTAACGTGAAGACCCAAAGGAAAAATCTGTCTAAGACCATCGAAACGAATTTCCAATCTTCGATGATCTGAAAAGAGAAAATATATTAATTGTTTAAAATTGTGAATTTAATATATCGTAGATCGCAAATCGAGATCCGAAAGGTCAGAATTATATGAAATAAATTTTTGAATAATTTGAAAATTCGGAAATAAATCTCAAAAATTCCCTTACGAATTATTAAGACCATTCCCGGGCCCCCAAATGTGAAAACAAATACATGTAGATTTGAAGAAACCTGTTATCACCGAGAGTTGAACCCAGACCTCCACGTTTTCTGGACGTGTGCCCTTACCATCAGGCTATCAACGACATTGACTGTCGAGATTCTTAAACGGAAATTTGAAGTGGTAGTTCTATCCAGACGACGTTCAGGTTCCTTCTTAAATCTACAAATATCTTCAAATACAGCATCGGTGTTGTGACAGACTTCTAGTTCACCTACAGTGAATCAGCGAGTCTGTGTGGTGCTATGATGGTGATTTCCGAATAGGGGTTGCTCAGGCGCCAGTTTTGGTATCGCAGTTGGCTCTGCGACCCTGTAGTACACTAGAGTGTACTCAAGGTAAACTCAGTGGAGGTAAAAATAATTCCAGGCGGTAGGCACTATAGTAGAATAAATAAAAATAAAAAACTTATCTCCTTTAATAATTACAATTAAACGAGTTTACAAGAAAGTAATTACGGATCCCTATATACAGAAAAAAAATTAATTAAAAGTAAATTATTACAATTGAAGCTAGTTAAATAATAATGGCTCCCGGTATTCGGAAGATTTATTAAAAATAAATTATTACACTTGAAAACTAATTAATTATTAACGGCTCCCTATATTCGGAAAATTTATTAACAATAAATTATTACCAATGAAAACTAATTAAATACTAACGGCTCCCTGTATTTGGAAAATTTATTAAAAATAAATTATTATACTTGAAAACTAATTAAATATCGGTTTAAAGTCTTTCTTATGTAGACATCTGGTAGTCCATAGCTTCTACAAGAGAGAAACATTTTCCACGAGCTGTTATAAAGACTAGGGGCTGATACATCTCTGATTATCGACTGGGAGAAGCAAGCGAATACCGCTATCACCCCCTGGTTAACGCGAAAATGGATGAAGGGTGCGAGTGCCCCCGGATTTAAATCCAATTTATTATCCTGACAGGTACTAAGGAATTAAAAGTTCGTATTACTTTTTACTAGTACGGGCAAATATTTAAATCGGAAATTATGTACTATCCGGTATATGGAAGATATATTTTCCCAAATACACTAAATTAAATTAAATGTTCTCGTCAAAATAACAAAACGAAAAAAAAATGGTAATTAATTAAAACGGAGTAATTAATTGTTCATCAAACGGTTGACCAACTAAGAAGTTCATAAAAATAAATGAAAACGGGTAGTTACGACACTCTCTCTATACGGAAAATTAAGTTTACTATTACCATAGTTAACCCACCTACAATGTAAGTTCAGAAAAGGAAAACCTACTATGAAATGGAACAAAGTTTTCGGAAACTCCTTGTATCTTGGTCTCGAGCGATCGGCAGTTTGAATTTCGTCTAACGAGAATGATAATATTTACCGCGGTGTTTGGACGAAGAATGCGATGGTTAAAGTAAAAATTATTTTGAGATTTGCCCAAAGTCGATCAAGACGGTGTGTGAATTAATTTTACAGAAAACGTCGGGCTTCGTTCAATAATTAGTTGTTGACGGGAAACGGAATGATTCAAATATAATTGAATGAATAAATAAAAGAAAAGAGAAATTTACATGAAAAATACTGGGCGCTTCTTATAAAAAATTGTCAACGGTGTCCCATTAAGGGATGTAATGAAAAATGCTGGGCATGAATCAAAATTCTTTCACTTTTCGGAGGGGTGTCCCAAACTAATTATAAATAAAAAAATAATATGCGGTTTCCTACCTATGCGGTTTCCTACCTTAGAAAAATAAACGGGGTTGTTCAGCAGTCTAACAGTATCACGGTCACTCACTAGTCGGTGGAGAAGAGAGAAGAGGTTACGGTTGCCGGAAATGAAGAGAGCGTAATTTCTAGATGTGATCGAATTTATGCTTTTGCGCTGGGCAAGATGGAAGACCGGTAAGCCCGAGTGGGGGATACCACCACTACAGCCGACTGTTTACAATTTAAAAATAAAAAAAAAATATCCTTCTAGTCCTTGACAAGTAAAAGTAGATAATTGGTACGAAATCGACTCTACAAAATGCCCATTCGGATTTCGGCAAATATAGAAATATTTTAACCTACGAGGGTACTCGCAATTGTTGAAAAACGGTAATTCCTGGGAAACAGAAATACGGTGGATCTTCTACATGTCCTCAGGCGGGAATTAATTGAAATATACATTTTTAAAATAATTTAAAAATAAAATTTAGTGACTTCGTCACAGTGTAATGATAAATGCATTTTAATGCATACTAAGCCCATATCTTCATCTGTGTGAGTTAAGTTTTCAATGCACGTTAAGCGACGTAAACCTGATTATAAAATTGTGAATTTAATATATCGCAAATCGCGAATCGAAATTCGAAAGGTCGAAACTATCTGAAATAAGTTTTTCAAAAATCCCCTTACGAATTATCAAGACCCCAAGTGTGAAAACCTGTCATCCCCGGGAGCCGAACGCCGGATTTAAATTCTCTGGATTTTTCACTGGGGTTACTTAAAATAACTTTATTGTATTCGTAATTTTAAAAATGACGTTGAAATATTAAAAGAAAAAATATGAGAGGGAATTAATTCTGTTTCCCAAGATAACAAAAAAAAAGGTTACAAAGAATTTTTAAGCAGAGCTGAAAAATATGTTAAACTGGGTGGTTTTCATGTTGAACAATATAAAATAAAACAAAAACTTTTTTTGTATTATTTTATGTTAAAGAATATAAAAATCAAGTTTTGTGTTATTATTTTACTAAAGCAAAGAGATATTAATCTGTTTTAATTATTATTATTTTTGAAACAAAAAAAACTTTTATAAAGAATAACATTTTCTCTAAAAGTTGAAAATAAAAAAGTTTTCCTTTTTTCATTTCATCCGGAGACATCCTGTGTATTGGAAAATCTTTAAGGGATCTCCTGCTCCCCATGTATACACCCATGCATATTTCATATTTTTATTATACTGAACGTTTTCAGACCCTTTTGCCATGATAGAGAACAAATAGATCTATTTGCTGTTACAATATTCTACGTTAGTTTAGCTGACACACAATGTTTTGCTGTATGTATAGTTGTATAATAAGTAGTTGCAAAACTACAGAAGAACCGATCGAATTAATAGAACGTTACTATTTTTTAAAACAATAATTTGTAAATTAAAAAAACATGATAATTAATAAATGTTTTTCATTTATAACTGTGCTTCTCTGGAATTTACACAACATTTTCCAACATTAATGCATAAATGGCATAAACATCATACTGCAATCACAGTACATATATTCAAAATTTAAGACCCTAATAGTTAATTTGTAATGATTTGGAATCCAGAACTGATCCGGAAACAAATGGGCCTGGAACAATCGTTTCGGCGTCGTCCATAACAACCAGATAACTATATTCCATGATTTAAACAAAGATTTATCGTCTATCAATCATATCATGAATCGCCGCTTATCGCCGCTCATCGCCATCGCAATAGCGATATAGAGAATCGAATTAAATACGACAATCACATGTGTTTCATGCGATTCTACGAAACAGTGTTGAACTAAAACAGGGCCGGAATTATTTCACAGATTGAGGTGCATTCATAATTTTCAAAAATTATAAACAATATATTAAACAATACAAATATAAACAATACAATAAACAATAAAAATATAAACAATATATTAAATAATTCTCATATATAATATTTAATAGCTAAAGGAACAAGATAATTAAAAAGATTATTTGGTATTTGACCAGGGGCGTATCAAGTATTTTGGGAGCCCACCTTAAAGACTTTTCTTGTCTCCCGGGCAGACTTAATCAAATAAGTAATCAAAAAATGTAAAATTTCTTTTATTAATGACCATAACATAAAATAAAAATAAGTTTTTTATTGCTTAAAAAAAAACAAAATATAAAACGAGAAACGAGTGAAATTCATTTTGAGATCAATAAGACAATCAACCAATAAACACAAAACAAAAATTAACCAAATATTAAAAAATAATAACCATTTCTTTACTCAATGACCAAACCTACCCTGGCTCAAGCATAATCAAAACTAAAAAAATATACAAAAAAAAGACCTAAATACCATTTTCTTTGGAGGTAAACTACTTTTTGTATCGACTAGATAAATATTGATCAACTAGTTCGTTGAATTATTATCATTTCCAATGCATTCAATGGTTGCAAAATTTACGAAATATGTTAATTTTTTAAATGACAGGGACCTTATTCTCGAATGTCTATTAAAAATGTAGCATTCGTCATAATGTCTACTACTAATGTCTATTAAAATGTCGAACGACTGACACTATCCGTATATTCTCAAAGACAAATAGACATTTTAAAATTGATGACATATTTGGCGAATGGTAACATCTGACAACATTGGATAGAAACATTGTTACACAGGTTTTTGGTATCGCAATTTATTTCAACTCAACTTTAACAACAATTATACAACTGATAACATTAACATGTAACGTCTATCATAAAACTGACGTCAGGATCATCCTTATATAGCTTGCTCAAACCTTCTCGAACTGTCGTCTAGAATATTCTTGACGGGTAATGACATTTCCGGACATTTCTGGAGTATTCTATCTTCTTTTACTTGTACTTTTACTTATGACGACCGCAGCACACTATAGAGTGATGGGTGACATTGCTCTTCTTTTCGTATTTGTACGTTTCCTATAACGGCAGGCCACTGCAGGGTGTAGTGTAACAATACAATACGAGTATGTAATATACTCGTAGTGTTGTTTCTCTTCAATGTTGTCAGATGTTACCATTCGTTAAATATGTCACCGATTTTAAAATGTGACAAAAAGGGATTAAATAGAAAATTGGAAGTGCAATTTGGTAAGAGATTAAATAGAAAGAACAAATATATATTACTATAATATAATCTAAACACTATATAAAAGGATTGTGATATTATCTTTTTCCCTTCAATTTGAAAAAATGAAGCTATATAAATTTCTTAATGAGGGGGATTAAATCTCTTGGACAGATAGGACTAATGATTGATAAATTAGATGAAATTGTTATTAATCAAATCAAATTTTTTTCAAATAATTTTTACAATACTCATTTTCATTTCTCTTAAAAATAAACAAATTATCACTGTCACAACACTCATATTGTAACATTATCTTTAAAAATCTGATGTGTCCAACACATGACTTTCCTATCTAGTTATTATAGATTTTTTCTGGTTATTTTGTACAACCTATTGCAGCACCGCTATAAATGTTTAGAGGATAAACTAAATATATACATTTTCCTCATACATCTACCTCGAAACAATTTTCTATAGATATTCATTGAAAACGAAAATACTGAAAAATTTAAATTTAGCACTTTTCCTATAATTTTTCCATTACGGTCCATTTTAGAATTTTCATAAAAATCAGAATTTTGCACATTTTGTCAAATTTCTCGAATACGGATCATTTCAGGAAATTTTGACATAAAGCAAAAGTTATAGATAATAATATTAGAAGTAACTTTTATTTGAACAATTTTCTTCTCCAAACATAAATAACAGATATATTCCATAAAATATAAAAACGGCCACCCATAAAGTACCTACCAGATGTTCCGACTTTGTCCAAAATCTAATCATTTCACATCAGGCCGAAATAAACCTTAAGTTTAAAATTTAATGTTTTTTTCTTTATCCGTTTTTGAGTTTTCTTCAAAATTCGAAATTTACACATTTTCTTAAATATATCGAATACGGTCCATTTTAGAGAAATTATGTGTGGAATAAAAATTATAGAGAATTATATTTCAAACAACTTTTATTTGAACAATTTTAAAAAAAAATATATTTTTTTACATTTTGTCAAATTTCTCGAATATGGACCATTTTAGGAAAATTTTGTATTGAACAAAAATTATAGATAATAATATTAGAAGTAACTTTTATTTAAAAAATTTTCTTCTTCATACGTAAATAACAGATATATTCCATAACATATAAAAAAGTACCCCCCAGATGTTCCGACTCTGTTCAAAATCTGATCAGTTCATTGGACGCTGGAACAAAGCTTAAGTTTAAAATTTAATGTTTTTCTGTATATCGGTTCATGAGTTATGCAACACACAGACACACAGACACACACAGACACACAGACACACAGACACACACAGACACACAGACACACAGACACACAGACACACAGACACACAGACACACAGACACACAGACACACAGACACACAGACACACAGACACACAGACACACAGACACACAGACACACAGACACACAGACACACAGACACACAGACACACAGACACACAGACACACAGACACACAGACACACAGACACACAGACACACAGACACACAGACACACAGACACACAGACACACAGACACACAGACACACAGACACACAGACACACAGACACACAGACACACAGACACACAGACACACAGACACACAGACACACAGACACACAGACACACAGACACACAGACACACAGACACACAGACACACAGACACACAGACACACAGACACACAGACACACAGACACACAGACACACAGACACACAGACACACAGACACACAGACACACAGACACACAGACACACAGACACACAGACACACAAACACACAGACATCATCGCGAAAATAGTCAAAACGGATTCAGCGGACCTCAAAACGTAAAAATCCGTCGAAAACTTGAGGTCGAAAAATATCATGATTCCTATAATTTCCGTATATCTGTATACAGATAGGAAAGTAAAAAGGTAGGCGACATTAAAATGTCGACTGCTTGAATGCCACTTGACTTTATGTCTAACAGAAAATGTCAAATTCGTCATTTGAGAATATGTATTTGCGTTCTTGTTCGACATATCATGAATGTCGCGTGTGACATTTAGAAATAGACAGTCGAGAATAGGGCCCCAGAAGTACAATAAAGATGTTTTGGGAGAACACCTTGTTTAATTTGGAATCCCCAAAAAGTCAGTGGCCCTTTCGCACTGCTAGCCCCGCCGGACCAACAGTAACGCCACTGTATTTGACTCACTTTCCTGCTATCAAAGCTTCCACGAATACTATTTCTAGATTGAAAAATCACGATCCATTTCCAGTATTATCTTCATAAAATAAGTATTGGAAACCACGTTCTGGATTTTACTCATAATATATTTTTGGATAGTAAAAATAATTTTTTGAATATATTCGCCACATAGTGAGCTCAGGCCTGCAGCCTGACTCCCTTCATCTGGGATTCAATCATGGCGGTACCATGTGCTTATTGATAGGCCTCAAGTTCTTCGAGCTTGGTCGCTATCCAAACAGTGACCGGGCCCACGCCACTTAACTGTGATCGTTGTTTGAATTCAGCGACCTGGTTTATTTTTTCTGGACTAGTCTAAGAACATAGTACAGTGCAAGTTGTCGCGCATCGACACTCGCCCATGTAGGTGTGTTCGATTACTCAGTAGTAAGATCGGGACAGGAGCAGTACTTTTTACTAAATTATTTTGGTTTTTAATGTATGGCAAGTTATGCGCCAATGTTCTAGGTACATCACTCCGGTATGATTTGGTTTGTGTATTCTACTGGCAGCGATATGTTCTGATTCACTAAGTTATCCGTAGTCTTCGATAACACTGCAGTCTAATAGGCTATAATGTTTAGCAATCCGGTTAGAAGAATAAGTAACAGTCTTGCTTGTTTGCAAGTAAAATTGCGGCAACTCATTTGCGCACTAACGTCCTTTCAATCATGTGTTACAATTGCAGAAATTAGGGGCGCACTAAAAATTGCAACAGCTGATCGAAAGGAAGTTAGTGCGTAGACGTGCACTATAAAATTGTCGCAATATTACTTGCAAGCAAGAATGGTATCTTTCTATTAGCTGGGAGCAGTGGAGAGTAGTAATGCAGCCAGTACAAATGTATAATGTTTGTGGATAAATTGCCAGACTTTTGTTTGATTATGATAAAATTAAATTTGTTTTGCAGTTAACAACTTTATTTACACTATAAACAATATTTAGCCCTCAACAATTTTACACAGTGCAATGATACGAGTACTTAAATTTACTATTTATGAATAATTAGCAGTTTTAGTATATCTCAAAATATATGCTTTTAGCACTTAGCGTCGAGTTCGCGACGGGAGAAAGCAAAAGTGTTGATACATCGATGGTAAAAAGTCATCTTTATCTTTGTCTTGTCGAGTCAAGTGTGAGCAATTGTGGGCGTGTTTCGTTAAAATTGGCTAAGGGAATATCTCTTGATGTTACGCGTACTTTTTACTTTCCTATCTGTATACAGATATAAGGAAAGTATAGGAATCATGATTTTTTTCGACCTCGAGTTTTCGACGGATTTTTACGTTTTGAGGTCCCCTGAATCCGTTTTGACTATTTTCGCGATGATGTCTGTGTGTGTGTGTGTGTCTGTGTGTCTGTGTGTGTGTCTGTGTGTGTGTGTGTCTGTATAACGCATAACTCATGAACCGATACACAGAAAAACACCAAATTTAAAACTTAAGCTTTGTTTCAGCGTCCAATGAGCTGATTAGATTTTGGGCAGTGTCGGAACATCTGGGGGGGTACTTTATAGGTGGTCATTTTTATATTTTATAGAATATATCTGTTATTTACGTTTGGAGAAGAAAATTCTTCAAATAAAAGTTACTTCTAATATAATTATCTATAATTTTTGTTTTATGCAAAATTTTCCTAAAATGGTCCGTATTCGAGAAATTTGACAAAATGTAAAAAACATAATTTTTTATAAAAATTGTTCAAATAAAAGTTGTTTATAATATAATTCTCTATAATTTTTGTCCTATACATAATTTCTCTAAAATGGACCGTATTCAAGATATTTGAGAAAATGTGTAAATTTCGAAATTTGAAGAAAACTCAAAAACGGATAAAGGAAAAAACATTAAATTTTAAACTTAAGGTTTATTTCGGCCTGACGTGAAATGATTAGATTTTGGACAAAGTTGGAACATCTGGGGGGGTACTTTATGGGAGGCCGTTTTTATATTTTATGGAATATATCTGTTATTTATGTTTGGAGAAGAAAATTGTTCAAATAAAAGTTACTTCTAATATTATTATCTATAATTTTTGTTCTATGTCAAAATTTCCTGAAATGGTCCGTATTCGAGAAATTTGACAAAATGTGCAAAATTCTGATTTTTATGAAAATTATTGAACTAAAAGTTGTTTGCGATATCGATTTCTATAATTTTTGTTTATACATGATTTTTCTAAAATGGTCCGTAATGGAAAAGTGCTAAATTTAAATTTTTCTGTATTTTCGTTTTCAATGAATATCTATAGAAAAATGTTTCGAGGTAGATGTATGTGTAAAATGTATATATTTAGTTTATTCTCTAAACATTTATAGAGATGCTGCAATAGGTTGTACAAAATAACCGGAAAATGCCTATAATAACTAGATAGGAAAGTCATGTGTTGGACACATCAGATTTTTTTGCATAATGGAGATAAAATATTGCTTTGCAGCTGTTGTGTGTTTTAACGGTCTATTTTTGACTATAATTATATTAACGAGATTTGTTACTATAAAATGCAGGTGTGCAAATATATTTTTCTTGGCATTACTGTTACGATAAGCCAAAGCCGGCTTCCAATTTTGTAAAGGATTCATAAATTTGGTTATACAATGTACTGAATGAATAATAAAATATATTCTTGTTCTTATGTACTCGTATATTATATATTATTTATACAGAATGATTAATATGGATTATTGCAGGAGCGAAACAAGGTTTTAGCACAGTTAAAAAGGAAAGAGAATACAAAAAAGAACTAATTTAGGTCCACTCAATTCAGATGATAAAGAAAAATTAGTCGCCAGAAAAACGGATTGGCTTTTGCCTAAATCCAAAAATAATAAAAAGTGTAAAGCAACAGAATCACCAAAGAAAATCCTAAAAAAGAGAAAACTAGAAGCCGTTAAGCCATCACCGGTAATTGTAAGCAATGTGAAAGACTATAATGTACTCAATGAGAAAAAATCCTGGAAATTTTGAATACATGATAAGTATAATGAATAACCAACAAATTAAAATTATGGTCAGCTCTAATGAAGAATATAGAAAATTAGTAGCTCTAATAAATGGGACTGACTTCGAATGGCACACATGCGAGAGCAAAGCTACCAGATCCATTAAAGTAATGGTAGAAAATGTGCATCCGTCAACTTCTGCAAAATATATCGCCAAAGAATTGAAAAGTAGTTTCAAGATTAAGGAAGTAATTCAGAAATTTAAGTCTGCCATTATATATGCTAGTATTTGATCATACCGAGGATATCAACAAAATTTACAATATTCAGCATCTAAACCATATGAAGGTTAAAATAGAGACAATAAAAAATAAATTCATACGACAATGTAAAAGATTCCAGAGACATGGACATACACAGAGATTTTACAACAGACCACCTGCCTGTGTTAAGTGTGCTGAATGTAAAAAGCCTAAGAATACTCCTATAAAATGTATCAACTGCTCATATGCTCATCCTGCAAATTACAGAGGATGTACTATTGCTAAAGAGCTACAAAAAACAGATATTTTCTCAAAAAGTAATAAACCTACTACCCAATCAAAAGCGATTGATCCAAATCCAGTCACATCTGTAGTCTCTTTTTTGCAAATAGCCCAAAATGTACCAGTAGAACCGTTATCTGCTTTATAATCGACATATTTAACTGCATTACAACGTATACAGAGTATCATGAAAACTCTTGAACGAGTCAATGGAAGATTTGACACATTAGAAGACAAAAGTACTGGAGCTACATCCAAAAAGTAAATTTTATAACTTTTAAAGATCTATAAATCGCTAGATGGAATGTCAATAGCCTCCTTAACAAAAAATATGACTTAGAAGTCTTCCCTAACACCCATAATATAAACATATGTCTCCTATCTGAGATACATATGACAAGATAAGAGGTTATAAAATATACCATATTATTCATCCAGACGATCATGCCAAAGGAGGTAGTGCCGTTATATTTAAGGAATCAATTAATCATTTTGAAGAATGTCACTTACAAAGAGTAGATATTCAACTTACAGTGGTAGGCATTAGGTCTATAAAACAGAAATTAGGCATTCGTGCAGTCTACTATCCACCGAGACGCAATATTAAGGAAGAAGCTTATCTAACCCTTCTGCAATATCCTGAAGAGAGATTTATCGCCGGCCTTAATGCTAAACATGTTGACTGGGGATCCAGGTTACCTACGACCAAAGGTAGTGTATTAAGAAAAGCGTCCGTCAAAAGACTTGCAATTATCAGTCTACAGAGTTCGAAGAAATCACAATAAAAAAGTGAATCAGGAATGGCCCGGTTATACAACTCATAATAAAATAATTTAACACATTCAGCGAAGAAAAATAATTTGATTAGATTATCAGTAAAGAAATTTAAAATCACTAGATTGGCACGTTGGATTTGTGTACCTCTTGTAAATAATTAAATCCAAGAAGTTTTTTGAGAGGCCAAAGGCTAGGATAATTGGGACATCTAGAGAGGTCAAACAGAAAAATAATTTCAAAGATGGTATTATAGATTGTATTAAAATCTAAGTAATAGGAGAATCAATAATAGGCGAAGAAAAAGATGGACGAGGAAAGTGTTAGAGGACTTGAAATCATTAATGTCATAAATTGGAAGGAGACGATGATGAACAGATGGGAAAGCAATAGTAAAGAAAATATAGGATGTGACGATTTAAAAATTTACAGTGACTGCATCTCATGAACTAAAGATGATATTAGAATACTAAAACCTAATAAAAATAATTTATTTTGTACTCCTGAACAAGAAATATTTAATTTTAAATAGCTTTTTAATTGTTATGTACTACTGAACCATTCTGTATATAGTATAACTTATATCGTTAAGATTTATTGTTTACTAGATTTCCAATAATGTATGACAAGTAAGGAGTATGTATTTATTTTTTTGGTTAGGTAGGTAGAGCTTAGGAGGTTGATGAGGAGTGATTTCTGATATCCTGAGATATAGCCATTATAAGTTTTTACATTGTCATCCCATGAAAATATATCGTTTTTGCAATTCAATCCGACCCTGTTGGAACTATCAAGTTGACCTTAATCTAACTGTATGGTAACGTTCAGGTCCGAGAGCGAGGAGAACAAACCCGCTGCTGCTAAATGCTAATCTGTCAGCTATAAATAATAGGCTTATTATCATGAATCGCATTACAGAATTGTGTAAGTGCATTCCCCATCTCTTCACCGTTCAATATTTCAAGTTGAAAAATTTAAGCCCAATAATCTTAAGCATACTAAAATTTATATATAAATAATTATAGAAATAAGTAGCATTGTAGTATAGAGTGACCCACAAAAAAAATTTCTGAAGTAAGCTTCAAAAAAATTCACGTTTGTCGGAGCGTACAATTCTTTTTATGTGTCAGTATAGATTTAATTTACAGTCATGCGAGGTTATCAGGGACACGATTAGTATATATCTTTGTCTTTGCCTGTTATGGCCTAGAAACATTTTTTTACTACATGGATATTAGCTATTCTACGCACAGACTACAAAACGAAAAAGTATGCCATAGCCTTCAACTAAACGAATATATTTCATATCCATTCTACCTAGTAAGAACAGTGCAAAAAAATTAAATCGACCAATCACTGTTCATATTTTGGTCAACCAGCTACTATTATTTTTAAATTTTTTAAATAAGTGATAATTCTGTCAAACTACATGTCAATATATTTTTTAGTTATAAAGTATTTATATACACAGGGTGGGCATTTGAAAACGAAACAGAACCAATGTTTGGCACCTTAGATCATTTACGAAAAAACGCTTGGACCCGTCAAGTTTTGATTTAAGGAGGAACCATTTTTTTGCCAATCTCATCCCCGGGACGGAAACCCTCTAGCAGGGGTAAAACTTACCCCTAAAATCTTAAATAAAAAGAGGGGTCGAGTGATATCTTATTTTGAAGGTATTTATACCTAGATTATAACCTCCGAGTTTTAAATAGCTACTGTCTTCCTAGCCATGATTTTGTGATATTCATTAATTATCCGTTGTCGATGATTTTTCAGTAATCTTGGCTGGGTGTCATACATTTTTTTAAGTGGCCCCATAAAAAATCTAACGGGGTTAAATCCGGAGACCGGCCCCCACGGTCTCAATACTGCCTTTACTTCCGATCCATTTTCCTGGAAGCGTTTGATCCAAATACTGATGAACAGTCAGTGCAAAATGGGATGGCGCACCGTTTTGCTGGAATATTAAGTTGTTTGCTACATACTGATCGTCATTCTCAATCAACTCTAGTAATGCTGGATCAATGGCGTTTTCTAACAGTTCCAGAAAAACTGGATTCGTCAGAAAAACATACGTTGAAAAGAAATTGCTGATCATTTATTGCCCGTTCAGTCACAATTTTACAAAATTGTAATCGCCTATCAAAATCGTCTTCGTTATGTTCTTGTACCAGATGTATTTTGTAGGGATGAAACTTGTTTTTTCAAGATGTTCTGAATGCTACTTCTCTTAATACCAGATGTTATCGCCAACTGTCTTGTACCCAATGTGGGTTCTTAAACAACATGCCCTAAATCGCCACCTCTGAAGCTTCATTTACTACAACATTTTCCATTTCACGTTTTTGTTAGCTACTGCTCCCGTTTCCCAAAATTTTTGGACTAACTCCAAAATATACTTTCGATGGACTTGTCGATTTTGATGTTGATTGTTAAATAGTTGGGCAGTTCTATTGGCACATTCATTGTTCGCAAAAAAGTAATATTATTTGTACCCTCTTAGCAATTGAGTAAACCATTATCACTGATATGCCATTTTTATGCCGACTCTCTAACGAAATAAACCAAACCTGACTACTTTATGGCGACCAACAAAAATTGAAGACCACAGGAATAAAACTACAATTGTTACAAAAAATTTCTTTTTTCATTCAACCCTTCATTCCAGCTTTGAATTAAAAAACTCAATGTAAAAATTATGTAAAACCGGTTTTGTACGCTTGTAGCAATGTAAAACTCGGGGGTTATAATCTAGGTAAAAATACCTTCAAAATAAGATATCATTTGACCCCTCTTTTCTTTAAGATTTTGAGGGTGAGTCTCACCCCCGTTAGATGGTTTCCGTTCAGGGGGTGAAACTGGAAAAAAAATGTTTCCCCTAAAATAAAAAATTGACGGATCTGAGCGTTTTTTAGTAAATTACTTGGGTTACTCGCGAGCACTACTAGAGAGCTGTTTCTGGCTTTAAATGAACGTTTTTTTTTTGACGGTGCATGATGATCTGGAGCAACTTCCACATGTTATCCCTTTTCTCCTCAAACATTTGTTCGATAACATATGTACAGAATTATATCAACTTGAACATTTTAAGCAAAAATCAAGCTCTATAATGTGGCAAATCCTATTGATTTTGAAAAAAATCTGATTAAAAATAGGGAGTCAAGATGGGTTGAAATTAAAAAAATAATCCTAAATTAAAAACGGAAAGCGATATCAACATGAAATTTTTAGTAAATATCAAGCTCTATAAGGGGATGAAGCATATGTATTCTGAAAAAAATTTGATTGAAAATGGGGGTTAAGGTCTGTTAAACTCAGAGCCGCCGAGAGCCAGACAGGGCCCCAGGACAATTCTCCAGATCGGGCCCCGCGACAATTCTATAAAAAATTAAATAACAAAAGGTCTTCAAGCAAACATTTCTCCTCTTCCTCTACTTGAAGTTCTCTAAAAAAAGTCTTCAAGCAAAAATTTATCCTTTTCCTCTACTTGACTACAAAAATGTCTCCTCCTTTACTTGAATTTCTCTAAAAAAAGAAAGAACTTCCCCCATCTTGTGTCAAACTTCTTAAAGTAACGAACACCACCGCTGCCGGGCCCCCTTTTGAACCCGGGCCCCGGGAATTAGTCCCGGCTGTCCCCTCCCCCCCTCTAGTCGGCCCTGATTAAACTGTGAAGAGTATAAATTCCCCGCAGTATATATCTTCATTCATTCATTTATTCATTCAGTCATAGTTCGTATCTGTGTAATGTTATGTATTGTGATGAGACTGATCTTATAAAATAAACATTTTAGTTCACTTGTTTTATTTGCCAATAAAAGGTATTTAGGTATTATACGTCGACACTCGAACGGCGGATATAACTATTGAAATGTTATAAAGAGTTTCTAGACACTTAGAAACACACTATGCATAACAATTTTGGGTCCGCTAACACTTATTTAAAAAAAATTTTTACCTTACAATCCTGAAAATCCTTAAAATTTGTTGTTGGGTCTCCATCATAAAACAAATGTGAAATAAACCATTTTCACTGATTTCTTGTTGTAGAAACGGCTAAATATCAATAAACGATCAAATTTTCTTATTTTTCATTTTAAGTTTGTTAGAAAAATAAATAAACATTAAATTATTTTTAATGACAATTGATGTGTCTAGTTTTTATAAATGCGATGTTGCCAAATCGAGTAAGAAAACATATAAGTCAGGAAATAATTCGGTTAGTGAAAGTTGGCTGAAAAATTACATAGTGTCTGGCCAGCAGGTAAATTTGGATCTCGAAGTGAAAACATTTGTAGTAATCACAGACAACCGTCTTTTTATTTCATATTTATTGTATATTTTCCTATTATTAGATGCCTACGAAACAAGACACGTTCATTAAAAGTTGGGATCGAGGTTCACTGGTCAGACGCTAATGAGGGTTGGTTAGGTTACGTTAGGTTAGGTTTTTCAATTTGAGCTGTGTCCAGGCCGTTGGAGTTTATGCCGGTCGGCGTAGCCAAGTATGGTTTAATAATTTTCTGGTGGCGGCGAAGCCGCCACCTTACAAGAAGTCGTTCCTTCATTTTCTTATTGTATATTTTCTTATTATTAGATGCCCACGATACAAGACACGTTCGTTAAAAGTTGGGATCGAGGTTTACTGGCCAGACGCTAATGAGGGTTGGTTAGGTTCGGTTAGTTGAAGAGTTTTTAAAACTGGCGGGAAAATTGTATAATTCTTGCAATTTAGAAAATATCAATATTGACGTCGAAGAGTATTCTGCCGATGAGGGTGAGGAAGAAGATCTTGATATGGGTATTTTTTAAATTGTTAGTTTTATATAATTTTTCTAATACTGAAGTCAATTGGTTGGCCTGGTACAACGCAGGGCATAGGTAAAAATTACCATTGCTATGTAATACATAATTGATATGGCCACATTGTTTTTCTTTTAGACACATGTCACACTGCCAATGTTAATTGTTATTGCGGTTATGAAAATTGGATTATTTTGACGAACTTTAACTTGGTCGTAAATTAAGAAAATAATACTGTTTACGAAAGTTTACGAAAAAATTTGGATGGTTTATTGCATTATGGATGGTCTAGTGTTATTATTTAGCAGTTTTTATAACAAGAAATTAATCAAAATGATGTAATTCAAATTTTTTCAACATCTAAATTGGAGGACACATTTTAATAGTTTTAAGGTAAGAAAAAAATATTTTATAGCGTTTGCGGGCCAAAAAAAGTATTTTGAAATGTGTTTCAGCAGGTCTAAAATCGTTAAAAAAAAAAATAGCCCGTTCGACCGTCGGCGGATTTTTCCGGTATTTAAAAAATATATTATTTTATTTGACATGTGTGACAAATTGTGAAAATGATTATATTTACAATAAAAACTGAAAAACGGTAGGTAAAGTTTCATATAATTATATTTTTTACACAAAAACCAATGTCAAGCTTTCTACATAATCTGATATATTGTTATGGGGATGTTTTTGTGTGAAATATATAGCACTACGTTGTGACGTTATATAATTGTAATGAGCTTTAAATAATTTATATCACAAATCATCCTCCATACAAATACTTAATGCTCCGGCTAAAATGTTATCTAATGCAATAAATGAAACGATATGACTCAATTCTTTTAACTAATGGGTTTAAAAATTTTCATCCATGTATTTAAGACACTTACCTCTGAACCTCGTATATTGTCAGCTCTTGTATAGAAATAAAAATAAGTAAAAGTTTGAGACTCTTTGTATAACTTGTAGTTTTATTTAAAATAATTGATATCAGGGTTTAGTGCGAGTTCAAAAATTCTTTGTAACTAATGTGGGAAAAAAGAAACAGAATATTGTTACATAAATGTAAAAATTAACATAGAAACAAAAATAATAAAATAATTCGTCATTTAACGATCGATTCTTGGATCGAAAATGGCGCATTATACTATAAAAATACAGTTACCTATCGAACTTAATATTCTACCCACCGTACGGCGCTTTTAAATACGTAAGTAGATCTCTTTTGGCCGGCTATATGGTAATTTCTCTAGTCGGACAAAAGATGGCTTATATTGAATTCTAACCTAATCAAATCAGATGGTCCAAAAAAAACATTCTGATGTTATTTTATACTAAAATAGAAAGATTCATCGTCTTTACGATTACTCAAATACTCAATTTGGTAAGTACTTTCTTTTAATTGATCACTAATGATAGTTTTTAATTGAAATACCTGTATAGCACTGTGAAATATAAGATGTCCTAGTGTTAAACTTATTTCTTTTCAGCGTCCATAACAGAAGGATGTTACAAGTACCTGGGGGAAATGGAGGCCTTGCGTCTTGTATGCCAATGCATACTTCCTGGAACTCTTCTTCGGGCAGTTTTACATAATATTGCGTGGGTAAGTTAAATTTAATATTACCTTTGACATTTATACACTAGTTAATCGTTTATACATAAACATTGAAGATTTAATATTTCTGTCTCTTTATTTTTAGGAAAAAGGAGTTTGGAGAGGAAATTCGAAGGAAAAAATTTTTGTGTCCTTCCTTTTTCGTTACCTTTCTAGCACTCTTTTGTTTCATCAACAAAAACTCTGATTTGGATTTTTGAATCAAGTTGGATGAAAAATAATTAGCCAATCAAAATTCTGACAGTTTAGTTACATCTTTAAAATTAGATTATTGGATTTTTAAAGGTGAGTTTATTTAAACTGCTTATTTCATAATTTCGATGATAATTTATCGTTCATTAATTAATAGGTTATTTTGAAATCCGTGTTGTAATTTTTTTACAAATTTACATTTTAAAAATTATAATTTTCGTGTGGTAACATTGTCTCACTACATTTAGTTACTTTTGATCTTGTCAAATTTATCACTATACAGGGTGTAGTCTAAATACTTAGATGAAACTTTTTTAAATTTATTTCTTTGAAGACTTTTTATCATTAACTTGATATTCTTGGGATTCCGTGTTTCATTATAATATATTTAAAAATAATCTCAACATATAAAGAAAAGTCAGCTCACTATAACTAATAATATTTATAGATGGTTTTTAACGTATTAAAGAAAAAAAAAGTTACAATAACTAAAATATTCATTCATTAATAGTTTTAGTGCTTGAAAACAGTATGATATTGATAATAATAACTACACTTAATACAAACCCAAATAAAAAAAAAACAGCGATATTGGCACTTGTACAAAGTTTTGAACCGAACTTAGAGAACTTTTAGAAATCCAACATACCTCATTATCCTTGTCTGCATCTCTAATATGTTGAGCAATGAACCGAACACCATGCAAAGCAGCTAGAACATTTGCAGACAATATTTTGGGCGTCATATTTGAAGACTCTGTCACTAAAAAAAAATTGTTTTTGGAAAAATAACAATATTGGACCGTTTTATAATTTGAATAAGAGAAAAAGTTTCACAAATAAAAAAGAGATATTTAGTTAACTTTTTTCGTTCTCCGTTGTTCTGCTTATTTAAAGACATTTAAACTTATTATTGCTATTTGTTTATTCAGCATTATTTGCGCATTAACAAGTATATTCTAGTGATGGCAGGATCAAACCTTCTGCCCTGCTTTACTTGCATTGAAGAGAATAATAAATGGCATTCGCATGCAGGAGAAGTAACGATATTGTATCAATGTTGCGAATTAGGTAAGAAATAGATACCTCAAGAAACCTGCAGTGAATGAAGAATCAAGTATGTCATGAAATACATTTCTGAAAAATTCAAATAATTTGTGTCGTTAATTAAATTTCGAATTGAAAATTTAAATGTGACAGTCTAGTACACCAAAGGATTAAATTTTAAATGAGAACAACAGCGCCAGGTACTATGTAGTTTGTCATCAATTAATACTTAATTTTTACATAACTTATTATAAAAAACTCTTATAGGATAAAGACGTAGGTATTAATATATTAAAAATTTACATGGTCATACTCACTAGAGGAATGGGCTTTCATTTTCCCATCGTCGTGATCAGCGTTTTGAAGCACAAAACTTGGATCCCTGGTCGTTATTTTAAAGTCCGTCGTAAAGGGCTCTGCCATATTTAATCTAGAACGAAATGGAATTTTGAAATTAAAAATGAATTAATATCAGTATGTAACACCAGGGAAGGGCAAGAAGCAGACTAATAAAAATATCTACAGAACCGGCTCATTTTAATAAAATTTCGCTTTGTCTATCGAAAAAACAGTAGTTCTCAAGTATTTTGAGGAAATAAAAATACTCTGGATTTAAATATGACGATTAAACTAATCTTTTAACTGTTTTGCATTTCAATTAAAGACTTATTGTAAAAGGATAACATCGTTGGAAAATTTTCCTTGGAGCATTTCTACAATATCCTCTCATAATCCAATTAGCAGCTCAGTATTAATATGCTCCCTTAATAGTTTTATGTATTTTATGTATCTATTCATTTACAACACCCAACAGTTTTAACCAATCAGATAGTAAGGCATTTCAGATTACAGTTATTACCTACGAGTATATGATATAAAATTATCTATTACAAAGTATTTTTACACAGGTTTTTGGTATCACAATTTATTTCAATTCAACTTTAACAACAATTATACAGGGTGTTTCAGATTTAAACGGACACAGCTTAGTGGGAGGTAGAGTACACTTAGGTGAGTTCAAAACACCCCTATACTTAGCCTTTAATCTTACTCGTTTCTGAGATATAGGGTGTTTCATGATTTTTTGCCAAAACTAAAATCGGACATTTTGTTTGAACGACTAGAGTTATTTTAATAAAATTTTGTACAAAAGTTACACTCTCTTAGGTCAATCAAAACCATAATTTAATTTTAAAAAATTCCAGGACCGGACTCTCTTTTTTTATATTGCTCTTCTTAGCTAGAATATCACCCTGTATATCGGATTTTAATAAATGTTACTGCACATTTAAATAGTACGTGGATCAACAAATAAAATAATGTAATAATATTTAATGGCACCATCTTAATGTTCTTACAATAAATTTTTATAATGGCGACTACATTATTATAAATCAGTATTTACAAAATTAAAATCAAATATTTTACTCTGTACTTTTAAAACTTTATTTAATAAAGTAATAGAACAAAGTAACAGAAACAAATAATTAATTAAAGCTAAAGTAGATTTTCAAAATGAACACCATGAACGTCAATACACCTCTGCGAACGTTTTAACAGGTTTTTCACTGATTTGTCAATTATTTTCGGTTTATTTCTAATGTTGTTACATACATTGTTAATTTTTTCCAATAACTGTGCTCGGGTATTCATTTCTTCGTTGTACACCTCTGATTCAGGGTGGCCCCATAAAACATAATCCAGAGGTGTTAGATCTGGAGATCTTGGTGGCCAATTGACGGGACTGCCTCGACCTATCCATCTATTTGGGAAACAATGATTTAACTGTGCTTGGGTATTAAGTGAGTTTTTAAAAATTCCACACCAAACATTTAATGTGTGTTCAAGTCGCTGGATAGGTCGAGGCGGTCCTGCCAATTGGCCACCAAGCTCTCCAGATCTAACACCTCTGGATTATATTTTATGAGGCTACCTTAAATCAGAGGTGTACAACGAATAAATGAATTCCCGAGCACAGTTATTGGAAAAATTAATAATGTATGCAACATTAGAAATAAACCGGAAATAAATGACAAATCAGTAAAAAACCTTTTAAACCTTTGGCAGAGGTGTATTGACGTTTACGGTGTTCATTTTGAAAATTTACTTTAGTTTAAATTAATTATTTGTTTCTGTTAGTTTGTTCTGTTACTTTATGAAATAAAATGAGCCCGGTCCTGTGTAGATGTTCAATTTCTTATTGGAAAATGCAGTAGTTAAAAATAAATGAAGATGGTACCTGATTTGTGTAGAGTTTTAAAAATACAGAGTAATATATTTGATTTCAATTTTGTAAAAACTGATATATAATATTGTAGTCACCATTATAAAAATTGACTGTAAGAAAATCAAGATGATCCCATTAAATATTATTACATTATTTTATTTATTGATCCGCGTACTATTTAAATGTGCAGTATTTATTAAAATCCGATATACAGGGTGATATTCTAGCCAAGAAGAGCAATATAAAAAAAAGAGAGTCCGGCTCTGGATTTTTTTTTAAATTAAATTATTGTTTTGATTGATCTAAGAGAGTGTAACTTTTGTACAAAATTTTATCAAAATAGCTCTAGCCGTTCAAACAGAATGGGGCGATTTTAGTTTTGGTAAAAAATCATGAAACACCCTATATCTCAGAAACGAATAAGATTAAAAGCTAAGTATAGGGGTGTTTTGAACTCAGCTAAGTGTACTCTATCTTCCATTAAGCTGTCCGTTTAAATCTGAAACATCTTGTATAACTGATAACATTAACATGTAACGTCTATCATCAAACTGAAAACTGACGTCAGGATCATCGGCTTACATAGCTTGCTTGAACCTTCTCGAACCTTCTCGAAATTCCTAGAATTTTCTTGACAAATAATGACGTTTCCAGACATTTCTGGACTATTCTCTTCTTTTACTAGTACTTTTACTTATGATGTTCGCAGCACACTATAGTGTGATGGGTGACATTGCACTTCTTTTCGTATTTGTACGTTTCCTATAACGGCCGCAGGCCACTGCAGGGTGTAGTGTAACAGTATGTATAGGAATAATAATTTAGAAATGCATTTTTTATTGAGAATACACTGACAGCCCAGTTGAATAAAAAAATCAGGTTGTTATGTTATGTTGAGAATGGGGTGTTAAATCAGGTTGTTACTTATTAAATTATATTATGAACACATGCGACACAGCGGTGTTGCTTCAAGATGTTATCCTAGAAACATTAAATGAGATTTTTGGAACAAATTGAATATTATCCAAGTCATTAACTAACTCGTAAAAAAATACTGATTGACACTGCCTGCGTATGGATAGGTGACGAAAGCTGTATTTTTGAAGCAGATCTTCATAAGGTATACCCATGGGAGGAAACGTTTCATTGCATTTTAGAAAAAGTAATTTCAGAAACCTTCGTTGACTCAATTTTAAGTAAGTTATCAGAATGTACTTAGTAGAGTTAACTACATACTACCGAATCCAACTAAAGATTCGATCTGACGCATAATTTATGATTTGTAAGGTTTGTATCTTATTGAAAGCCCTACTATTTCTCGCTAAAAATTTATATATATATATATATATATATATATATATATGGTCAGTTTTTGCTACAATGTTGTTGACATGAGGCACGAATGAGAGATTTTCATCAAAGGTCACTTCCAAGTCAGTAAAAGTTTGAGGCCTTGAGTGGTATAATTGAGCTTATAATCAAAAAATATGAGATAATTTTTTAAAGAGAAGGACATCACATTAGACTTGGATGAATTTAGTGTAAGTTTGTTTATAGAGCACTATTCCTCAATATAACAGACATTCGTAAATAGTCGGTCAAAATCACTTACATTTTATTTCACCATATATTTTTAAATCATCACCACTCAATATCGATTTTTTCTAGAATATCATTAATTAAAATGTTAAAGAGTAAAGGGCCTAGATTGCTACCCTTTGGAATACCAGAAGTTGTTAAATATTCGATAGACTTGCGACAGTTTTATCCTCTTCCAAATAATCTATCAAAATTTTCCCATCTTTGTCACAGAAAACTGAAAACAAAAATTTGTCTTCCCATTTGTTTTTTTTTTTTTTTTTTTTTTTTTTTTTTTTTATGGTTGGGAACTAGAATGGACCGCTTTTTAGTTTCTGGGCCATAGTGATGAATCTATGTGGAAAATAAATGGCTTTTTTTTTGTTTGCTGTTTTTTTAATAAATGGCCTATTTTTTGCAGATTTAATTGTTGATCTGAAGTCTAGAGATTTTTCCCTAGTGTGATTCTTTTAGGAGATTTAAATAATAAGCATAAAATAGTATCAGGAAAATCCAGTACTAAGAATGCCATCGGATAGAACGTCCACTGTTCACGATTTTAGGAAACCTTTCGATATTCAAAGTCCAGAATGGTTCAAAAGCCGGGAAAATAGGGAAAAACAAAATGAATCAATCTGGTATACAGACGGTTCGAAAATGAAAAACAGCACAGGAGCTGGGATCTACCATGTGAACTCAGGGAGAACCATTAGTCCCTTCAGGCCCTGGCAGAACATAACAAGGTCACCCTTGAATGGGTGCTGGGACATAAGGGAGTGTTTGGAACCGAGAAAACAGACCTCCTAGCAAGGAAGGGAGCGGAAAAAACTCTTATTGGACTAGAACCCTTATGTAGTATTTTATACCAACATGTTAAATGGGTGTTAAAGGAACAAATTACTACCATAGCAACAATAGAAACCATAGCAACCATAGTAACCCTAGTTACCACAGTAACCATAGAACCCATAGTAACCATAATAACCATAGTAACCATAGCAACCATAGCAACCATAGCAACCATAGCAACCATAGCAACCATAGCGATCATAGCAACCATAGTAAGCCGAGTTACCGCAGTAACTATAGAACCCATGTAACCATAGTATTCTTAGTAACTATAGTATCCATGGTAACCATAGTATCAATAGTAACCATCGTATTCATAGTAACCATCGTAACCAAAGTAACTACAGTAAGGCATAGTAACCATAGTAACTATAGTAACCATAAGTAACCATAGTAAGAAACATTTTGTTTACTGGAAATTTTCCAGACTAGATACCAATATCTAAATGCAAATATGCAAAGTTGAATGAATTAGAAGGATAATGGAGGGAAAAGAAATATTATTTATGGTTTGGTCCACTTTCGAATATTGAAGAAACCTACATCTAGCCGAACCAAAAAACGTTTAATACGTACCTGTACAGAAATAAAAATGAGTGAAAAAGTTTAATATTCCGATTAACTCAAGAAACAAAAAAGAAACTTTTTAATGATGAAAACGATGTTTGAAAATAATTAATTGGAACAGACAATAAACTTTTCTCGAGAAAAACATAATGGTATTTTTTTATAAGTGGTTAGAAAATTGAGAAAATTATTAATCAATGTTGACGTTCGCATTTTTTAAATTTTAATAAAGCTTCACGGTTCAATTTTTTCACTTTATAACAATCAAAATTTCTATAATATTTTTAGTGAATTTCAAATTGACGCAGATAATAAAATATATTGTATTTTCTCAAGAACCTAATAGTGTTAAATGTTGTTGGGTATAGACATATTTTTTAATTACTTACTGCATGTCTAAGTCGTTCATATATCCTCTAGGCGGAGTGGAATCATCATATTCTGGTAGTGCATAGGTAGTTCTTCTCATAATTAACAATTTTGGCATAAATTGAAGAAATATTTTCCTAAATGATGGCGACATCTTATGTGTAGAGGGTGATCTGAAATAATAAAGAGAATATTGCACATTTTTATAGCTCTGCTGTGTAATGTGTAATGGTTTTATTCATATGGTTGGTTTCATTAGACATTGAGCACCATTAAAACAACTATTTATAATTACAATAATTTTATACAATGTATAGAAAAAATATTTTAAAACAAATGCAATTGTAATAAAACATGTAAAATTAAACGTCAATTTAATCGATATAGTTACAAAAGCAATTAGGATAAAGTTTTTAAATAACTTCGATTTGAGATAAATATTCAGAGGAAAATTTTGTAACAAATATAATGTTTTACATCTTGAAATTAAGTTCTTGCCATCAAAATTGTAATAATACGATAGAAATATTCAACTTTTTCAAGTTTTTTTCCGCCAAACAAATCATAGAAAGTTTTACTGATACGTTTGTTTATTTAAAAACTATAACAATAAAAAAATCCCTTTTGAAGCATTTTTTGTCATGCGGTTTTACTACTTTCAGTGTAAGTTAAGAAAGTTCCCTACATCGATAATACCAAAACAGGATGGCAGAAAATGCTTACAAAGGAATTTTTTAATTATTATAGAATTCTAGAAGCAATGCCAGCAAAAAACAACAAAACTTCATCGATGTGAAACATTATTTTGAATTTGGCAGGTTAAACGACTGCTCCCACCACTGGGATATAGTACATGTTGTTAACCCCTCTGTACAGGGTTTTTCATGATATTTTGACCACTACTTATTTTCATTATTCTTGTGAACACAAAAAAGTTTCAAGTAAAAGCTTTGTTGTTTTACCTCAACTTTATCGGCCATAGTATAACCCATTACAAGCAATCAACTGACAACTTTTAATAAACAAACAACTGTTTCACTTGGAAACATTATTTTCATAGCCCTCTATGTAATACGCTTTCATAGTGCAATAAGTTACTAAATAATTAAAATAGTATATATTTGTAATCAGGAAATGCAAATCTACTTAAAATGACAAAAATTAAATTATATTTTGTTGATACAGGTAAAACAATAAAGCTTTTACTTTTTTTGGTGTTCGTAATAATAATGAAAATACGTAGCGTACAAAATCTAATGAAAACCCTGTACCTAACTACAAATAGCAAGAAAGAAACGCGACATACCACTTTTTGCAGTCAGATGAGGGACTATAACTCTTACACTTTATTAGCAAACGCAAAATAAAATACATGTAAAAAAAATTACGCAATTTAATCAACGAAATTTTAAAATATAGAGCGAGACAAGAAAAAGCATTTTTCCTGGATTTTTTCATTACATTTCTTTTGAATCATACTGTATATGGTTTATAAACTCTACATATTATTATTATTTACGCGCCATATAGAATAGGTAAAATTTTATTAAAACCGCAAACAGGGTTGCCAACTTTTTGACTCATAAAATCTGATTTTCAATAATTTATGATTAACCTTGTAACTAATAATAGTTTACGTCACGTGTTATACTGGAAATATTTTTTTTATATCAATAAAGTATTATTCTCAAAAAATGTCTGTAAGAGGCACGCTTTTTTTAAAAAATGCCCACTTTGCAAATTCCAAAACTTGTGCCTATGGACACTATTGTTTTGGAAGTCGACATCTACAACATATCAAAAAATTCAGGTATTTCACAGAAACACATTTCTCCATAAACCGGCTCTCTAGTCCGTTAGAACAATGCGCCCCCGTTTGTGAGAACTATGAATTAAACATTTTTGGAAACAAGCCTCCTAAGATACTATAAAGATGAACATGGTACAAATTACTGAAATAAGGAAAGAAGTGGAAATATTATTTAGAAAAACAAATTAAATAAGTATGAAATGAAATGAAACCAATTGATATATGATATGGAGTACACATATAATTTCTTTGTGACCGATAATCAGAAAAAACGTTGACGAGGCGAAATAGAAGAAGATAATGTATGTGCAGTGTGATAACCAGACTGAAAAGCAATAGGCAGGACGAGAAGGGAATGTGACAAAAAGACACACTTAAGTAAGACCCTCAAAACTATTAATGTCGTGCAAGACATCTTTAACTAGTCCGATCATGCTCTAATAGCCAAAGTCCTTTTCTACCATATTTGGGCCTCTTACGGCCTCATCGTTTCCGAGAATCAAGAATGTTCGATAGAATAATAAACCTCGGACCCCTCATGTTAGGCTTATGCGATAGACGAAGTGAATCATCCGATCTAGAGTGTTATTAATAACGAAATTACAATTTTTGACGAAGACATTAAAAGGATTGATCTACAAGAATTTTAATAAATCCGCCATAATTTGCAATTGGACAGTATACATAGGCTATTTTGCTCTTGGAGGTTTTAGTTCAAGTTGGGACTTGTCTGTGAACAGATTAGTATTATTTAGGTATATAAATTAGTGAATAAGTAAATGTAATACATAAATTAGTATAGCATTCAGTATAAGTTAGGGTATTTAGTGTAAATAAATTAAAATAAACTGTTTAAATAAATAAATGTTACACTAATAAGAACTCTGCGACTAAACCACATCAGAAAAATAGCCATAATTCAATGGATTGGAGGTTTTGAAATTATTTACATTTTATTTAAAAGTGCTATTAATCAACTATTTATAGGTTTAATTAAAATATTGTTGAACATTCATTTACGTTTTATTTTTACAATTTTATTGTATTTGAGCCATAAATTAATCAATTTTGTTTTATTACCGGTATAAATCAGATTTTGTTCTACGTTATTAGAGTTACAATAATTCGAACTTTATCCATATTTAATGACACTACAATTAACGAATGAAAAATGTACGTGAGTCCAAGTTAGCGTGGAGCGAAAACAGACGAAAAGTAATTCGATATGGCGTGCACATTAAAAATAACTCCTTTTTGATTAGTTCTAGATCCTGGCGTTAGACAGGCCTCACGAAATTCCACATGGTGAAATTGGGGTGGCAACCGTCGTATTGCCCTATATCTAATAATGTTGTTTTAATGAAAGGGCTAAGTATTCAGATATATTTTTTACTTGACGCTGGTGATTTATGGGATCTGATGTGATCGCGCGACTAAGGCGTAGAGCTAAATTGGATAAAAGGAAAACGTTTTTAATTTAACTTTTAATTTTTTATTTAATTAAACAGTTTGATACTTAATTACGGAACATAAACAACCGAATTAAAATATTATTTAAATTATATAATAATTTTATTTTCATAGGTTATTCATTTAAATTTATTTGTAAAAAGGACCTTTTTAATTTGTTTTTAGTGATGACAATATCCCCACACAAATCAATGGAGTGTTGTCTCCCTTTCTGTCTTCTGACATTTGCTATCGCGCCTCACGATATACAGAGTGTATTAGAATATGTGGACGATTTTCTGGATTCAGATAGACCACAGCGGCCCATATTGAAAGATCCTATGAATACTTTTTTTATAATTTATAAAGTACCTAATTTTGTTTTTAAAAACAGTTCACTTTATAAAGAGTTTAAGCTATCCAAACATATTTTTGTTGTGCCTCCATCATAAAAAGTATAAAAAATAGGCATATTTTGTTAAAGCTAGTCCGTCTCTGGCAAACGAAATAAGCCAAATATAGTTAAAAGGGGCTGATCTCATATGATGACTCATGAATCAGATTTATGTATCTAAAGGTCTAATCAACATGAATATATAAAATAAAACGATGTTGTTTTGAAAATACGTATACTTAACGGATTTTATTCACGGTGAACTGAAAAGATAAACTGTGCACTATTGTGCTTATATCAACTTGCAATTTTTAGCAAACATCAAGCTCTATAAGGAGTAGAACTTTGATTTTGAAAAAAAAATCTGGTTTTAAGGGGGGTTGAAATAAAAAAAAAGTGAAAAGCGAAATCAACATAACATTCTTAGTAAAAATAAAGCTCTATAAGGAGATAAGTCCTATTGGTTGTGAAAAAAATTTAAATAAAAATGAAGGAGTTAAGGGAGGTTGAAATATTTAAACAATTCTAATTCAAAAACGAACAATAATAGCAACTTGAAATTTTTGGAAAAAATCAAAAGCTCTATAAGGGGACGAAGCCTATTGATTCATTCTAGTTTGTATCTGTGTAATGTTTTGTATTGTGATGGGACTGCAAAACGGTAGGTAAAGTTTCATATAATAATATTTTTTACACAAAAATCAATGTTAAGCTTTCTACATAACCTGATATACAGTGTGTCTCAGTATTCGTTCGACTATCGGAGAGCGCAGTTGAATATTTCAAAAGACTGCTCGGAATCTAGGTCAAGATCAATCGCGTATGTTTATATATGTGCTAAATTGTGATCATTCAAAAAAAAAACAATGACAGCTAAAGTTAATGTTTAAATGCAAAAGTTAAAGGGTACTATTAAAAAATAATATTAAAATGTGTAGAAAAAATCAACAAAACCGAATCTTCTGAAGCACAAAAAAATCAGGTCATGTTACAGGAGAACCAAACTAATATGGAAACAACATTTTGTATCTATCATATTAAATAACGATGAAATCAAATTAAACGTAAAAGATGAACAAAAAGATAGAACAGTGATAACAGATCTCCCAAACTAAGGCTATCAGTGGCATTGATATGAGATGAAACAAACCAGACCAATAAAAGTGATGGCTAGAAACCTACAGCCTACCTGCAAGCCAGAAGATATAGGTTAATATCCAAAGAAGAGAAACTAAACAAGAAAGAGGAAATCAAGGTATAAGAACTGCTATAAAAAAGCCATTGCCGCTATATATGTTAACATCTGGAAACGGTGACGGCATTAAAAGAATTTATGAAATTAAGACATTACAAAACCTAATAGTCCAAATTGAGCCAGTGAGAAGCCCAAAATTGCAAATGATGCCAAAGATATAGGCATACTAAACATTTTTGTAATAAGCAACCAGTGTGTGTTAAATGTGTCAAAAGCCATCTTACAGGAGAGTGTGATAAGCCGGCAAGTGTACCATCAAAATGCGCAAATTGCAATCAAGCACATTCAGCAAGCTATAGAGGATGCGAAGTGGCAAAGGAGATACAATACAGAAGAGACCCAAACTTGATGACCTATCTTTAATAATGCACAAAGAATGACAAATTTGACAAACTCAAACATGGTAGTAACAAACCTAATCAAACTGAAAACGAATCTTCAATGAACCAAATAATGACTATGCTTAATACAATTCTAGACAGAATTACCAGATTAGAGGATTAATGGAGCGTAAAGACTTAATCATTGTAACATGGAATGCCAATGGACTCCTATGACTATCGAGAAGAGCTACATGTGTTCCTAATAGAACAAAATATAGATATCTAATATCAGAAACGCATTTAACCAAACAAAGCTATATACAATTTAAAGGATACAAAGTCTATAGTAATATACATCCCTTGGATACCCCTAGAGGTGGAAGCACCGTAATAATAAAATAAAATAACAGGTAAGTGCAGTTAACATAAAAACAAATACAAACAGACTATCGAGAAGAGCTACATGTGTTCCTAATAAAACAAAATATAGATATCTAATATCAGAAACGCATTTAACCAAACAAAGCTATATACAATTTAAAGGATACAAAGTCTATAGTAATATACATCCCTTGGATACCCCTAGAGGTGGAAGCACCGTAATAATAAAATAAAATAACAGGTAAGTGCAGTTAACATAAAAACAAATACAAACAGTTTCGCAGTCGGAGCAGTATATATCCCACTACGACATAATTTGCAAAAAGAGAATTACAGAAAACTCTTACGACAAATGGGAGAAAATTTTATCTTGGGAGGTGATTTTATTGCCAAAAATGTCATCTGGGGCTCGAGATTAACAACCACCAAAGATATGGAATTGCATGCAGCTGCAAGTGAAATTGGGTGTGACTACCCGTCAACAGGAAAACAAAACTATAGAAATAAAAAACCTGACTTACTGGACTTCTACATCACTAGAAAAATACCCGGAAACTTTATTAAAATAGAAGAAAACTTTGACTTAGACTCAGATCGTTCCCCAGTGATAATAATACTAAGCGAAAATATAATCAAAAAAAAAATTAGACCTACATTGTGTAATAAAAAAACATAATGGATAAGTTTTAAAACTGAATTAAGTAATAGAATCGAACTAAGTGCACTACTAAGAACAAAAGAACAAAAGAACAACTAGAGTACGAGCTGGAAAAATTTGTCTTTTACATACAGCAATCATCATGGAACAATACACCAGAAATTACAAGAAAAAACGTAGGCAATTGATACCCTAGAGAAATAAAAGAACTAATTAGAAAAGAAAAGCAAGAAAAAATGAAAAATCACCAGATTCCCGAAGCTCAAGTAGTTCTCAATAGACTAACACAACAATTAAAACGAGAAATAATCACTATTAAAAATGAATCAATAAACACATCTCAGAAAATTTACGAACGATAAAAATACAGATTACTCTGTGTGGAAAGCTACTAGGAAACTTAAAGGTCCAATAGTCCATATGACACCAATAAAAGAAGACAACGGAAACTTGGCAAGATCAAATAAACAAAAATCTGACATCTTTGCAGATCATTTTGAAAAAAATGTTCAACCGAATAAAAAACGAGGACTCGATTTATTAAAACAAGAGAATACAAACAGTAAAAATTCCTAGGGTACTGCTTAAAAAGGTAGCTAAGGAAATCAAAGAAAATATTAATTCTAAGAAAGCACCCGGGTATGATCAGATTACAGGTGAAATACTAAAACAATTGCCAAGAAAAGCTGTGGTTAAACTTACTAATATAATAAACGCTGTCTTTCGACGACGAGCATGTACCTAGCATCTGGAAAGTCGCTGAAATTATAATGATACCCAAACCTGGAAAACCACCAAAGTGTTATCTAAAGTTTTACTAAAACTACTGATAGACAGTAAAAATATATTACCTGACCACCAATTTGGATTTAGGAACAAGCATTCCACTATTGACCAAGTCCACAGAATAACGAATGAAATGGAGAAAATACTGGAAGAAAAGATCTGTACTTCACTCTTTCTAGATGTAGCTCAGGCTTTCGATAAAGTATGGTTAGAGGGCCTTGAATATAAAATAAAAATTTTTTCTACCTAGCCAATATTGCGACATTTTAAAATATTACTTGACTGATAAAATCTTCCGAGTAAAACAAGAATAATATTCCAAGCTAAAAGGAACTAAAGCAGGGATACCTCAAGGAAGTGTTCTGTTGTTTACCCTACTTGCCATCGGTAAAACCATAGACGAATCGACCAGAAAACTTCAACATGCAATTAATAAAATCTATGAGTAGACAAAAAGATGGTACATTATGGTCAACGAAACTAAAACAGTTTAGGTTAACTTCACTAATAAAAGATCAGTAAAATACCTACCAGTGACATTAAATAATACTAGAATACCATATTCTAGTTCGGCGAAATACTTAGAAATGAACCTAGATATTAAATTAAAATGGAAAGAACACATAAAGAAAAAAAGGGAAGAGTTGGGTATTAAATATAGAAAATTATACTGGTTGATAAATAGAAAATCAAAACTTTCAATCGAAAATAAACTTTTAATATATAAACACGTATTGAAGCCACTATGGACTTACGGCATACAGCTCTCGGGGTGTGCCAGTAAAACTAACATAAATATAATACAACGTTTCCAGAATAAAATATTAAGGGCAATAGTAAACGCCCCTTGGTATGTTAGAAACTCAGACCTGCACAGAGATCTGAGAATACCTACAGTCGGGGAAGAGAGGAAAAACATCGCACAAAATCATGAAAAATTACTGCACGATCACTTCAATATTGAATTTCTACAGTTCCTAACCGATACCTAATGAGAAGGCTCAGAAGGACCAAACCATTTGAATTAGTAACTTGAAAGTGTGTTAAAGCAGATTGCGCGTATGCAGTGTATAGTTATCAGAACAGAAAGTAAAAGATACCATTGGGTGAACTCTTAGTTTTAAGCCTCTTAAGTTTATAATAAAGACAAATACTTCGTAAAGTTAGGTCTCATTTTTTTTAAGGAAGCAATGATTTAAATTACAACAAGCCGCCACTGACAGAAGTTCATTTGTAGTATATTTTAAAGTTCTCCTTTTCGATTTTGTTATCTGTTTGAAAAATGACGTTTTATGACACATTCGAATAAAATAGTATATTACATTACGAGTGTGGAAAATGATATTTTTCACACGAGTGTGGAAAATCACTTTTCACACAAGTGATGTACAATATTTTTCCTACGACCACAAAATAATTTCATCAAAAAATGTAAAACCAGATTATTATAATAATTAAAATGTATTTAAAAAAATAATCAACAATAATCGTATTTATTAAATTTTCATAATTTCTAAACAAATAAAAAAAAAATTAAAAAAAAAAAGTTCTGGCACAGCCAGGATTAGATCGCGGTCGTTGGACGATCTCAAATTGCAAAGTTGATGCTCTAACCAACTGAGCTAACAGGCCTTACGGTAATTGATTGATCTAATCGCTTATGTGTTTAACCAGAATAAAAAGCAAATATATCTTAGTTATTTTAAAATTATTTTAATAATAATTGTTAAAGATAAATATCTAGGATCTAATTTACAATAATTTCAATAATTTAACAATCATATCGATTTTAGTATTAATATGGACATTACATAGATCAAAATAGAAATTATGTGTTTGACATTTTCTGACAGCTACTGCGGAAAGTAGCATATTCGTACGCGGGTGGAAAGTAAATTCTTATTCATACGCGTGTGATATAGGGCACTTTCCATAGGACTATATAGTGTGATATGTGTCACTTTCCTAAGTGGTCGTAGGAAAATTACTATTACAATTCATTAGTTACCTATTCAATATCAGTGAAATACTGTCTCATCACGAGATCTCCAAAACTATAAGCCCGATTGACTTGAAATTTGGCATAGTTACTCCCTTCTCGGCGTACACCCCGCACTAAAAACGAATATCACACAAATCATATTGTAAGAGGAGAAACGGGGGGTGAAAGTTTGTATGGCGTATCGAATTTGTTGAAGGTAGGAACTTAAAAATTGGAATTGTACCTACTGATCATAAATAAATAATTACCTATTTCAGGATTTTTGTATTTCTACATTTTAAGGGGGGGGGGGGGGAACTGGGTGTGGAAATTTGTAGGGGGTATCATTTTTTAAGGTGAGAACTTGAAAATTGGAACTGTTGCTACTCATCATAAATAAATAATGACGTATTTTAGGGTTTTTGGATTTTCACATTTTAGGGGGGAGGGAACAGGGGGTGAAAGTTTGTGAGGGAGAAATGGCTTTTTAACGGTGAGAACTTGAAAATTGTAGCTACCCATCAATAATTAATTTAATAAAGAGCTATGCGTCTTGAGCTATGCGTCCAACATCATTAGCTATAATAATAGATACTGAAGAATTTTGTGGCTTGTTAATAATGAGAAGATTTTGTTCCTAAGTTATTTCTTGAGAAATACACCCAGCTTTGCATTGCCTTTTAACCAGTTGTTTGTTGTACAAGAGCCCCAATTGGAATTAGTGGGTATGTACATATGTTTTTAATTGTTTATTTCCAAAGTTTCTTAATATTTTATTATTAACATTTGTTATAGTAAGCTAGTGATGATTTAGGATTGGGTTTTTTGATATTTCATAATATTGAAATGTGGCATTTATATTGACTAAATGCTAGGGGTTAGTTTGCCATGACCGCGTGTATATTTTATTTAAATTTGTAGAGTTATTTGTGTGCAACACCAAAGCTCTAACTGGTATCTGATGTTTCTGTGTTTCTGGATTGCTAGGAAAGCTCTGAAGCGGTATTTGTCCCTGTGCCATTTTAACTACAGGGTGGTGTCACCGTGCACTTCGCTTATCGAGTGCCGATTAGAACACACCCCATCAGCTGATGAATTTGACTGAAATTCGCCTGAGTTTAGTGAGTTTGCCCCCACCATGAACAGTAAGGTATTTATGTGATTCAAATTAAGTAGCTATCAGCACATATTCTACTAGAGAAAACCAGAATAATTACTTAAGTTTGTTTGTTAATTATTAATTTAGAGATCACAGGCACCTGAAGCGCTATCCTCGGCTATCATTTTCTAAAAAACGTATACGCTTTAGCAACATACGAGCTATTCGCTATTCTCGACATTCGTTTTAAAAGCGTGTACGTTATTAAAACGGGCGTTTTATAGCGAGCGGAATATTTCACACGTTTTTGATAAAACGTTTATGTTTTCAAGGATTTAGCCAATGTCACTTATATGTCACTTTTAGGATAATTAATAACATCGATTTTAACAAATTCTAGTTAAACTACTTTTTATTAATACCTACATAAGTATCTAATTTCTTATAAATATAAATAAATAAATCCTTTATTCATCTATCAAATGTACAGATACATATGTTTGAATACACAACAAAATGTACATTTATGAGACTTGTCAAAAAAAAAGAAATAGAACAATACAATATATAGCACTTCCATTTACAACATATATCTAAAATAACTATAATAAGAATAAAAAAAATATTTATATATAAATCTAAAATTAAATTAAAATGATTAAGAAATCTGCAGGAATTCTTCTACAGAATAAAACGCATTTTCAGCTAAATATTTAAAAAGTTTAGTTTTAAAAACATTATTTACCCAAAAGCCTAGTTATATGATTAAAATAGATGATGCCCTGATAACCCGCAGAACCCTGCCCAATGGTCAGCCGGGAATATGGCAGTCTTAAGTCATTGCCTCTCCGTGTGTTGTGTTCGTGAATCATGTTATTTCGAATATATTGAGATTCATTTTTCTTAATGTTTAATATGGTCAAATATATATAGAGACATGGCAATGTTAATATTTCCAAAGATTTAAACAAATTCTTGCAAGATGCCCTATAGTGGGAACCAGTTATATATCTCACTATTTTCTTCTGAGTTATAAATACTTTCACGTTATGTGAAGCGTTTCCCCAAAAAGTTAGTCCGTAGGTTAATAATGACTGTACCAGCCCAAAATATGCTAACTTTAATACATTCAGAGAAGTTGTATTGTGAAGTTGTCTAAAGATAAAACAAAAACTGCTCATCCTTGAGACCACCTCATCAATATGTCCTTCCCATGTAAGCTTCTGGTCTAGGGTCACCCCTAGATATTTAAAGTTCGTCACCTGTTATATCGTTCTATGATCAAGCCTAATTAATGGGCAGAAGTCATAACTGATGTTTTTTTGTTGAAAGATCATAAATACTGTTTTTGTTATGTTAATTAGCAGGCCATTATCTGAGAACCAGTCCGAAAATTCTTCTACAGTGGCGTTTGCATGCTCAGCCGATAAAGCAAGTTTATGCTCAGCCACTATGTGACTCATATCGTCTGCATAGATTACTGTTTTTTTGGCTTTTTTACATGATTGTGTGAGGTCACTGACAAAAATTATAAATAAAAGCGGGGCTAGTGTCAAGCCCTGTGGTACTCCCATGTTAATATCTTTGGGCTGTAATTTTATCGAATCTATACTGACAATTTAACGTCTGTTGCTTAAATAACTAGAAATCCAGTCGCTAGCCAATCCTCTGACTCATATTCTAAAGAGCTTCTCAATGAGTAGGTCATGATTGACTGTATTAAATGCCCTAGTTAGGTAATAAAATATGGCAACTGGGCACTGCTTCCTATTCAAATTGTCAATTATGGAGTTACAAAGTTCATCTATTGCTGTTGATGTTGATTTTTCTGTCTAAAGCCGTGTTGACAACTGGTAATTAACTTGTGCTGTGAGGTAAAATTATTTAGCTTTATATAATAGGCATAATCGATAACTTTTGCAAACTGGGACTGCAAACATACATTTCTATAATTACTTACCTCCTGCTCTGACCCTTTATTTTTGAAAATAGGCACCGACTTAGACGTCTTTAGCTTTTCAGGATATTTCCCTGTGATAAAGGAATGATCAATTATATCTGACAGTGGTGCACAAATTATGTCACTTGCTGCTTTTAACGTTCTTTCATCAATTTCATCAATACCTGGAGTATATTTCTTTGTTACTCTGTTAATAATGGTTTGTATTTCTGTTTGAGTTGTAGGATACAGAAATAGAGAAATATTTTCAATAGGTGCTAGCTTCAGGTCCCTATTTGGTGTGACTTTTTTATATCTATAAAAAATCATTAAAGTAATCGGCCACTACTTGTTTATCTGTTACAGTATTGTTGTTTATGTTTATTTCAAAAAGTGATCTAGAACTGGTTTTATTTCTACTCTCATTTATTATTTTCCAAGACTCCCTCCCGATATTGTCTGCATTTAATATTCCTTTATTATTATACTCTACTTTAGCTTTCTTTACGATAAATCCATATATACCCTTAAGTTTTTTATACCTATCTTTTACTACTTGATTGTTTGTATCCCTTGACAATTTGTGCATTTCACATATCCTTGATCTCCTCTGTCAACCATAGCTTCTTCTTTTTATTTTCTCTGATTTTGATTTTTTTAATAGGAACGCATTAAGGTAATGATATTGATATGTTGTAAAGAAAGCATTAAATTTTGGAATTATATCTCCGTTATTATATACCTCACACCAGTCCTCACTGGCCAGTAATGTTCTGCAGTACTAAAAAAAGTCTAATAGCTGAGAATTTCTTTGAAGTATTATTAATTGTACAATAAGATAACTTGGAAGATAAGAATCTTCACAGATTCAGACATGCAAAAGCAGAATCCATTTCTTGAATTTAATGGATATTGAATGAATATTTTTTTATATCTTACCGTGTAAGGATTTAATTATTAATTCATGTATGTTTTATTTAGATAATAATTTGCTTGCGGTTTCTTACAAGTGGTAGTTCAAAGCTCTTCGGTATCACACGTTGTGTCCAGAAATTTTAACAATTTTGTAAAATTGCCACAAAATATTAAAGAACTGAATGAGATAAGCAAAGTTATTATTTAAATTAATTTTGTACCATTAAAACTAGGTTTTTTATGACGTAGATTTTCCTAAAATTATAGGTTGCATTGACTGCACCCATATAATTAATTTACCTGAATACCACACAGTATATAACAATGGTTCACTAAATCAAAATGACGGAATCGTTATATTCATCAAAAAAGAGCTATATCATTCCCACAAACTAATTAATTTAAATGGAACTTACATGATACAACTTAAACTAATTATAGAACATAATATAATTATAGTAAATGCTTTTTATCGTTCACCTAGTACTATGATAGAGCCCTTTCTTGATGAACTGGAACTAATACTTACAAACCAACCAGATAATTTTGCTTATAATTTATTTTTGGGGGACATCAATATTGATATCCTAGACGACTCCAACGAGAATACTACAAAATACAAGAACATATTAAGTGAATATGCTTACTTGTCAGCAATAAACTTGCCGACGAGGCCATCCTCTGGTACATGTTTAGACCACATATTTATTAATGGAAAGGGGAAAAATAACTATGACACAATTATCCCATTAGTAATTGATTCAAATATTACTGATCATTCCACAACAATGACTCAAATAGTATTCCCGCATAAAACGAAAATAATAGATAACACTAGTCGCTATATAAAGTACGTAGATGAGAAAATGCTGAAAAGAAATATTACAAAAACAATCTGGGATACCGTTTTTCAAACACAAGATTTAGACGATGCAACTGAAGCATTCTTAGAAATAATCCAAACCGCAATAAACAAATCTGTAATAAATAAAAAAATTAAAACTAATGAAGTTAAAAGGAAAAACTGGATAACAGGTTCTCTAGTTACGTTGGTAAATAAAAAAAATAAACTATACAAAAAAACCAAAAATGACCCAACCAATCAGAGCTTAAAACTTGAATACAATAAATATAAACAAACTTTAAGCAAACTAATAAGTAAATCAAAAACAGATTACTATAAAAATCTAATAACTAAAAACAAAACAGATTCAAAAATACTTTGGAAAACAGTCAATGAAATACTCTCAAAAACAAGTAACACAAATGAAATAAAAGAAATAAAAAATAAAAATGAAATAATTACACAACCCGAAGCTATTGCATCTGCCTTTAACAACTATTTTTCAAATGTGGGTACACAACTAGCTAGTAAAATAAAAAATAACCTAAACTATAAAGAAGTAAAAAAAACATGTCCCCACTCACTGTTTCTTTTACCAACCAACTCCAACGAAATTAAATCAATTATTTCAGATCTAAAAACAAATAGTGCTCCAGGACCAGATAACATAACAACCAAAAATATTCAATGTATATTGGAAACCATACTCCAACCTCTAGTATATCTAATAAATAAATCTTTTAAAGACGGGTGTTTTCCAGCTATATTTAAAAATTCAATAATAATTCCGATTTATAAAAACAAGGATAAAATGAAGGTAAGCAATTATCGGCCCATATCTCTAACATCAGTATTTTCAAAGATAATTGAAAAAGTTATAAAGAAAAGATTAAATATGTTCCTAACAAAACATAAAACACTCAATAAAATGCAATTTGGGTTTAGAGAAGGAAAATCTACAAACGATGCTATTTTAGAATTAACATCTTACGTCTATGACAAAATAGATAAAAAAATCCCTACAATTGGGGTATTCTTGGATTTATCAAAAGCATTTGATACAGTCGATCATCAACTTCTTTTAGAAAGTCTAGAAGATGTGGGAGTCCGAGGCATTCCATACAAATTCCTAGAAAGCTACTTACTGGGAAGAAAACAAAAAGTTAAAATAAAAAATTATTTAAGTGAAGATCAATATATTACGTGCGGAGTACCTCAAGGAACTGTACTAGGTCCATTACTGTTTAATATATATCTTAATAATTTATTCGAAGTAAAGCAAGGAGGGGGAAAAATTTTGTCGTTTGCAGATGATACAGTCATTATATATAGCCATACATCCTGGACCGAATTAAAATCATTAACAGAACACGGTCTTACGGAAGTTAAGAAATGGTTCGATAACCGCTTACTCTCTATCAATTATTCAAAAACCTTATACTTACCGTTTACCAGCTATGCATCATATCTTCCTAACTTCAATTCCCTAGATATAGATGAAAATACTACGATTAGTGGCGGAAAAGAAATCAAATATTTAGGAATAATGCTAGATAGCCATCTTAAATGGGATAAACATGTTTCATTTTTAATTAAAAAACTACGATGTATTCTAGGAAGATTTAAACAAGTTAAATTTGCTTTATCATATGCCCAAATGAAAATACTATATTATAGCCTTGTAGAATCTCACCTAAGTTATGGCATAGTGAGCTGGGGGGGAATGGCCAAAACTTACCTTAAACCGCTTGAAATAATGCAGAAACGGTTTTTAAGAATAATTTTGAATAAACCCTTTCTGTACCCTTCCAATGACTTGTACGAAGAAGCTGAAATAAACGATTTAAGACAACTTTATTTTATTCGAATAAACATAAACCAGTACCTAAACAAAAAACAGCTGCATAACTCCTCTCATCAGTATGATACTCGCCAAAAGGAAAAATTTCTAATTCCGCATATGTGCAAATCTATAGGTCAAAAAAGTTACCAATTTATGGCACCAAAAATGTTTAATTATTTGCCTGAAACACTGAAAAATATAGTACCAATTTCTAAATTTAAAAAGGCTCTAAAAATATTTGTTAAAGAAATAGAACGACTAGAATTGCGCACGTTAGTTGAAAATTAAAAAGAATTTATTTCATTCGGCAAAAAAAAAATTACTTGAGTAATAAAACCTTTGTATTATTTTTAAATCGTTTAATTTTGTTAGTTCTTAGTTTAGTTTAGTTTAGTGCAAAAATTGTATAAAATATTTAATCTACACACAGGCATTCCAGCCTCGTAGAATTTGCAAATATTTATTGTCATATTACCTCATATAACCGATTGTTATTTGTTATTTATGTATTTACTTTTGCCAATAAATATTATTATTATTATATAGCTATTTTTCCGCCAAAAATTAACGATTCGGTTTATCCTGAACATTTATATATAATGTGATTACATAAAAATTACATAATCCTTATTTTTATGGCGTGCATATTACTTGAATTGAACGATATAGACAGTTTACAGTGATGCCAGACATATTATTTGCTTGTTAAAAAGGTACACGTTTTAAAAAACGAATGCTCATCGAACACCAGTCAAGAATATAGATTTCAAAAACTACTCGCTCTTCAACCACTCGCTTTTAAAAACGGTTATTTTTTTTAGCATTGTCGAGGATAGCTACCCAGATCCTGTGTATTAGATTTAGTACACTATTGTGTCATTGGGTATATTAGTATATATCAGTGTTCTAACATGTCTGCTCTAAGTAGTTTTAGTTTAAGTATCTTTATCGTTAAGTATTTGGTATCCTTTACAATTTTGGTTTTACTTCTCTGAAAAGTTTATATTTTTGTTAAGAGGAGTATTTACTTGGCTTTAGAGCAGAGCATGCAAGGGTTTCGTAGTACCCCACTTTCAAAGTCTGACTTATTCTAAAAAAATATGTGCGTGTAGGTAAAGGTTAAATCTGTGCTCTTCTGGAGACACTTTTGCAAAACTTAAATCTGTTTTTTCTTAAAAAAATACCTATTTTCTCAATTTTTTTTAGAAAAAACTAAGTTGTATTTTAAAAAAGTCGTTCCAGAGGAGCATAGATTTAACCTTTACCTACAGGTACATATTTTTTCTTTAAAAAATAGTCAAAAAACGCAAAAAGAACATGACATTTGCGCTTGAGTAATTGGAACTGAGGGTAGAAAACATAACGACAACAAATTTTGATGATTTAAAGCGGAAATAGAATTTGCGCCTGAGAAATAGAGATTATCAATAATGAGAAAGGTCCATTGACATAGTTTAAATTCTTGATATGCGACACGGCCGGATTGTTTCGTTTGTGTTTAAATGCAGACGAAGTTGTATTTAAATTCGAGAGACGCTAAAATGGTGGTTCCCACCTTATCGGGACTGAGGCCCACAAGGGTAAACTCTTAGCGTAAAAAAACGAGAAATGATTTAACTTGGAACGAAAGACCGAAAGCCGATAGTAGTATTAACACTTTGAATTTTTTGATTTGTGAAGCATTGGCATTACTTAGGTTAAACCATGTGATGATTTTCACAAGCCTTGATTTTTAAAACCATTCTGTATCGCCTTTTGATTAGGGTTAGGGTTTACAAACTTGTTCGAGCAATTTATGCAATATTAATTGGTCCCTTTACCTCTTAAGCCTGCTCATGTTAAATATTTGGTCTCCTTACTTCGCCAATTTATATAATATTAATAAAGGACAGAAGGATGATTATTACAACTATGTTAAAAGAAATAAATTGGGTTTCAGTTCAGAATTATGTTCAGTACATGACTGATATTTATTTATAAAATAAAAATAAAATAGTACCATCGCATCAGATCTATTAGAAAAAATTCAATATAATTTGCAATATCACAACTATAATACAAAAAGCCAATCTGACTTTCATCTACGGCAAGCCATCACTAAAAGTTCCCAAAATACAATTTTTATTAAAGGTTTGCAAAAAGTAATAGACTGCCTACACAAATTAAAAATCTGATGTGTCCAACACATGACTTTCTTATCTAGTTATTATAGGCTTTTCCGATTATTTTGTACAACCTATTGCAGCACCTCTATAAATGTTTAGAGCATAAACTAAATATATACATTTTCCACATACATCTACCTTGAAACATTTTTTTATATTCATTGAAAACGAAACTACAGAAAAAATTCAAATTTAGCACTTTTCCTACAATTTTTCCATTACGGTCCATTATAGAAAAATCATGTATAAACAAAAATTATAGAGATCGATATTGCAAACAACTTTCAGTTCAACAATTTAAAATTTGGTGTTTTTCTGTGTACCGGTTCATGAGTTATGGTGGATGGAGACACACACACACACACACACACACACACACACACACACACACACACACACACACACACACACACACACACACACACATACATACACACACACACACACACACACACACACACACACACACACACACACACACACACACACACACACACACACACACACACACACGCACACACACACACACACACGCACGCACGCACACACACACACACACGCACCCACACACACACACACACACACACGCACACACACACACACACACAGACAGACATCATCGCGAAAATAGTCAAAACGGATTCAGGGACCTCAAAACGTAAAAATCCGTCGAAAACTCGAGGTCGAAAAATATCATAATTCCTATACTTTCCTTATATCTGTATACAGATAGGAAAGTAAAAAAGAAAAATGTATTAATAAGTAACCTTAAACAATACTTGATAAATAAACAGAACTGATATACTTTTTTGTGATAATACTCTTTAAACCTGCCCTTTTTAAGTATTGTCCTTAATTTGTTGTTATTTTACCCCTCGTTTTACCCGCATTTATTATAAATTATTTTTGTTTTGAGATTATGTACTTTATTTTAAAAAAATACTTGATGTTATATCAATACTATCTACTATGTTTAAATTAATATTTCTATGACTAAAAAATATCCTTGGCTTTAAAGAACTTAAAATAATGTACCATGCGCTTGTAGAATCGCATATTCAATATGGTATTGCCGGATGGGGCGGATTATACAGTACGCATTCTAAAAATCTACAAGTTCTACAAAAATATTTCTTAAAAATCTTATATAATAGAACACGTATCTATTCTACAGAACAACTTTTTAGTGAAACAAATATTTTTGACCTAAAAAACTCTATTATTATAGAATCCTATCGCTGCAACAAAAAAATAAAAATAAGTTAATTTCTATTGATCATACGCATAATACTAGACACAAACAAAACGCAGAAATTAAAACGGAAAAGGCAAATAAATCAATCGGTCAACGCTCTAATTATTACATTACTCACAGATTATATTCCCTAGTTCCTCAATCAATAAAAAAACGAATAATGTATCTTTATATAAAAAGAAAATTAAAACATGGCTTGCAAATTTATCTATTATCGATTTACAAATATGTTTAGGTTTTTTGCATTAGTCTCCACATTTCCACACTCATTCTTTTTTTTATTTATTTTTATCTGCTCTTATAATTGGTCTAATTTATACTCTATATATTATTTTTTTATAATTTATGCTACTAACTAAAAAAAAAAAAACTATTTCAAATATATTTTTATTGTTTGTTATGATTTTATGATAAATTTTTTTTATCATTATTTTTTATTATCATTGTTATTATTATTATGTTCAATTGTAATTATATTACTCTTATTATTCATGTTATGATTGTTATTATTATTATTATTATTATTATTATTATTATGTTCAATTATAATTCTATTATTTTTATTATCAATGTTATTATTGATGTTATTATTGGTATTGTTATTATTATTATCTTGAATTATAATTATATTACTATTATTATTACTATTACTATCACTTTTATCTTACATAATATTTTCATTAATGTGCCGATGATTAATTGATGTTCCATAACAAGTTCGTCTTCATGGGACTGCCCTCAATTTATTTTCCACAATATAAATATGTGTGAAATAAAGTTCATCTTTATTGTGATTTTTTTTTTATATCATGTATTTAATTAATTTTAAGATTGTATGTATATACATTTGACTACCATTGTAAATTCGCGTTTATCGAACTGGACTTCAGCAATATTTTAGTAATCTAACATTAGAAGAAATGCCCAAAGAACTGATTATAAATGAAACTTCATATTACTTTAAGTTTTTAATAGAATTTGTACCTCCATTAATAGGTACAATTGGACATTTTATTTGTCACGTACCATTTAAGGAAGGCTTTTGCGTCATTGGTGATCTTTCGTACACCGAAAAAATCACGAAAACAAGTCATAAAATAAAAAATCCTAACGTTATTGTATACTCAAAAATCGGAACATACAACGGCCTTAAAGATTATGAAATTATTCAAACAAACTGGCAAACAACAGATCTAATTCCCAAAATCCAACAAACTGAACCGAAAACATACAAAATAGAGCAACTCAAACGTCAGAAGAAAGAACATTCTGTTTTAATGAAAAAGATGAAACAGTTACCTTGATTAACCCTTCTCCTGACCTTGATTCCAAGTTTAAATTTCTCCATGAATAATACCAATTTTGCATTGTTCTGGCGTTCTGTAAGTAGGATTTTTACTTCCACTGGCTAAAATCATCAATACCATATGCTCATCAAATTCATAAACTTTCTTTGCTTCTGTTATTGTCATACTCAAGATCATACTATCATTCAAATATTCAAAAACAAATCATTTACATATGTATTGTAATTATAGATTGCAAGCCTTTCTGAAATAATACCAAATAACAAAATTTCAAACTGAGAAATAATTAATTACTTGTACCAAAAACAAGACGAGTATGTAAAATTTGATTTTAATAGTAAACATTAAGTATATTTAAAGTTCTATCCTATTATTTACCTCAATAAATGGATCTTTTAATCTTGTTGGTTTAGAAGTCCTAAAATCCACTGAATACTTATTTGTTTGTTTGTTACTGTCATCAATAGTTTTGAGGTTACTTCGAATGTATCATTTTTGAAAATCAAGTTTTTAAATTCAGTTAGCAGACATTTCAAAAGGTTCATAAAATATGAAAATCACAATAAAACTATCACTCGCTTAACCTTAAAACAATCAAATGCGTACCGATGTGATTAACCAGACAAAATTATATTATTGACTTGTGTAATTATTTTTAAATTACATACACATTACATATGTTAAAAATTGTTAAAAATAAATATCAAAAGAAGAATACAAACATTTTTAAATAATTTGACATTTAAGAACAATTCACACGTTCAGTTGGAGTGCGTTTAGAAACCACATACATTAGAATAGGGTCCAGACGCGCCGTGCGTGGTTCCTAAACGCACTCCTGACAACTTGATACTTGACATTTGACATTGACAGGCACAGATATGCGAAATCTCCGAGCAATTACTAATAGAGGGAGCGTGAAAACGAGTTTGTAGGCGATTGTTGTGTTAGCAACATCTGTAGAGGAAGTGAGGAAGCGGGCACAAGGGGGAAGGTAAACATCCTTCTTGTTCAGTGGCGTATCATTTACCTATAAAAACACACATTGTCCAAACGTTTTAATTAAAAAAAAAAAAACTAAAAAATTTGCTAATTTTACTATTTTTAAAATTAATACCGTCTTATATGTGTCTAATGCAGGAAATGAAACAAAATCACTGTAAAGGTCTAATTTTTTCAATTGAAGAATAAAACCTTAAAATCAATTTTATTATAAATAAATACAGGAGCGACTAGTTTCGGCCTTACAGGAACATCTTCAGGCCTGTAATACAATAATCTTTAATTATTATAATAGGTTGGTCACTTACGAATAACACTAAATAGTATAAACCACAAAAATGGATTCATATTGTAGCGTTACAGCATTATAGAATTAAAGCTGTGAAAATAAAAGAGCAGTGCAAACGTAACTAAAAATAAGAAAACTGAGTACGGAATCTACAAGAGAAGAGGTGAGAATGAGCAATTACGAATGCATTTAAATTGCTCGGGATAAAAAATAAAGCTGATAATGTAGTGGTATAGTCCCCGTCAAACTAGGTCTGGATATGTTAAAGAGAACGGCGTTTTCTCTGTAAATCTGGAGAATGTAAGGATGGAGGGAAGACGAATCTTGCTGGCTCAGGTGTAGATGGCTAGAAAAAGGGGCGTGTAGATGAAAGCTCCAGTAATTATCGTCACTTTCGTCTAATTTTTTATTCTTACTCACCGTTTCGGCTTTATCTTCGAAATTCATTTTTAAAAGAAAATAAAAGTAATCATTCATACAAGCATATAATAAAACAACATGAATTCATTATATTTAATAAGCTAATAAACGTTTGTTTCAATGAAAAAAAAAAAAAAATATGCTTTAATATCAAAATCAATTTGAAAATACAACAGATAATAAAATGAAATAAATTAATACAAGTACAAATAGAAAGTTAATAACATACCTTCTAAAAGTAACACATTTTAAGTAGATAAATGTTTAATCTAATCTAAGTTTTTCCCCTTTTTAATATTATGAGGGTTTTTGTAGTCCTAATAAAAATTTAAACATAGGTTATCAAAGAGTAAAATACAAAATAGAACTTCATAATCTTAAATCGTTATCAAAAATTATTAATGGTAAAACTTCAAACAATAATTAGATTCTTAAACAAATTTCTAGTTTTTGTTTTGCAGAAGACTTTTTTGCCTTCTTCGGTTGCCTCTGTCACTTTTCTTTTAGTATTTTCGAGGAGAATTTTCCTATGGAAACCAGTAGAACCATCAATTGGTTGGTAAAATTTTGATATTTTGGGTCTGGTAAGCCTTGTTAAACTTTTTTCTTAGGAAGCTGTAACCATATGGAGAATAAAAATTTAATGTTAGATCAAAAGCTCTTAATTGAGAATTATATTTGCAAAGGTCGTTTTAATAATATTTTTAAAAGTTCTTGAAATCGTTGTTAACAGAAACCTGCAAAAAAATATATCATTTTATTCCCAAAATATAAGATATCACACAATGCATATTCATATATCATTGTGCTAGAAAAATACTAGGTAGGTACTGATACAATTTAAAAAAAGTATTTCGAGAAACTCAACTTTTAATGTCATCATTGTACTTAACTTTTTTATTGCTAAATTATTAATAATGTCATTTTGTGCAGTTCGTTGTGATTTGTATAATATATATTATAAAAACCTATCGTCAATGTTAATGTGCCAAGTTTTTTTAATAATTATGTCCTTGTTATAGTAAAAACACATTTAAACACATTTTTAAAGTTTTCTGGATTTCTGCTTTAAATTATCGTACAATTGAACTGACTAATTGTGTGTTTAAGTAATGGTATATCTCTTTTTTGTTATAACAGTCTTTGTATATTGTTCTAACTTTTTAGATAATCAGAGAAAACAGTAAGACATCTTAATATATCCTATTTCACCAACAAAAATGTAGAATAATTAATCTCACATCAAATGAAAAAAGTCATTTTAGGATGTCTTAATAGGTTTTAACTTAAAAACCAAATAAAATGTATATTGCAACTGTGTTTAAATAAATGAATGTTTTTATACCTGACTATAGCACCAGACAAACATTTTTTTAGATCATAATGATTTGCATAACTCAAAATAGTCAAAATCCACATTATTTAAGTTGTTCTAGTATTGTTTTAGCATAACGATGTAAACTCCAATAATAAATATTCACATTTTTTTGGGACGTTTTTTAAGGAAATTAAAAAAAAACAAATAATGTGATATTCTTGTTTAGTTTTGTACTATATAATATAGTTCATTAGGTAGTGATTTAGAAGCAAATTATGTTCTATTTATAGAATAAAAAATCACTCATAATATCTAAATATTTATACCTATTTATATTTTGGACAAGAAGACTATTTTATGTTTTTGGTTCTGAATAGTTTTCTTAAGAATTTTAAAACCTTCCTTAGCTCTTTTGGGATATTCCATGCATATCTTAGAAGTTCATTTTGTTTAAACCTAAAACAAAAAATGAAAATTTAAATAATACACAAAATTAGTCTTTTAGATTAGTTAAAAAAAAGTGTCAACAAAAATATGGCTATGCCTTTTTCCTTAAACTTAAGTTTCTCTACTTACTTGCTGTTTTAGTATTTTAGTAGCAGATGAATATAGTGTAGAAGTAGTGACAGGATTGATTATTATACTTCTTTCGTCGAAATTGAATGTTTCTTTAATAAAAATGTTCATTAGCATAAAACGTTATTCAGGTGGTCACTTGTTGAATTCTTATATTTTGGAACCATGCATTTCTTTCTCATGTCAATAAAAGGAAACCTAAAAAAATAACAATAAACTTTACAAAGATGTGATATTAAAATAATAATAAGTAATTAAACTTTACTATAATCATTATGAGACGGATGAAGACGAACTTAGCTGGAGTTTACTTGCTCTTAATTTTAATTTTTCGATAAGAAAATAAGAAAGTTTAATTGCAAATTAAAGGTGATTGCCTATGCACCGCCTCTGATAATTAGGTTGTGTCTGTACTTACTTATGATATTATCTTGAAGAAGCATTTTCAACAGGCCTTTTACACATAAAGCATGTTTCACCATATTATTAGAGATAATAAATCTTAAATATACATTTACAACGCTTACAACGTTATAAATAATAATATTTTCCGTAAAATACAATAACGAAATTGGCATGTGTCAGAAAGTGTCAGAACTGGCGCTGTCCACTCGCTGTCAAACTTGGCAACGCTGATTAAATAAGCCAATTACAGAAGAGGTATTTTCCCCCTCGGGGGGAGTAGATGTTGCTAACAAAATTTAGCGCGGGGAAGGGGGGAAGACTCCCTCTAGTAGTAATTGCTCGGAGTGCGAAATAATATAACCGGTTAATTATTCTATGGGGTTGCGACAGAGAGCAAGTGTCACTGTGGCTAGGAGCGAAATAGTAGTAAGCTTAAGTTAGCAACACCATAAAAAATAATTTTTAAGAAACTGCTTGTATATTTTTCATAAATTGGCAGGCTTGACGACTACTATTTCGAATAAAAATAGCCTATGATTGCAACTATGAAAGTCGCAACCCCCCTTAGAAATCTCACCTTTACAATCAACAGTTATTTGACAGGTCGCTGGAGTGCATAATTTTGCAATGTATGGAATTTTAGGAATCTTAGGAATTTAGACGTGGAATGCTCGGAATGTATAAATTAGTCACATAAGGATTACAAAGGCGGATTTAAGAACATCGATATTAAAGTAGTTAGGATGAACCAGAAATTCTGAAAATTATTCTAAGTTAGAAGCAATTATTTAAGAAAATCAAAACCGCAAGTCAATCAGAACTTTCGTTCTCAAGTTATCGTGCCGGCACACATACAGACGACCAGATGAAACATTTTTTTTTGCATTTTCGGACTCAGAATAATCGGAAACGTGCAAAAAAGTTTAAAAAAATGGAGTAAGTAAATTTTTTCGTCTGCACGAATGCAATGGGAAAGGGCCTCAGTAAAAGGATCTCTTTTATAGAAACTTACCTTGTATCCATCATATTAAAATTATTAAATTACATAAATTATTTTTAAAATAAAAAAGAAGATTTTTAGGGTTGTTGGTTAAGGGAAGCACTAGGAAAACATGATGGGAATTTTTTTCGTGTGCATATTTTGTATAATTTTTATAATTTCTATTAAAGATGGGGCCAATTCTTACCAGTATTATAGAGCTTCAAAGAGGCTATATTTATAAAATACCCATCTTTCCCATCTTTTATTAGACAGGCTGTAACTTTTATATTAATTATCAGAATTAAATGAAATTCAGAAGAGTGCTACAATGACATGTTTGCTATCTGATGAGCATATTGTCGAATATCAAGAACTTCCGGTCATACCGGAAGTGACCATGAGTTTTGTTATTTTAAATAAGACACACTGTATATTTCAACAATTCTGAATTCTCTAACTAATTCTACACATTTTTCATGTAATATGTCCTATACCTATCTCTAACTGTTTCTGAAAATTTGGAGGTTACATTTATTATGTATCTTGTCTGAAAATAAAAATAATACAAATTAATAAATTTTACGGACATTTTATAACAAAAATTTTTTATATTTAAATTAATTGAACATTTGAAGTGCCTTATTTCTGTCTCCAAGAAAAGCCTGAAACTAGTAGTTTCCTCGTTACACAATGTGTTTATTTATGTTTTGTGCTACCCATCTAGATATATCTAGTTGGCTTTTTTTCGTCAAATTTTCTACTTCATTTGCATCGCTTTTTACTTTCACACCCAATGAATGTGTTGATATGTTAATTTTATACGGTGAGTGTCAAAAAAATGGGCGTCATGCAAGAAGAGTGTATAAACAACCGTTTCCCGAGCGTAGGACACCTGCAGCGTATAGTTTTTCCTTGATTGTGTCAGAAATGCAAACCGATTGTTTTCCGAATTCGATAAAACATTCCCATCATGAGGCACCTGCAAGAAATGAAGAAATTTCGATAAATGTATTAGCTCATGCAAATGTAAATCCAAAACTTTCCGTTAGAGAAATTTCTCTAAAAATGGGAATTTTTAAAAGTACGGTACATAGGATCTTCAAATCAGAAAAATACCATCCCTATAAAATATTTATTGTTCAAGCACTTCGTCCCACCGACTACGAACGAAGGTTGCAATTTATATATCTTGTGCAAGATGTCCTTTTTGAGGATCCTACGTTGAAGAAAATCTTATGGGGTGATCAAGGTTTCACAACAATGGAATGGTAAATCGCCATAATTCTCACTGCTGGTCAGTAGAAAATCCACATTGGGTCAGAAAAACTCGTTTCCAAACAGTGTGGGGCATCAATGTTTGGTGAGTCTAATAGGTCCCTATTTTTTTGATGGAACGTTAAATAGGGTAAGTTATTTACATTTTCTTCAAAACTGTTTTCCCCGGCTGTTAGAAGACATTCCGCTGGGCGACCACGCAACCATGTGCTGGCAACGGTGCCCCATCACATAATAATAGAATTGTCACAAATTACCTGGATATGAGATTTCCCATTAAATAGATTGGAAACAAGGAACCTATAAGGTGGCCGGTGCGTTTCCCTGATTTGGCTCCTTTAGATTTTTTATGGAGCCATTTTAAAAACATGGTCTTCTATACAATCCAACCAATTGATTTGAATAATCTTAAAAATAAAATAAGAGGAGTATGACATAGTATTACTCCCGAGATGATAAAAGCATCGTGTACAAGGGAACTCCTAAAACGATTTCAAGCTTGTGTTGAAGGGACGGAAGACAGTTTGAACATTTATTATAATAATTATGTATTTTCTTTTTATAACAATCAATAAACTGTACTATTTTTACATTTTATTTTCGAACAAGAATCATAAGTTAGTGTAACCACCAAATTATCAGAAACGGTTAGAGATAGGTAAAGGACATATTACATGAAAAATATGTAGAACTGACTATAGAGAATTCAAAATTGGTGAAATATACAGTGTGTCCTATTTGAAATAACAAAATATATGGTCACTTCCGGTATGACCGGAAGTTCTAGATATTGGAAAATACGCTTATCACAAGTTATTATAGCTACGATCTAAATTTCATTTAATTCTGATAATTATTATAAAAGTTATAGTTTGTCTAATAAAAGCTGGGACACCCTATATATTCGATTTTACAGGGTATTCTATAACCAAAGAAAAGGGAGAGAGGTCATTTCGATAAATAAAACACCTGTATATTTTTTAAGTGATTCTGTCTCCAATAGGCTTTACCACCAAATTCTGAAATCAGATGCGGCGTTTTCTAGTAATCGAAAATGAAACATTTTTTTCTGAAAAATCACCGGTTTATAAAAACTACCACAGAAATGTAATTCAGGTTTTGGCAAATAAAAAAATTAAATAACTGATTTAAATCCAAGTGTTTTAAATGAATATTGTTAACAAATTTGAATACGGAAAATCCATTCAATATTTTAATCAACACGCCTCCACTGGTTGCTGAATAATTTATACCCTCCAAATTCTACCTATTAATTATTTAGATTGTGAAGAGCTATTTTGTAATGGAGAATGATTTATTTTTGTTTTGATTTCGAAGAATCAAATTACCCTTATATAGATACGACTAATTAAAAAACAATCAGATATATCCATTTGTAGTTAGTAATTTGGAGTTTCTAACAGAACGTGGCTAACTTGAAAAGCAATAAAAACGAAGGTTTTGTCAAAGTAAAATTATTACTTATTTTTTTCTTCATTTATTTTTCTTTCTAGATCGATAGGAAACTTAGAAAAAGTATGGAAAAGTAGGTATATAAAATTAATAATTAAACAAATAATACAACATCTTTATAGAAATAAAGTGTAATACGTAAAAGCAATTAAATCTAAATCTAGGTACTTTGAAAATAAAAAAATGTCATTAATATAGATCTTACCTTGTATGTTTTTAGTAATTTCTATTGCGTTTTACCATATAATATAAAAAATTACAAATGAGTCGCCAGAATCTAATTTGTTTAAGTGAGGGCGGAAGAGTAGATAGAAGAAACCTTTACGAAAGAATACATTTGAACAAAAAAGCCATCGCCAGCGAACGTCCAACTTCTGTCTGCCGAAGCTCATTTAAGATTTTGTTTTCTCAAGCAAGTCTTCCCATAATAATTATTGTTTTTTTTGTTGTAATTATTAGTTTTAAATTGCCAGATAAGAGGACTTTTTTATTCTGTTACTGACATAGGGTCTATTCTTTTTAGTTAATTTTAAGCGACGGGTTAAAAGATTATTTATATAAATCTATGCGGTTAAAATTTTAACTCAAAACTCTATTCGGTATTCTAGCAGTTTACATTTCCGTTATTATCTATTTTATAACCAGTCCCCATTAAAATATACATAAAAATAATGTAATATGCCAGAAACTGCATGGATATTAAGCCCAACGCAGCATTAACAAATAAGATAAAAAATTTATTTAACATTTAATCATTATGAAACCAAATGTAAGTAATTTGTTTGCATTATCAAAAATGTCATTTTATGAAAATCGTGTTAAAAGTGAATCACTTTTAAACAACGATAAAACACTCGACTACTGCATTAGGAAAAGCCAGACGTCTACTAAATTGAGCGGGGATGATTTGTGAAAGTACGCGTTTTATACATGAAACAGCACCTACAACTATGATGCCTGCTTTACATCGATGTCACAATGCATAATAAATGGTGTACTTTCTTGTAAATCACCTTTAACTTCAATACAATAGTTGGAATCAGAAAAATATATTAATCTGATAATAACTGGGACAGGCTTCAAGCTTCACCTACTATGAAGTAGGGTCTGTATGGCGCTGAGGTGTAGAATGAAGAATAAAGACTGCTCAGAGGCCAGTTTTGTTAACATAGTTTGTAGCACACTCTGTAGTACACCAGAGTGTACTCAAGATAAACTCAGTGGAGCTTAAAGTACCTCCAGACAGTCACTGCTAACGGGGTAGCCAGTATATTATAATAAAAAATAATGTTCTCCATTGGACCTCATACCCTACGGTACCCTGAATTAAAATGGTGGAGGACCGACAGTAAAGAAAAAAATACAGGGATAATTAACAATATATATTTACAAAAATAAAATACAACCCTCTCCAACTCGGATACGGTATCGGTACCCCCTATATAGAGAAAACTAATTTTCCTACCAAATAAATTATATATATATATATATATATATATATATATATATATATATTATATATATATATATATATATAACGTGCAAAGGGTAGGTTAGTCCATGGCACTTAGGCCCACTGCATCCTCCTAAAATAAAAGGCACCTCCTATAAATTTAATGTAGCTGAAAATGTCACCAAGAGGTGCTTCTCTTGTATCGGCCGGTGTTAGCCGATACTCGCCGAACACAAATCTTGTTCATGATATGGAGATGCTTCCGTACCTGGCAATGACTAGTTAGAATGCCTGTGACAAGGCGCCAGGCTCTGTCTAGTCATTGTCAAGTATTTGTTTGCTGCAGTGTGGTCAGAATAACTTAAAAGCTCCCTGGCAACTCTGCAGTTTCTTGTTTCATCCCATCTTTCCTTGAATTTCACAAGAGAATGTTCTTTAATTAGGTCTGTCACTACCGATTTTGTCAGAACAATAGAAGGGCCAGGTCCAAAAAGTATTTGCTTGGCTGCTTTCTTGGCCAGTGAATCAGTAAGACTTACCTTTCGATGTGGAGTTCCCTTTGATCCATCTTAAGATGACCACATTGTTGATGGATACTTCGGCCAAAGCTTCGTGACATTCTAGTACTAACCATGAGTAATGCCGTGGTCTGTTCAGGGTGAATAGTGCTTGTATGCTATATAGATGAGCATGGTCCTTTAAACTGATTTTGTTTCTGGTGAATTATTTTGCTGATAAGAGAACAGTCCATTTTATGTTTAGGTTTAAGGATCTGGAGTATATTCCACATCCTGAGCCTTGTTTTGTTTTAGAACCGTCAGTGTAGATATGAATCGCCACTTTCGGCTCTTCTATTTATTTTTTATAACTTTCTAAGGCTTATGGAAGATATGTCTCAATGAGATGGAGTCCATGTTCGCTTGGAGCAGCATGGTATACAATAAAGAAACTAAAAAAAAACTTAAACGGAAAGGACCCCGCACACTGCTTATGGAAAAGTGGCGACCTGTTAAATGTCATAAATTTTTGATATTTGCAGTTCTCAACCTGCTAAGCAATAGTTTTCATGGGACCATTCAAATCCTATGACTGGTTTTTGAGATACAGGGTGTTAAACTTAAGAAATACCACTTATTTGATGTTTTGATAAATACTTTTATTGTTCTAGAAGGTGAAAATATTTACTAAAAAATAAATTATTGCTATATTTATTATGTCTGATGAAAATACCAAAGATATTAGGTGCCATTTATACAGGGTGATTCGTAAATATCGACATAGGTCAATATTTTTTTTGTAAGTAATAATGTGAAACGCAGTATTTTTACGGGACTTTTGTGTATTTACGATATATACAATTATCCAGTACATTGACTACAGGGTGATTTAATAAATATATTGTTAGGTAATTTATCAAATGTGTAAAAAAAAACATTTTTTTAAGCACCCTATATTTTTTGATTTATCATGTAAAAGTATACATATTTTTTCACTGGCGTATCATCCATCCTGTATCAAAATTATAGTTTTTTTTTTTATGTTTGGTTTTTGAGATACAGGATGTTAAACTTGTATCGATTATAATTTTTTGGTCAAAATCTAATTGTAACATCTTTTCACATTCTACGAATATAAAAAGAGGTAAAATTTATTTTCCTTTACAGGGTGAGCTACAAATAAGTAAGGACGTGTTTTTGATAATTACTTTTATTGTTCTAGAAGGTAAAAATGTTTCCTAAAAAAAACATTATTGCAATATTTACCATGTCTGATGATAATACAAAAGGTGTTAGGTGCCATTTATACAGGGTGATTCGTAAATATCGACATAGGCCAATATATTTTTTTTATAAGTATTAATGTGATACACAGTATGTTTACGGGACTTTTGTGTATTTATACCATATGTATAATTGCACAATTTTTTTTGTACAATTTTTTCTTTCGCCATTTGTCTTGCACTGTTTTGAATCCAAATTTTTTCATTCGTATTTTTTTTGTCTACATTTTTTATTCACATTTGTCCTCTATATTTTTTTTATTACATTTTTTCATTCACATTTTTTTCATCAACATTGTGTTTACTAAAGTACTTACCTGAAATGAACGTTTAATACACACACCGTTACCCATATGGAAGAGGTGACCAGTATCATAGTAAACAGCAAATATTTCCCCAATAACGGTACAGCTAGGGACGTTGGAGGAATAATTTCAGCCAGCAGCAAGAAGAACACAGTGAGAGAAATTAGAATAGATACACACAAAGTGACTTTTTCTCCCGAATCGGATGGTAGATAAAACACCAAAACTGTCAGGAAGGTGATACCAACACAAGGAATGATTAAGTTGACCGTGTAAAAAAGGGTTTTACGACGCATCGTGATTTTGAAAGTTATATCTGAAACAAAGAAAACGCAGAGTTAAAAATTCAAATACAAATTATTCACGTTTAAGGCGAGAGTTTAATTGCGTTTAATATTATAACCTAATAAATTTGAAAACTATACAAGATGAAGAACTAAGATTTGGCAGACATTTTTGAAATAGATCAGAGCAGTTGCTGACGATAATATAAATAATGTAACTTTGAGAACAATAAAAATAAAAGTTTAAACAATTTAAAAATTTAATATGATTTTTTCAAGGAGTCAAGCAAATACTCTATTAATAATCAAACACAAATACTTTGAAACCAATTCTTAAATCAATATAATAACGGGGAAAATTAAGAAATAAAAAACAAGATAAAATTTCAAATAATATACGCAGCAAACCCAACTTTACCAACTATGTAGTTCATGCCCTTGTCGATATATCGAAAAACAAGCTTGTCGAATCGTTAGTCGTAGCCAAATTGTAAAACTCGCCGTTTTATAAAATGTCTAGACATTTTACAAAAGGCGGCCAGATTGTCAAATTCTCGTTTCACATTCATTATATTTCTACTTGGCTAGTCGGATTGTAAAATGCCTAGGTATTTTATAAAACGACGGTAAACACGCTGCCAGATTGTCAAATATTTAAGATTATCTCCTGCTTGACATTCTGGCGGGTGACAGTTTTTAGTCGTTTTGTAAAATACGAATTTTATTTAAAGTTAAGGTAGTCAAAATTTTTATTAATGGATTTAATGGGTTACCACGTGAATTAAAACAATGTAACGAATATTTTACATATTCTTTTAATACAAATGAAACTAAAGAACATGAATATAAAATATTTAAATAAACTTGAATAAAACAACATTTGCCACTGAAATGGCACCTACTATGGCATTTTCCCTGTGCCTTGAAACAAAGACATTTGTTTGTACAGCATTGAACTTTGCAATGGCATTTTTTAAACCCTTGTACCACAGAATAACCACTATTACAGAAGCGAAGGAATGAAGGAAAGCTAATTTTTGGGGTCCAAAATTTTTTGCGCATGATCAGGGCTGCCATTTTATAACCGGCAAAACTGTCATGTCACATGCGAGTGTTGTCAAGTGTTGTTTTAATGTGTCAGGATCAGTCATTTATAATTTATGATTTTTTTATCGAATTTAGTATATTTTAGTGTTTTCCTTTGTATATTTTTTAACAATTATTAAGTAAATCTGTGTTTAGTGTTTTCCTTTGTCTATTTTATGAACATTGTTTAGTAAACATTAAAGCAAAATAATTGTTTAGTGAACTGATGGAATCTAAAAGAAAGAGATGTATTTATCGCCCATGTCTAACTCGAACGGATTCGAATACTAGTTATTTTTCATTTCCCTAAGTTTCAGAAAGGTATGCAAAATAAATTATGCAATTTAAATGAGGAAAACTGATAGCTCTACCTAACAAATAGTTTAAATTTTGATCCAGATATACCAACGTTATGTGCTACGTTTGAAAAGTACCTCCTGGAACGGAGTAGAACTAGTAGATTTTTTAATCATGTGATAATCAAGCTTATGTGGAATAAAAGAACAGCTATAGATTTGTTTGTGTTTCCGGTTTCCATTAGAATAAACTAAAACCTTTCTTTTAAATCAAATTTGATTTCTCTTCTCCTGATTTTTGTTGCAAGTTGCAAAATAAAATTTATTTTTAGCTGTGGTATTTTTCGCTTTTTTCCATCACTAGAAAATAAAACATGTTCTCATTTTCGTCTAACATTTTTTATACATATTTTTTGCTCTTAATGACCAGATATGTAAATAAGATGAAAAAGAATAAACTGTGACACAAGAGACAATTGTCTGTACATCTCACAGAAGTACATCTACAAATTTAGTTGCTTTTTTCCAGTGAACTGTATAGTTAAAAATAATTTTCTGCTTTTTTCTTTGTCCATTGTCCCATAAATTACATTTACTCCGTAAGCTCTAAAATTTAATTCGGAGGAAATAGATTTTACTTGACTTACCAGCTCTTCATTAAAAGACCATGGAGCAGATCCCATCGAGAAACTACAGATGTATTAAAAGAACGGCATCGAGTAAAATGAGTAAAACGAGGTACTTTTCAAATGCAGCAATTTTAACTGTATATTATTTATTTGGCTGTTTAATCAAAACAATTATTTTATTATCATTTTTAAATCAAATTATATTTATGTACCTATGACAATGTATTTTGTATTTTTTTAGGTTTCCCATTTGGTTAAGAGCCTGAAGTTGAGAAGACTTGATTAATATAGCCAGTTGTATAAAAAAACATTTCCAGCCCAGTAGTTTTTCATTTGGATCAACTCGGAAACGTTTATTTAAAAATGTACTTCTGACAATATTCTGACACACGCCCGCAACAAATGAAAACATTGATCATTCTGAATGAATCTGTACGATTTTCTCAGTACACCACGTATTAAAAATAATATAAAAGTCTTGTGTTTATGTATGTTTTTAATTTAAATATTTTTTTTAGGTCCCAGCAAAAGAATGACTAACTTTGAAGATTGAAGAGATATTGTTGTTTCTATTTTGATAATGCATGTGCCAGTCCCAAAAATATCCTTCTGTTGGGCCACAATTTTTAAACCAACCATTTGCAGATTAGTTAAATCTCAAGCGGAATTTAAAAGCAAAAAGCCTCTAGCTAGAAGACATTCCAATGAATACAAGCAGTTTGCGCTTACCTTGTATTTTTTAGGACCTAGGGCATATTCCTTTGTCTAAAATTTTGTGCCTTTTGATGTGTATTTTTCATATTGAGATTTTTATTAATTTGATTTTTGTAATACGTGTTTTTCGTATGTTGGTTTATTAAAATTAATAGTCAGTATGGGTACGTGTTTTATTTATAACAACCTTTTTCCTACAGTATTTTCTTCAAATCTCAATTTAATTCAAAGTTCTAATAATTATGCGTCTAAAAATGCAAATTTATGTGTACAATAAATTCATATGGTTTATAAACAAATCCAAGTACAGTCTGGATTTATAAAATACAGCTACGAGGATGTGCCATAATATAAGTTTTTCAAAATAAAGTCCTAAGATGTATCATTGATGCACCCTGGCTCTATCTAAACGATTATCTTCATACAGACAAATAAGAAAAAGAAGTTACTGCAAAATATGAGGGTCGACCCCACTCCCAAGTTAATGAAGTGCTGCACTTACTGGACAACTCTGCACAGAAGACTCGAAAGAAAGAAAAGCCATTTGAGCTAGTGCAGTGAACGTTAGTTCTAGTGTTAAACAGTGTAATAAATCGATACGCCAATTATTGGTGATGCTTTTCTACCAACGACTACTACATTAATTTTGTTTACAAAAATGGAATTGTAAAAAATAACAGATTTATCCACCTAGTTGTCAAATTATTATAAGAGAGTATGGCGAGAGTCTTATTACAAGAATTGTTTATGGTATTATTGACATATCATAAGGTTCTAAAATACATAAAAGGCTTTCAAAATGACAGTTGTAAAGTATATTTGCATTTTTATTTCCAGTTATTATCAGTTTAAAGATGATTGGTGGTGCCATTTGACTTACAGGTGAGGAAAACCTCACCCACCATCATAGGAAGCTGAAAAGCTTGAGGTTTGATCAGTCGCTGTTGAGATTATTTTTTCTTACCTGAACCAAGTTTACGTTATGTCTTTTAGAACGGCTTTTGATCCATATCTTTCACAGCAACATCTAGAATTCCTCATGGCTGTGGACTGTTATTTAGTATATTTATAAACAATTAGGCATTAAATTTAGCATGCAATCACTTGCTGTTTCATCAATTTAAGACTGCTATTTTTTACAGGTCAAATTGGATATCATTGAAAATTGGTGTATTAAAAACAAGCTATTTATGAATGTGTCTAAATGAAAAGTCTTTTCATATACTAGCAATATTAACAAGGTGGAGTTTGATTATTTAAGTAAGGACCTACATTTATCAAATTAAAAGTAATTTTTTCGGATTAAACTAATAATATCGTTTACTTCTGCGTTGAATAGCTTAGGGTTCTTAATTCGTAATAATCGTTTTTTACAAATTCTCAAAGCTTGGAGATGTTTTACTTTGCTTTAGTTCGTTCCAAGCTAGAACATGCATCTCTTATCTGGAACCCTATTTAAAATATTCATAAAATATCTTTGGGAAATAAAATTATTTTTATTTCTTTACTTAATATTATTTTATAACATTTCTAAAAAAACAAGGTATATTACTACTCACGAGCTACTTACAAGTTAAGTGATTACCTTATAGCTAAGGTATACAGGTATCATTTTAGACAGACTGGTCTGATGAAATTCTAATTTTAACTATGTTCATGTGAAATAATTTATCCTTTCGCACACAAAATCATAAAACCAAATTCGTCCTGTAGGAAGAGATTCAACGTCAATGCATAAGAATTCCATATGTCGTCCAATTCTTACAGGGATTTGATTTATATTCAAATTTTTCCTCACATTCACACTTTTTGTCTTCTTTTTCTTGTGTAATTTATTTTCAGCTATCGCTTGACAAATAACAATGCAAGTGAATTCCTGTTTTCGTGAAATAGGGAGCAAATGTCTTAAGAAATGTTTTTGACAATGCAAGAAAATGGCTCCACCTTGTGAATTTTCTCGTTTAATTTGGTGTAGACAAATTGCGGTTTTGAAAAACAAGAATGGTCGTTCTGCAAATGTTTTATTTTCTGGCTTAAATGTTGGTTGTATTTAGTAATGTTATTTTTATTAATTTTATGCAGTTTAATTGTTCTGAAATATATTCACTAACTTATTTTATAATTAATTTATTTGTAATCAAAACAACACGTATTTATGTTTAACAATTTTTTTTTTACTCGAAAACATTTTTCTCTAAAACTAACTAAACGGCACAAGAATCCATTTATATTCAAAAATATTATGCTCCTAAAAAATCCAGTCCTGTTTCTCAAACTTCGAGATGCTTCCAGACGGTCACCCTGCGCTAGAGCTATCAAAAAAAAAAGTAAAGAGAAGTAAGGAAAGTTCCCACCACACACCCTGGCCAAGCATGACCAGTCACTTTCATTAAAGGAAAGGAAGGAGTCCACTTTATTACTTTACTTACATAGTAAATGTACATACACTAATACTAATATTAACAGCACTTGTGTGCAATAGGAACAATTTATACATCTAGATATTTACCAGAAATATACTTTTCTCATCAGGGTCTCTATAATTAATCCCTAGATGCCTGCGTATGGCACTTGCCCCGTTCATAGCCGTATAGGATAAAGTAGTTAATTTAACATAACTCCAACAAAAAATAAATATCTCTATACGAAAGAGGTGTACACCGAGATTACCGTGGCTGCTGAGCAGCAGGGTAGTTTCTTGTTCGAGCCTTACTTGACAGTTGTTGAGCCAGTTCCTTACGTTTGGTATCATTTCGTACTCGTATCTTCCTTTATCTGTTTGTTCCGATTCCTCTTGCCATTTGTCAAGTAGGATTCTGTCTGCTTCAAGTGTCACCACCGTTCAGTGTCTTAGTTCTTCTGAGTTGATTATTGTGCCCAGTAGGTAAGCATTGCCAGTCTTCTTTAGTGAGATCAGTGCCTCTAGCTGTTGAAGATGTAGGTGGAGCGGCGGTAACTGTGCTAACACGCACAGAGTTTCGTTTGGCGTCGACCTGTAAGCTCCAGAATGGCTCTTAAGCAGATGGCTTGCGTAGTTCGGAACACTTTTATATTGGTCACTTTGGCAATTCTGTGGCCCCATACCTCAATGCCATATGAGAGATAGGGACTATTGCACTCATATACCTTTTATTGAATTTTACAGTCTATCAATGTTACCCCAGTTTCGGTAAGTGTATCGCCTCAGAGCTTGAAAGATTTTTCCTGATTTCTCATTGATAAATATAATGTGCACTCTGTAGAATAGTTTCTCGTCCATTATTATTCCTAGATACTTCATGTGTGTAACCCGCTATACGGGATTGTCTTCCAGCCTAATTACTTAGAAATTGATTGCTTATTTTACTTTGCCCATTTAGTAAGGACCTCTATGCTATCCATTAACTTCTCGTAGGAATCCGTTTGTCTCGATGGTCCAGCGGTAGCAAAACACAGACGGACGGCTTGTATGGCGGGAAAATCAGGGCCGGACTGGTTAAGAATGACTACGCACAGCAGTAATACACATTTCAAATCACATTAAGTGGGGATGGTGACTCAGTAGTTAGAACACAAACCAAGGCAACTTTTATTATAATTAACTGTTATTTTATACTCGTATTAAAGTGTTATCTAAATATTAAAACTTCATTCTAAATAAATGGTAGGTATGTATACAGGGTGGGCCAACGGTAATGCCTCGGTCTGTAGAGCCAAAACTATCTGATTTTTTCAAAATCTGTTTTTACCGCGAGATGTACATTAGAAAAGTCAACAATTTAAAAATAATTTCAATTATACAGGGTTCTCCAATAAAGTGATATACAGGGTTGGCCAAACCTCTGTCGTAGTTCTATAACTCCTATTATGCAAATCTTAACGATTTATTCGAAGTATACCTGTCAATGGTGGTCAAAACCAAATATCCCAAAATTATTTTCTTGTGTACAGGGTGGCCCAATAGTAAATTAGGCAAATCACTTATTTTTTTTTTAAATGGAATGACCCAACTTTTTTTCCAATTTTAGGTACTCTATGGTCACTAGTGCATACCCACAAAATATTGTTTCTAACATCCTACCCCTTTCGCAGAAAAAGAAGAAACACCAAAAAATATTACATTTTCAGACGCCTATTAAAATATGCAGTGCTCTCTCGAATTTGACGTTAGAATTTAAAAAACTACAAATGTATAAAGCCAATAGACCAAAGATTTTTTTAGATCAAGTTTTAATTTTTTATTTTGTACAGGGTGGTCACAAATTAATTTCAATTTCCAAAAATTTCTAGGACATTTTTTCAAATTTTTCAAATAGAACACCCTGTATTACTATATTCATCGATGAAACGAGAATTTTATACCCTTCGACTTCCCCATGTACTTTCCTATACCTATCTGTCGTCGTTTAAAAGTAAATTCCAAAAAGACATTGATCTATCAAAAATCCAATTTCTACCAGTGGTTTTATTGAAAGTGAACATTCAATCAAGTAGGCTGGGTCTTAGTGAAGTGTCAGATTATTTATTAATGAAGTGTCAAGTTATTTTTACTGATCGCGATAATTCTTCTATTAATAACGAATTAATTGACATGGTCTATGTTTTGGGAGAATCTGACAGAAATTGTTTATTGGCAAAGAGAATTTATCATCAACGATATCCCGATAGACGCATCCCTGATCAAAAAAGTTACATGAAAGATTTACCGAAACAGGAAATGTTGCTTATAAAAAACCAATAATTGACAAACGTGCTACTGATAATGATAACCAATTATCTGTAATTTTGACAGCGATAGAAGATCCTCATGTAAGTCAAAAAAAGATTGCCGAAGTAGTAGGTATAAGTAGAACATCCGTTAGAAGGATTTTAAAACAGCATCAATATCATCCTTATAAAATACAATTGCATCAAGAGCTGAAAGACACCGAGTTTGATAATAGAATGGTGTTTTGTAACTGGGCACAAACTAAACTGCAACAAAATCCATTTTTTTTTGATAGAGTGCTGTTTTCTGATGAATCTACATTCCACAAGAACGGATTCGTTAATAGACATAATTTCCACTATTATTCCACGGAAAATCCTTGCATCATCCGAACACATAGCCAAGAAAGATGGAGTGTAAATGTTTGGGGAGGTATAATTGGAGATCATGTTATTGGGCCGTATTTTTTTGAAGGCAACTTAAATGGTCTGATGTATTTAGATTTTTTAGCAAATCATCTTCCTACTTTACTTGAAAACATTTCCCTTGCTGTAAGACTAACAATGTGGTACCAACATGATGGGGCAGAAGCGCATTTTTTACGCGAAGTGGCAGATGAATTAGATGAAAAGTTTCCAAATAGATGGATTGGTAGGAATGGTCCAAAAAAATGGCCAGCTCTGTCACCTGACTTAACAAAACTCGATTATTTTTTGTGGGGTTATATTAAAAATCTAGTCTATCTTACGCCACCTACAACACCTGAAAATATGAAAGAAAGGATAGTGCAAGCTTTCCATTCCATTACACCTGATATGCTTAGAAACGTTTCTCGATCATTCGCCCAACGAATAAATGTATGCATTAGAGAAAATGGCAGACATTTTGAGCATCTTTTATAAAATGTAAATTTATGTTTTAGGATAAATTTCAAATAAATTTTATTATCGTAATTTTCTTCCTTTTGAATTTATTTTATAACGGCGACAGATAGGTATAGGAAAGTACATAGGGAAGTGGAAGGGTATGAAATTCTCCTTCAGTTGATGAATAGAAATACAGGGTAATACATTTGAAAAATTTAAAAAAAATTTCCTCGAAATTTTTGGAAAGTGAAATTAATTTGTGACCACCCTGTACAAAATAAAAAATTCAAACTTGGTCCAAAAAAATCTTTGGTCTATAAGCTTTATACAATCGTAGTTTTTTAAATTCTAACATCAAATTCGAGAGAGCACTGCATATTTTAATAGGCGTCTGAAAATGTAATATTTTTTGGTAATTTTTTTTTCTGTGAAAGGGGTGGGATGTTAGAAACAATATTTTGTGGGTATGTACTACTGACCATAGAGTACCTAAAATTTTTTAAAAGTTGGGTCATTCCATTTAAAAAAAAAATAAGTGATTTGCCTAATTTACTATTGGGCCACCCTGTACACAAGAAAATAATTTTGGGATATTTGGTATTGGCTACCATTGACAGGTATACATCAAATAAATCGTTAAGATTTGCATAGTAGGAGTTATAGAACTACGACAGAGGTTTGGCCAACCCTGTATACCAAAGTTATATTTTTTATTTTATATTTAAATTGTCCTCGCTTTTCTTATTGTAATAATATAAAATAAAATGGGATTACACAGGGTATTTCACATGGTATAACCAGTTTTATATGAAAATCATAATTATTTCAATGACCTGTATACTGTATACAGTAAAAATTTTTTGATGCCAGTCAATACTTAAGTCCACTTACAATTTTTTTCGATTAAAAACAAATCTGTACAGGGTGAGTCAAAATTCAAATACGTAATTTTTCCTATTTTTAATAAATGGACTACTCTGTACTTTACACCAAAAAGTACCATAATTAGACTTTCATTTGAATTAGGCATTCTCTATATATACAGGTAATATAATTTTGGGAGTTAAATTTAAATGGCAAAAAGATAGTCACACAAAATACTTTAATTTTAACTGATCACTAGTTAATAGGAAATAGACTGTGTGTTAATTAGTAATAAGAATTTAACCAACTATAATTTATTATCGACTGAATTAGGGTCTATTTATACTCCCTTATTATTAGTAATATGATTAAGCCTAAACTGGACTAAATATTCAAAAAGGGTATTTATACTCGTTTTGTAATTAACATTAGTGTTTTTTTTTTTAATAATATTTTTCCTAATAAGATATAATTCTGCAGTCAACAAAATGTTGGTTACTGAAGAAATATGTAAGAGGCTAGTTTTGTTTTTATAAATTTTTTTAAGATATTTGAGTTTTAAACGTATTTTATTAATTTTACTAGTTAATTTTATTTAAAAATATTATTATTCAAAAATATGTTTAATTAAGAACATGTTAACGGATTTACGTCTCAAATTTATAACAGATAAAAAGAAGTAGAAATTTGAGACAAATCAGACAGAAAAGAGGCCTTTGCTTCCCCATGGTGACATGTCCTTTGTCAACTTTATAGGTACTCGGTAAACACTGCTGATACACAAAAATTGTATACAGCGCATGATTTGTAACAAAATATTATCGTTTCCGAGCTTGCTGGAACAAACCCATATTAATCTGACAATATGTGTATTGTCAATTGTCATTATCCGTTATCTATTAAAAGGAGAGGCCAAATACGTCATTGATTCAATTGATAAAAATTTAAGATTTAACATAAAAGTTGAACCTGTCAATTATTAAGCATAAATATTAATGCTAATACTTATCATAAATCGAATATAAATGTGATAATATGTGAAAGTTCAACTTAATCCTTAATCATAATACTAATACCAATACTAATAATAAGGGAGTATAAATAGACCCTAAGTTTTTGACAATACATAACGCGACTTTTACATTCAGTTGAAAAGTAAATAAAAATAGCAATCAAAAACTTCACAAAATACCTACTTTATGTTAAGTTTATTAAGTGTTATTTTAACATATTTTATTTAATAAAATAAGTTTCTCTAAGTAGCCTCGAATAATAGTTATGGAGGTCTAAAGGTGGTTTTCAAGGGTCCAACTCACATTTCTAACCATTTACTATGTAACAAATACTTCTCTTATACGCGATTAAAAGTAATATCAAAAAACTGGTTAGAATTTTTTAAAAATAAATATTGCAATACTTATGAACTGTCAGTATTGGTGTTTCAAAGTCAATTTAAAAATTTAATAAACTTAGCTGGTATTTTATTGAACGTTAAAATCCTAATAGCAATTGTCAAAGACTTATTCAGTCGATAATAAAATACAGCTAATTAAGTTCTAATTACTAACAGTATATTTCCCGTTAACCAGTAACCAGTTAAAACATTAAACATTTTGTAAATGATCTTTTTTGTCATTTAAATTTTAAAACCTTCCATGTAAATTTATGTAATTTTGAATGGAGATATAAAATTTAAAATGCGAAAATTATGTATTTGAGATTTTACTCACTCTGTACAGATTTGTTTCGAATTGAAAAAAGTAGTGCATCCGCATAAAATGTTGACTAACATTGAAATATTTTTACTGCAACAAATTGGTTTTCAAATGTTTCTTTTGTAGTATACAGATCATTGAAATCAATAAGATTTTTATATAAAACTGGTTATAGCGTCTGAAATATCGTGTATAATCCCATACTATTTTTTGATATCGTTATAATGGAATAAGTATAATAAATTACAGGCTCCCCCATTTAAAAAAAAATAACTTTGATATGTATCAGTTTCCTGGAGAACCCTGTATAAATGAAATTATTTTTAAATTGTTGCGTTTTTTGATATACATCTCTCTGAGAGGATATAGTTTTGGCACTACAGATGGAGGCGTTATTGGTGCCCACCCTGTATATTGTGACGCGAAGCCAACCCTTTTCTTTGTTTATTACCGTACACGCGACAGAAAGTCTAGCGCTAGCCACATCGAGACCCATCTCGAAACTCGAGAAACCTATTCGAATGTTTTCCATCGCAGTCTTACGAGCGTAGGATAATTTCTAGAAATTCCAGACTGAGCTTCTAGTCAGAGTTGGTTCTTTTGAGAGCGTTACATTTTTATATAAATAGCCGCGATTTTGTCGATAGAAGATAAGTTTGAAAAGATATAAATTATTACAAATAAATTGTTAATAAAGTGATTTAAATAAATGAAATATAAATAAATTAAACAAACGTTATAATATATTTGAAAATCTAGAATTAATTTTAGGAAAGATAGTCTCTTCATCGGCATGCAAGTAAATGAAAGATAGGAAAATGATTTACACTTAATATCTTTAAAAACATTTTACACGTAAGTTTTCATGAATTAGAAAAAATAAGTTATATAAAATTGTTTCAAAATATTAAATTTTAAATGATATAAATGTTTCACTTGTGTATTATTGTGGCCCCTTACCCTTGAGGCCTCAGGATTGAATTTGTGCCATTGAAACATTTTTCACGCACGCACGCACGCACGTACGCACGCTCGCACGCACGAACAACACACACAACACATACAACACACACAATACATACAACACACACAACACACACAACACACACAACACACACAACACACACAACACACACAACACACACAACACACACAACACACACAACACACACAACACACACAACACACACAACACACACAACACACACAACACACACAACACACACAACACACACAACACACACAACACACACAACACACACAACACACACAACACACACACAACACACACAACACACACACAACACACACACAACACACACAACACACACAACACACACACAACACACACACAACACACACACAACACACACACAACACACACACAACACACAACACACAACACACACACACACACACACACACACACACACACACACACACACACACACACACACACACACACACACACACACACACACACACAACGCACACAGTAAACGCTGTCTTTCATTGCATAAAGTGTATTACAATGTCTGTGACTTGCAGTTTTGATTTTTTAGATATTTTCTTGTAAATTGCGTCAGAAAAGAGGAGAACTAAGATTATGAAAAGGGGGAATGAAAACCGAAGATAGCACATAAGTAATAATAAAAAATCTTTATTTTTAATTAAATATAACTAATTATACTACTTAATTATTTTTTACCTATGAAAGACACATTTCGTATTAAACACACATCCCCAAATGTGATATTCCGCCAAGTAAATGCTGTTTTTCATTCCATAAAGTGTATTACAGCGTTAAAAACAAAAAGACTGATACTACTTCCTATCTCGTAGAAAGTTGCAAGACACCAATTTGTGTTGTCTCATTCGGTTTCAAAAATATGATGGCATCTTGGTTGATTATCACGGTCACAAGCTCCAGAACTTGAGATGAACTTTTACCCATATTTGAAGTCAAAGTTTCGCTAAAATATTCCTTGAAGTTTTTAGAATGATGTCACAGACAAAGGTTAATGGTTTTTCTGAATTAGGACCGGACTTGACAATATTACTGAAGGTCCCTAATTATGGGGCTTTTATTTTCTTTAGATAACAGTGTTTTTAAAATGAAATGCTTTTCTTATTGATCTAATTTAATGCACTGCGGCTGAGTCTGATGTCACCAGATAGCCATTCTTTTCGAATGTGAAACCACAGACATGTATTCTATATTGCTGTCATCCTTAAATGTCAAATTATTTAAAGTTTTTTAGAAGTGTTTGAAAGTGGAAGTGAAAATAATTGTGTTGAGTTAAAATAAACGTGGTTCCTACGCGAATAATGTACAGAATGGTAAAATAACGATAATTGTTATAAGAATTTTAACGAACCATAGACTAAAGTTCGTCTTGAGAATTTGATATCATGATCAAAAAAAGTAGGCCCCAAATAATATTATTGAATGGACAGGACTGACGATGACTGTAAACAATACGGACACAACAATTTCCACTATTTTCGCTATATTCTTAATGGAAATGATACTACTTACTATTTTTGATCAATTTAACTGCGGCAAAACCAAAATAACCAAAGTTACGCTTTTTGTAAATATATTAGAATTCAAAAAATAAAAAGTTATCTGACACAAAAAACCCGCTCGTCTTTCTACATCCCAACTACCTTAAAAGAGAACGCACGTGGCCGATGTTTTGAAATTTACGCTCGTCCTTTTTACATTTACATCATAAGAGCACGCTACGCTTGTCCCGCCTACATCATAAGAGCAAGTTACGCTCGTCCTACTCACGTCCTATCCACTACAAAAGACAGCGGGTGAAGTCAATGAGGTGTGACAAGTCTGTTGGTGGGACGAGCGTAGTTCTTATGATGTAGGTGTTAAAAGGGCGCTCCCGGCCGACATTTCAAAATTCGGGCGAGCGTATTTCGAAACGTTGGCCAGGCGCGCTTGCTTTGCTCGCTCCTTTCTCTTGTAGTAAGGCCGTTGTTGGGACGAGCGTAGCTGACTCTTATGGTGTAGGTGTAAAAAGGGCGCGCACAGCCAAATTTCAGAACGTTGGCCGTCCGCGCTCGCTTTGTTCGCTCGTTCCTCTAGTGATAAGACCGTTGGTGGGACGAGCGTAGCTGACTCTTATGGCGTAGGTGTAAAAAAGACGCGCACGGCTGACATTTTAAAATTCGCGTGTGCGAATTCCGAAACTTCAGCCGGGTGCTTTCTTCCTTCCTACAGTGGTAAGGCCGTAATTGGGACAAGCGTAGCTGATTATTATAGTAAAGATATGAAAAGGGCGCCCTCGCTTAGTCACTGTTTCATCTAATGGTAAGCCTGTTCGTAGGACGCGCACATCTGGCTCTTATGGAGTAGGTGTAAAAGGGGCGCACTCGCTTCGCTCGTTCCTGCCTCTAGGAGTAAGGCCATTGATGGAACGAGCATAAGTGTAAAAAGGGTGCGCAAAAATTTCAAAACATCGGCCAAGCGTACTAGATTCTAAGATAGTTGGGACGTGGTAGGATGAACTTGCTTTCATGGTGTAGGTATGTCAGAAAACGTTTATATTTTGTTTATGGAATAAATCAAGTCATCAGTGCAATTCAGTTAGAAATATCGAGTGTACCATTACTCAAAAATAACGAATGGTTCGCTAATGGCTCATAAATTAGCACAATATTATTTTATCGGTTTTATTTTAAATTTAATTTAGTACGAAAAAACTATTTAAAAAATATATTCTTTTGTAATTTATGAATACTGATCAACCCAGTATATTTCTTATTGAGCTCGAAGGTGTATTTCTTATTAATTTGATTTAACTTGATTTATCTCATGAAACTTTCATCAAAACTTCTTTTGTAAACTTATCAGGAATGTACATAATAATATATAAGTTAAGTAAGTTACTTTTTGTTGACCCTGTATATAAATTTCGACTTTATCATGTCAAATTTCTTAAATGTGAGTTCATTAAAAAGATGTTTAGAAAACATGGCCATAGTATTTAAATGTATTACCTTCTATTTACATATTTATTTACTTCTATAATTTTCAGATGAGTTAAATTTTCTCTTTGGTAAAATGATCTTTTGAATATCTGAAATATCTTTTAGTTTAAAAATAAATAAAATAAAACGTAATTTTAAAATAAGGTGTATTGATGTACGTTTTAAATGGGACGGCTGAAAGTTTTCAGAGGTGACGTTACACCGCGCCGGACTGAATGAATGAATTCGGCTATCCTCTTTGGTTTAAATAATCATTGACAATTCATTTGTCAGAGTAATTAATTCTCTTGTTTGAAAGTTTAAAAACTTTTGGACCTTTTGAATAACCCAAAATAATTATTGTTTATTACTTTATAGATGAAGTAATATTAATATTTAGTTAATATGTACAATTTAATCAAAATGGATAAAAAAATCGCTGGATGTAAGTGTAAATTAAAAGTTAAATTTTTTAGGAAAAGCAACGAAATAAATTAATAAAAGTAGTGCTTTTTAAAGCGTTTGGAAATGTTACTCCAAAAATGAGATACTTTGTGGGGTTTCCGGTGGTATATTTGAAAAGTGCTATTTTTCCTACTGCCTAATATGTAAGTATAAATAAATTGGATTATTAAGAAAAATATATATTCCCAATAATTACCTTTTCATGCGTGATATGAGCATTGTTTCAATATGTATTCGATTCATAAAAGTACCTAATCGATTCTGTCAATTATTAATCTAGATTTTGTTATAAATTGTAATGTTTAGCAAGGTTGCTTATTAGCGTTTTCGACTGGTCATACTCAGTTCAAACTCGTGAAGTGCGAGTTTTCGTTGCTCAGCACTAGTTCAATTTAGTGACTTTATACAAACTTATTCCAACCGAACACGCAGTTGACCATCCAGTGCATTGTATTGTATTTGACAGCTATCATCTGAGTGATTAGTGCCTTACAAATTCCAAGACAATCTTTCATTTTAAACATTTATTTAATATTGTCTATAGAATATTTTATCAACAGATTAACATAAACTTACTTATGTTTATGTTCTTAAAATGTCAATGTATACTATGCATATACAGGAATTACAGAATATTTATGGTACCTATCTGGGAGTCATCCAGGTGCGACAACACCGAGTCAACGTAATCTTTTATTATTAGCAGTTTAGTTTTATTAAACTTGGCCTTAATTAAATCTTCTTCGTCTGAATCTGACGAAGAAGTTTCCAATATTTCTTTATAAATTCTAAAAAAATTACATATTTTGCCATCGTCATATTTGTTACGACTGAAATGAAACTGAAAACCTGTCTCTACACTCGGTTTACAAAAGTGCGCACTAGTTCAATTTTTTGAGTTCAACTGATTCCAACCGAAAATTTAAAAACTAACCCAGTTCGCACTGCTCTTACGAGTCGAAAACAAATTTTGCACCGAGTGTTAAAAAGTGCGCACCAGTTTCACCAATCGAAAACGCTATATGCTTCATACGAAAATCGAAAAATCTTAGGTTAGAATCACCAAAATTCGCAAGTTTTAACTCAAATTTCTCTGTTATTTATGCGTAATCCGCAATTTTTTTTTGTTATTTTATATATGCGCGTAATACTATTTTCTACATTTTTTTTTTAAATTCGTGTGTCCATTACGTTTATAGGCACCGGATTCTACATCATTAGAAAAATACAGAAGAAAAATACGTGGAAACTTTATTAATTTATAAGAAAACTTAGATTTTGACTTAAACTTAGATAATTCCCCGATGTTAATGATACTAAGCGAAAAATTTAATCCAAAAAGAAATTAGACCTACATTGTGTAATAAAAAGAGAGGCTGGGTAAGTTTTAAAGAAAAATTAAGTAATAGAATTAAACCAAGTGCACTACTAAGAACAAACAAATAACTAGAGTACGAGCTGGAAAAATTTTTCATTGACATAAAGCAAACGCCATGGAACAATACACCAGAAATTACAAGAAAAAACAGAGGCAATTTATACCGTAGAGAAATAAAAGAACTAATATATAAGAAGAGAAAAGCAAGAAAAAAATGAGAAATCAGCAGATTCTCTGAAGATAAAGTAGTTTTCAATAACTAAAAAGAGAAATAGTTACTTTTAAAAATAAATCAATAGACAGATATCTCAGAAAATTGACTAACTACAAAAATACTGATTACTCCTTGTGAAAAGCGACTAGGAAACTTAAACGTCCAATAGTCTACATGCCACCAGTAAAACGGAAACTGGGCAAGATCAAATAAACAAAAAATTTACAACCAAAAGAAAAATGAGGACTCGATTTATTAAAAGAAGAGAATAGAAATATGGTAGAGGTAGCTAAGGAAATCAAAGAAAATATTAAATATAAGAAAGCCACGCCTAAATGGTAAGGGCTAGAAAAAACAAAATTGGGGCCGAAGGCCCCGCCTGAATCGATTTAAATTTGCTCACCGCCTACCTCAGAGGAGGTCGATATATAGAAACCCTAGAATTAGAAAAATGAACTCCGGGTACGAGGGATTGGACTTTGAGACGAAAAAAATTTCAGTTTAGGTGCTACTTAACACATTTTTTCATAATTCTAGTATTTTGAGATATTGGTTGTATAATTAATTAAAAAATCAGAAAAATCGAAGAGTATGCCAACCTCCTTCCCCCCACCCCTTTTTTCTGATACCTTTTCTGGACTGTTAATGATTTTATTTTCGATAAGGTTTATGACAGTACAAGCTGGGGTCGGATATAGTAGAGCGATGGGGGTTATCCACACCTAACATCCCTTTTTTAGGGGCCTCAAAAGTAACCTCAAAATAAAAATTATGTTTTATATTGTTACACTGGTTTTTGATATCTTAAATTTATTTCAACTCAACTTTTACAATAACTATGCAACTGATAACATTTCCGGTAATATGAGCACAGTCCAAGAAAACTTCTAATTTCTCTTTTATCTTTTGGTTTAGGCCAATCTTTGATAGCGATAATTTTTTCTAGATCAGTTTTGATTCCTACCGCGGAAACGATGTGTCCCAAATAATAGGCTTCCGATTGGAATAGTGAACATTTATTGTGATTAAGCTTTAGATTGGCATTTAATCTGTTAAATACTTCACTTAAATTTTTTAGATGTTCATGAAAAGTTTTTGACATGATCATTATGTCATCGAGATATATTAGACAAGTTATCCAGGCCAAACCTTTCAAAACCATTTCCATTAGTTGTTCAAAGGTAGCTGGGGCATTACAAAGACCGAACAGGAGAACCTGGAATCGGTATAGTCCGCTGCCAGTTGAAAAAGCGGTTTTGTCTTGATCGTCAGGGTGTACTTCCACTTGCCAGTATCCGCTCTTCAAGTTTAGCGTGGAAAACCATTTTGCACCTGATAGGGCGTTTAGGGTGTCGTCTATTTGTGGCAGTGGATAGTTGTCTTTTTGCGTTATCTCATTTAATCTTCTATAGTCTACACAAAAACAAGTGAATCCGTCTTTTTGGTTACTAGGACCACAGGTGAGCACCAGGGACCAGAAGCTTCTTTAATAATATTTGCTTCCATCATGTCCTATATCATATTTGCTACTTCTTTCTGTTTAGCAAATGGAAGTCTTCTAGGTGCTTGCCGTATTGGCATTGCATCGCCTGTATAAACTCTATGCTGGACAAGACTGGTTGATTTTCCTGTCTCGAAAATGTCACAGTTGGTATTGATAAATCCTTTGACTTTAACAGCCGTATGCATAGTCGATCGCCAGCGACTCGCCAGACATTCAATTCGGCGTTTCGCCAGCGATTCGCTGGCGATCCGCCGACGAAAGCCCAAAAAGGTGGCGTCTCGCCGGAGATTATCACCGGAATGTCATTTCACGCAAGTTTTTATTTTCTTTTATAGGGATTATCACCGGTATCTCTCGCATTTTATTCATGATTCATTTCTTAAAACTCAAAAAATAATGAACGAATATCAAATTTTTTTCCCTATAAAAGAACTTGCGTGAAATGACATTCGCCGAAATGAATCTCTGGCAAGTCGCTGGCGATCGACTATGCATACGGCTGTAAGTTCTTCAGCTGCCAGATAGTGATAATTTTTAACTAGCCGTTTCACAAAGCTGGCATCAACTGGGTTACTTGTGGTGGCTTGCCCCGTAGAACTGTCTTCGCACTTGATTATGTTTTCTACCGGTGTACAGAGCCCTATTACTTGTCCTTTATTTAGTTTTAACGGTCTTTTCGATAAATTGGCAACCCTTACAGGAATCAGTTGATCTACATCAACGAGACATCTAGTTACCAGAATTCCTTTACTCATAGCTTCTTCACTTTCAACAATGTCCACATGTTAGCCGTGCTAAGTCTCGCCGAGACGACAGCTTCAGAATGTTGGGGTACTTCTATAACTTCTTCCACTAGGACCTTTATCGGTTGAGTCTTTCCCTCCGAATTTAGGACAATTTCTTCGTTTCCAATTAACCAAAATCTTATTTTAGGGCGATAATAAACTTATTTTGCATAATGTCCATGCCAAGGACACACTGATCCGTAATATCGGTCACCAGAAATAAGTGTTCTATTAGGGAATTACTAATCTGTATGGTTGCTGTTATCTCGCCTAGAATGGGAGTAGTGTGCCCTGTGGCTGTTCCCAACACTAAGCTTCTTCGAGTTGGTCGTGGTTTTCGATGCAGGATCCCTGTTTGAATGAAGGACTTGGTTGCACCAGTATCAAGAACGAAGGTGTCTTCTTGGTTATCGATATATCCCTTGACCAATAGATTTTGTTCGTTTTTATTTAAGGTGTAAGTGCGATTTTTGGGACCCTCTGTTACAGCCGACGCCCGTCCCGTAGTGTCGACCGTTTCCCTGATTATTGCTAGAAAGCCGTCTAAATGTGGATGACTGGCTTCTCCGGGAGTCATATCTGCTGTAATTATTTCTTGATGGACTTCGTGACGGAGGTTGATCTAGGTAAATTTCTTGTATCATTCCCCGATTTTCGATTTATTGAACGAGCTCTGCTTCGACAAGTTCTTTGAAAGTGTCCGATTCTTCCAAAATTAAGGCATCTGATTTCATTTTGGCTATTCCGTTGCATACTTTGCAGGATATTTAAGATTTGTGAGAAGGTAGGCTAAGGAATATTATTAGAAGTGGCCTCTTCACTTTCTTGAAATTGAATTTCTCTCAATTTTGCGCGAGAAGATCTAGATATACTTTTTGCTGCTTCGTATTCTTGGGCTGCAATAAGTGTCTCACTCAACGTCTTGCGGTGTTGTAGCCGAAGAGCCTGTTGCATTTCCACGTCCTGTAATCCATCAATAAATGCTTGCATGCCGATTTGCTCTAGGAAATCTTTAGGTGCCTGTGGATAGGCTAGATGCAGCAATCTTTTAATATTCGCTTCGAATTCTTGTAGACTCTTATTGTGTTTCTGACTACGAACTTTTAGAAGGCTTTGGAATACCTGTTTCAAATGCTGCTGGCCATATCTTGTCTCCAACGCTTGCATGAGAGATGAATAGCTGGGTTCTTCTTGAGGAAGTAACTATTAAACGGTTTTTGTCTAACCTCGTAGTGACACTATCAATGAAGCCGCCATCTCTTTCTCGGCCTAGCCATTTGCTCTAGCTGCAGCTTCAAATTGGAGTCGATATGTTTTCCATGTTGTCTGACCGTCAAACGTGGGTAGCTTCAGGGTCTTGCTACTAGGGTTTTGTGAGACTGGGGTTCAAATATGGCTTGGATTGTTTATAAATGAAGAGGAAGTAGTGTTTTCAGCTTCAATGTTGTTTACTGAAGCTTGGCTGCGAATTATTTTTTTTAACTTAGTTATTTCAGCTCTAATTTGCTTTCAAATTATCTTGCTGTTTTTCTAAATTCCTTTTAAAGCTCTCCAAATTAGTTTTTAGATTCCCTTGCTGCTGTTCTAAATTGGTTTTTAAATGATCTTGTTGTTGTGTTAAGAGATCTACTCGGATGTTTAGCTGACCTACATCTTGTTTAAGGTTTTCTTGAATATGCAGCAAATCATTCATAATTTCAACCGCTTCTCTTCTACGCCTCTCTTCCTTCTCTTCTCGCCTTTCCTTTTCCTTCTCTTCTTTTTTATTACGCCTTTCCTTTTCCTCTTTTATTTTCAAAAACCATGCTGGTGGGCATGAAGTATCCATGTCTGCTTCGTACTCAGTGGATCTAGTATTTACCATGAACTTTTACTTTGTATCCTACCGCTGTCACCAATGTTACGCTGGTTTTTGGTGTCTCAAATTTACTTCGACTCATTTTTTACAATAACTATGCTACTGATAACATTAACGTATAAAATCTTTCATAAATCTCAAAACTGACGTCAGGTCGTCGACTTATATAGCTTGCCTCAACCTGCTAGAACCTTCTCGAAAAATCCGGATTTTTCTTTGACAAAAATGACATTTAGAGTCATTTCTGTACTATTCTATCTTCTTCCATTACTCGTACCTTTACTTATGATGACCGTAGCACACTGTAGGGTGCTGCGTAACAATATCAATAAATGATGGTTTTTAAATTGTGAGTTACTGTAATTTATATTGATATTATACTATGTTTTATCTTAAGTACACATAAACGTTTATGGTCGCATATATATTAAATGAACGAATGTATAAGAATAAAAAAACTGTTAGAAACATGCAAACATATAATGCATGTTTTCCTCAAATTTTCAATAATGATTATGGTCGAATTTCGACCACTGAGCGATCACTAGTTTTCAAAACTATTTAAAAAGTTCATCCCATATATAGATATTATAGTCTAAGATCCGAGTAGGGAAACGACCTTCACCCGTCTGTTTAATAAATGAAAAGTATTTTATATCAAATTTAATACGTTAAATAATATATTGCGAATAGGTTGACTGAAAAATTTCAGTCCAGAATATGATTAATTAAAAATATAAAAATGTTTTTTTTTAAACATTGCACTTGATTGTTTAACAGACAAATTACATACCAATCAAAAGTATGAAGACTATAGAATATACAAACGTTAGGTTGACTAGTTCGTTTCAGTCATAACTATTGGGTAGGCAGGTATAAACAGGTAAGTCGATACTAATAATTTGCACTCGTCTGTTTAATAAATAAAACTTATGTAAAAATAAAGATAATTTCATTAGGAGCACGGTGATAAAAGGTTGTCTGCGAAAAATCTGTCTTGAATACGGGTTGTCGGTTTTTAAAGAGAAAAATATTACAGTGAATGAATACGCGCGATAGCATTGAAAAAACGTGCTACTGCTTATCGTTGTTATTTATTAACATTATATTGTAATAAACAATGACTAAAAAGTGTATTTTGTATAACTTGGACGTCGGTGTAATTAATTTTAAGGTTGAAACTTTTAAAAACTGTTCATTGAAATTGGCTTTTCGTAAAATAAGAAATTTTCTCGATTTTGTTGGTTAAAAATATGGGGAAGAATTTATTAATTTTAATGCTAAAAATACAGTAAGTACATAATAAATGAATATTCTAAATTATCTTAGTAAATACATCTTCCATAATGACACATTATCAAAAAATTATTTTTTTGAAAAAATTGCACCTGTTTTGTTAATTTTCGACATATATAAACTTTTCATTATTTCCTTTAAAAAATGTTGTTGAGAATACAAACAGAAAATCTGATTTCTGTGACTTTTTGTAACATCATTATTGAATATATTTTCATTCATCTAAATCAAACATTTAATAAAAATTATATATCTTAAATTCACTTTTAAGGTGCATGTCAAAACATCTACCGCTGATGAAGACCCAAAATGTCTGGATTCTAGTGTCACTTCCTGTACGACAGTTACTGGGGGTGAAGACAATAATGTTAATGACGTCTCAGACTTCTGCGTATTTTGACAAGGTAATTAAATATTTTTTTTTGAGCAATTTTTATTTACTTGTATTTTTTCGTCATTATTTTCATATGAGAACAATAATTTCATTGTAAAAATTAATTTAGTACTTTTAGTAATTTATTGATATCTTTAATGTAAATGTAACTATTTCTTTCATTCTTTATAAATATCAATAATTACCGAACACTTTTTTTATTTCATTTATTCTGTACAAAGTTTTAATTACTTTTGACCCAGATTTTTTGGTAATTTTAACATAAAAAAAAATCTATTTCAAAAATCGTTCTAGTAATTTTCAGACAACATATATAATTTTTTTTTAACTTTTTAAATTCAAACACATTTAACAATAGAAGATATTATAGAAACAACAGAAAAAGAAAGCGATGACGAAGAATCTTCCGAAGTTGAAGATCAAAATTTTACTTCCGATGAATCAGATCCCGAATAATGTTTATTAATAAAAAAATAATTAATTAAAATACCTCTGTATTTATATTTTAATACAATAAAGTTTTTGTATCCCAATGAGCAAACACTCGTTTTTTCAACGTTGTATGGTATTAAAAAAAAACGTTATTGGTTGAATATTTAACGTTGAAATTTTAGTTGATAAGTTTTACGTACATGAAATACTATTTTCTAATATATTTTTTTTAGTAATTTTAAACAGAATATTGAAAACTTTATAAAATATTAAGATTTTTATAACGTTTGATTTCATATAACGTTATTTTCCCCGACATTTGAACTATTTTGACACGTTTCATACGTTTGGCTATTAACCAGTTTTCGACTTTTTTTGTAAGTACGTGTACTCATTGAGACCTCTCTGTCGCACATATTCATTCGCAGCAATAATTCGCGTTTTAAAACGCGACAACCCGTATTCAAGACAGATTTTTCGCAGACAACCTTTTATCACCGTGTTCCTAATGAAATTATCTTTATTTTTACATAAGTTTTATTCATTAAACAGACGAGTGTAAATTATTAGTATCGACTCATCTGTTTATATCTGCCTACCCAATAGTTATGACTGAAAAAAACTAGTCAACCTAACGTTTGCAAATTCTATAGTCTTCATACTTTTGATTGGTATGTAATTTGTCTATTAAACAAACAAGTGCAATGTTTAAAAAAAAAATCATTTTTAAATTTTTAACCAATCATATCCTGGACTGAAATTTTTCAGTCAACCTATTCGCGATATATTACTTAATATATTACATTTGATTTAAAATACTTTTCATCCGTTAAACAGATGGGGTAAGGTCGACCTTACTTCGGATCCTGTACTATTATGAAATTTAGAAATTTTAAAAAAACATTGACAATATTTTTATTATTATTAGTGTTAAATAATAATTCATTTCTTAACCGTTTGTGATAAATCTATAATATATTTTCCTCGCTATAACAAATCCTTTATTATATTTTGATTGATATTTAGGTATTTATAATAATACCTTTTTAGAACGCTGAAATGAAAAGATTATAAATTCAGGTGTGCATGAAGCGCCAGCGTTAACTTGGCTCACAACATTAAAGAAAACTATAAAATTTACTCCTTGCATTTCTATATCCATATATCTATTTTATTAGATATAACAAATATGTCTGTTTTAAATTTTGTTGCAGGGGCGAGTCCGATTCTTGAATATCTCAAGAGCAATACGACAGAAATTCGTTCCAGACGTCTATATTGCCTCCAATTCCCATAAATGAGAGAGTAGTAATATGTACTACAGTTCCTAATATCGAAACTTCCATGGGAGTTTAAACGAATTCTTATTAAATCATATTCTCTTCACAAAGTCGTAAAATCTTTGATGTTGACATGAAAGACATTTTTAGCATATTTAGGGTTCTATCAGAACGACAAAATATTTCGGGACGTAAAGGAGAGGGGAGGAAGATTTTTTATTTTAGTTCTTCAACTTCACTTGCTTTATTTATTGTATTATTTATTCAAATGGGAGAAATAAAATGCGGTTTTGATTAAATGAACGAGAATTCATAAACGAATATGATGAGGGCTTAGGAATATTTTTATTGATACTAAGAGAGAAACTAGTAAAACGGGACCACAAAAAAAGTTTGCAAAAGGATTTTTTATTTTAATAGACGACTAGCATCATATTTTTCAATTGTCAGCAAAAAACTAAAAATCGAACGATAAGCAACGTTATTTTGAATTTGACAGGTTACATGACAGCACTTACTGCTGGATTATAATACATGTTGTTTACCCCTCTCCTGGAACCAACCACAAATATCAAGCAAAAAACACGGCATGCCACTTTTGCATTCAGATGAGGGATTTAATAAATGGCAGAGTTGGGTAGTATCCGGATAGTATCCGGATACTTTTAAATTATTTACCACAATTGTAACTGATCCAATCGATATCATCTCTATTAAAATATATAATCGAAATACTTTGAGCTACCCTGTATAATTAGAAATAAAATACGTATTTTTCAATATTACAATATTTAAGACACAAAGAATTTCGCATAAAATGTGTAAACAAAATACATTTATATCGCTTGAGAAATAAAAATCAAGTAAAGAATAGATTCCTCTTAATAGAAAAAGAGTAGAAATTTGGAATTTAAAGATAGTCAAGGTAATTTCAGTATCTATTTTATTTAAAATCCAGTTTTTTAAAAATTGTATAATTAAAAAAAATATCTCGGAAAATCAGCTTAGATTAAAAAGAAAAATGTAAAAATAAAAGAGAATATAGAATTTCGTGTAAAATATCTCTTCAAAATTTCATTTAAATCGCTTAACAAATAAATATAAATAAAATCAGTGGAGTATTACGTCCATTTAATGAAAATATTAAAAGTAAAATGATATAATAATAGCTGAATGATTGTATGTGTTATAATGTACTCATATATGTATGACGTTGTTGCTCATAATGTTACTGATCATGTGTTATTTATGTCATCATTAACATCAATAAAGCACGGCATAAGAAACAATCGGCAGGCTCACTCTCCGCTGATCGCATACAAATATTATACTAAGAAAATTTGACCTTGGCGACGCCATTCGGGGGTCTTAGTCAGGGTCAAATTAAAGCGTATTTAAATATTTTGTAATAAAATAAGGTATTGATAGGCAGGATCGTATTAAAACAAAAAAAACTCTACAGATTGCGCCAAATAATTGTTTTTATTGATGGTCTTAAAATTTCTATTAATATTTTTAAAGTGTAATGTAGCAGCCTTAAATATAACTTAAGACCGATTCCACCGTTGTGTTAAACGAAGTTTAAAATGACATTTTTACATTAACAATGTCATTTTAATCTCCGTTTAACACAACGGTGGAATCGACCCTTAATAACATATACAAACGCCGAATTTAGTGATAAATAATTCAAAATTGTGTTGAAAAAGTATTTCAATTTTTGTTATTAAATATACAAAACTATTATTTGACATTTTTAAATTGACAAAAATATCTGTATTTGCTTTTTTTGTATGCTTTATAATAACAATACATGGAGCTTATATCCAAGTCTTCGTGTGTTAAGGCATATTGTGTACATACATCGCAACATTGAATTTTAAGACATTTTTTTATTAAAAATCCGCATATATAATAAAATTTTCTTAAAAAATATTAATATTTTGTGCATGCAATTCATTAATATGCTTGTTGTTTATATTTACATTTTCGACAATATTGCCACCATTACACGCGATTTTGGAAAATGGCTCATCCTTACTAGTCCTACGAATTTCATGCAGCCTTACAAGTAATGTATCCCCACCTGTTTCGCAGTTTTTAGTTTTAGAATGTAATAAATTTAAACATTGCAATTTTTTGAACGTCCTTTGAATTTGGACCAATGTAGGGTTTACACAGTTACCATAATGGAGGAAGGATAATTAAGAGTTGCAGATTCCTCACAGAAATTTGGCAGCATGTTTACCTTCAGCGACATATGGAATAGTTTTGTGCAATTAATACTCAGTCGGTAATATAGAAAAATGTAATGCTATTTTAGTTTGAAAATTGGCGGGCTTTTGAATTTACTTCGACAAAATATAAGAATTTTACATTTTTAATAGCACTGCTTAAAACACATGATTTTGATTGTATGTGACTCATTACTAATTTACTACTTATCATTTCTTTAATGGCTAATTAAGATTTTCTTGCTTTTTGTAATGAAAATATTTTAGATTTGTCAAGATTATAAAGCTTTGTTATTCGCATATCTAGAATAATTATCAAAATGAATATCAGAATTAAATTTTTGTTAAGCATTTCAATATTTGGGAACAACACAATTACGATTAATATTCATTTTATTCAGAAAAAAAAGTCATTCCTTACAAAAAATTCTGCTTGTTGAAGAAAATTACAAGAAAAAGTTTCCTTTTAAAGTTATAAAGGAAAACCGACAGGAAAACTGTGACTTTTCTTCGTAAAATCAATAGATAGGTAATACAGATTTTTTCCTTTTGTCAATTTTAAGTTTCTTCATTTATTAAGACCATGTACACCTGACCTAACATATTAATATAGTAAACCTATTTTTTCGTCGAACAGAATTTTTTTATACTGACTTTTTCCTTAAAATAAAAATAAATAGTTTTCCATTTTGTCAACTCCATACGGGAGATGTTTAAAATATAACATTTTACTTTAAATCTTAATAAAATACATAAGTAAATATAAATTGACGCTACACTTTACGTGACGTTAACTAGGCACCTACCTACATCTTATTAATACCTTTAAAACCGACAAACTGTCCCATAAACTAGGATTTTTTTAAAAGTATACCATACATACCTAATAAAATCTTTAAGAAACCGAAAAACTCTTTTAATACAGTTTATTCATATAGTTTTTTGCTGCACAACTTTGCCCAGACATAGTAAAACACTTCAAAGTTAACAAATTAACACTGGAAAACAACTACTATATAAAAAGTGTCAAAAAATATCTATAATTCGAAAAAAATAACAGTAACTACATAATACAATCATCACAAACAAAATAAATTTAAGATACACGCTACTGATTCCGTGCTGCTGCAACTTGTTTGTTTTTGTCGATATAAACGACGACAGTGACGCCACTGGCTTGATTGAGAGGTTGGACCCCAAAATGGCGGTGTGCGCGTAGATGTGCGCGTAGCGTTGCCGCCAAGACAAGTTAGCCTGCCGATTGTTTCTTATGCCGTGAATAAAGTATACAGATCTGACAAGATCAAATATACGAGCCTGCTTTGCCTATACTACAACGAAATATTCAGCAATCTCTCACTCCTCCTCCTTTCGACGCTCTCGACTCCACCAAGTACCGCTCGTCAGAGGATCCACAAAAAATTGATTGTCGAATACATCTGACAGTGACGAGAATATCGGAAGGTTGTATAAACATGACAAGTCGCGTCAACAACGAGCTTATTTCGTTAGATTTATATGGACACGCTGGCTGGTTTTTGGCGCGGTTCAGGCGTGACTCGTTTTGTTTACACGCACCTTTATGTTTTATTGTTCATTTTGTTTTAATGTTTTATATTCACAGAATGAAAATAATAATCAATTTATTGAGTAGTTTTTTCCTGTTTCTACAGTGTGTCGCATTTAAGATGAAGACACCCCTATATTTTGTCTATCTAAATAAATACAGATTTGAAGTTTTGCACAGTAATACAGGGTGATGGTTCATATTTTTTAAGATACTCAACTGAAATTTAAATATTAAACGCGGCCTACTGCGAATCCACAAACAGGGTCAATTTTCGATATTTTTCTTCGCGTTGGAGATATCAGAAAAAGTTATTTAAAAAAGTTGTTCAGAATATTATTCTTACCCCACATACCAAATTTCATGACAAAATTTTTGGTTTTTTCATTATTTTTGTCAATACACAAAATTATTAAATGTTGATTTTTTTATTCGATAAACTAGTGTGCCATGGATAGGAATAATTTGATACTTGTGAAATCAATAATGTCAATCATGGCACACTAGTTTATCGAATAAAAAAAATCAACTTTTAATAATTTTTTGTGTATTGACCAAACTAATAAAAAAACTAAAAATGCGAATTTTGTCATGAAATTTGGTATGTGGGGTTAGAATAATATTCGGAACAACTTTTTTAAAATAACGCGAAGAAAAATATCGAAAATTGACCATGTTTGTGGATTCGCAGTAGGCCGCGTTTAAAATTTAAATTTCAGTTAAGTGTCTTGAAAAATTTGAACCCTCACCCTGTATGACTGTGCAAAATTTCAAATCTGTATTTATGTAGACAGCCAAAATATAGGGGTGTCTTCATATTAAATGCGACACACTGTATTATATCGCTTTCCATTTTTGATACTTTATTTATATCTAATATTGTTTATTGTTACTCGTAATCAATCTTATTGCATAATTATAACTATTAGTATGAAAACATTATTTTAATTCACTTTAATAGTATCCGTAATAGTATCCTTTAAAGTATCCGGATACTTGTATCCGAGTACTTTTTAGGTGAAAGTATTCTAAAAAGTATCCGTATACATTGTAAGTATCCGTATCCGGTACTCGGATACTTTTTTCTGTATCCGACTCAACTTTGATAAATGGAGAATGTTTTAGAGAATGTGATGCTGATCCTGGATTCGTTTTAAAAGTTATTAAAAGTTGTTTTTGAGTTTTTAAAAAAAAATTGACGAATTTGTTTTTTTTTTTTAATTTCTCAAGTATTTTGTTTTTGAGTTACTTATTGGCTATGAAGACTAGAGATAAGGAGACGAATCGGCATGCTCAAAATACGGTCCCAAAAATCACACGTCAATTGAGCTTTTATAATTAACCGCATGGGCGCTGGTACGGTTTACGTAGTTTAAAATACATGGCTTCTTATGGGAATTATACATAATTTTGTTAAAATAATAAAAATAAACTTGTTTATAGCTAAATAAAGCACAGAACATACTGTTGTATTTATGTCTAAATAAGTCTTACATATTTTAATTGATACATTATTTACTATTTATTCATATTTAAGTAAAATGCAAATTATTGATGATAAGTGTTGAAATTTGATGAGTAGGACTAATTATTTTTTAATTAAAGCTAAATAAGGCTGAGGGCATACTAAGACACGGTTTTAATGAAAAATTTAGTCAGGGATTTTACAAAATTTTATGAAAATAATAAAAATCAAATTGTTTATTGCTAACTAAAGCACAGAAAATACTGTTGATTTTAATTATTGTAAATAAGTCTTTGTTTTAATTGCTAACTAAAGTACAGAAAATACTATTGGTATTAATTATAAATGAGTCTTTATGTTAAACATTATTTACTATTCATTATTTAATTTTATCTAAATAAAATTAAAATTAGGTATGACCAAATTTGAAAAGGATTTTTAAATGATGAAATTTGGTAAGAACAGTTTTGTGGTAATTTTGTATTCGACAACTACAATTTCATCATCCTGGTGAATAGTTTCTTCAGCAATAGGTTCAAGTATTTTCTTCCTTTTTTTATTCTAACAAATTCAGTTCGGTTCAATGGTGGTTTCGTCTTTTCCTAATAATGGACAAATATGATGGGAGATTCGGGAATATACATGGTATTGCTTCGTTCCTTAATCTCGGCCTTTCCCTTTTTATTTTGTTAACAGTATCATTAGTTAAAAGAGTCTCATCAAATTTTAAAATATCATCTTCTAAAAAGTGTAGCTCGCAAACAGAATCATAACTAGACAGTACTTTATCGGCCCTAGGAATCACATGCTGCCATTGTTCTAAACATTTAGGATCCTCTAAAAAATATTTGCAATGACTAAATTGGAGTTTAATAAAGAAAAATAACAGTAGTAACTCTTCATCTAACATCAAAAAACATAAAAAAAGCAAATTTTCTTTTTCAGTAAGTTAAATTTAATGTGTAATTATTGTTTTTTGTAAGTCAGGATTTATGACTTTATAATTTTTTATTATAGAATTTTGTAATTAAATAAACTACACTCCGTAAGATACAAGTTGTGACTATTTTACAATAAATATATATTATTTAGAAATAAATACATTATTTTACTTACACTAGGAACTTTAAAAAGACTTGGATATTTAATTTTATATCGGATTTATATCCCGTTTTTCAACCCGCAACGAAGCAAATCCTGTTTTGCCGTTTTGTGTTACTCATTGTTCAGGTTCTTTATTTCAGCTTATTTTTATTCTTTTCACTAAATTTTACAAAAATCACTTTAATTCCCATTGACTTGCATAGAAAATAGACGTCGTTATTTTGCCACCCGCCAACTACAGTAGTTTTTTGGAACTCCATAAAAATAGGGACGGAAATTTGAAATATGACCAAGGCCGATGCCCCTCCTTATCTCTAGTCTTCATATTATTGGTCTTTATTACCTGTCATGCCAGTGTGCTTATGTGTAAAATCGATTTATTTTATAGTTTATTTAGTTTTTCTTTTATATTTAATAATAAGCTTCTATTGAAATTTGATGTACATGTAGATTATGGCGCCTACTATTTTACAACAGCAAAAAAAATATTGCTAGCATTATTAAAAGTTAAACTGAAAATAAAACAGAATGATTAGATAATAGAGCCGCTTTTCAGCAGTTCCTTTCAAGTATATTTAATAGTTTTCGATTATGTTTTCTGTCCGAAAAACGACGTTTTATGACACATTTGAATAAAAAAGGATATATTGCAAATATAAGTGTAATATTCTATATGTTCAGAAAGTATACTGGCGTAAGCAAAATCAATGGCTGGCAACAAAACAGGACTTCAAGCTCGTATAAAAGTAGTAGCCCCTGAGGTGAAATTGACACAATGCTGTATTCATCGTGAAGCCTTAGTAGCCAAAAGATTGTTTGAACTTTTGCAGAAGATACTTAACGAAGTAGTTCAAATCACTAACTACATTAAAGCTCGACCTCTGCAATCTAGATTATTTTCTTTGTTGTGCAAAGAGATTGACAGTGAGCACGAACAACTTCTTATTCATACAGAAGTAAGATTGCTCTCTCGAGGTAGGATCTCGACTAAATTTTTTGAAGATGAGGTTCGTGTTTTCTTCTTGACACCAAGTACGCAGACTTTCTCACTGATTTTTTTTGGCTTTGTTCAACTGCCTACTTAGCTGATGTGTTTAAATACCGGAATGTGTTAAACTTAAGTTTGCAAAGGAATAATGTAAATATGAGATAGGTTCAAAGTTGAAGATAAGATTAGTGTTATGGTTATCAAGTATCAGATCTGGGCGGCACGGATTGAAAAGGATTCATTTACTACCTAGCCCACTTTGAAACAATTCTTGGAGTCTTCAGAGGAGAGTTTGCCTAAACAGATAAAAAGCGACGTAGCCGAGCTTCTATGCAGCCTAGCCACCATCTTTAGGGAATATTTCCTTGAACCCGACCATGACGATAGTTGGATTCGAAATCCCTTGAGCTGTCAAGAAATAGAAAAAAATCCAAAGCCTCACAGAAGAAGAAGAACAAGATCAACTTGTGGATCTGTCTAGTTGTGGTACACTGAAAAATATTTTTTATGGTGAAAAAATTGCAGACTTCTGGGCAACAGAACGCAAGGACTGCAAAGAACTTGGAGATAAGGCATTAAAAAAGATACTTCCAACTATCTATCGGTCTAAACAAGCATTTTCATCCAAGTACTTCATGAAAAACAAGTACAGGTGCCCTCTCGACATGCGGTCGGATTTCAGAGTGAAAATGTCAAGTTTGGAACCCAACTTTTCAGAAATAATAGATTCAAAGGTCAGATTCAACTCATCTCATTAAGAATTGAAAATTACAACAAACAATACTGATAAGCTCCATCTTTTTTTTCAAAATGTCAATCTTAATTTCTAAAACAATTAAAAAATAAAATCTCTTAATGTGGCTCTTTTCAGGTACTTGGTACTGTGATATGACAAGGTACCAACCATGCATTTCTAACTTTAGGTTTAAGAATTAATTAGTGGGGGTCCTTGTCATTATAGCAAAAAAAATTGTTGGGAATCTCTGCACTAGTGTATTTACAGTAAACAGTATTGCCATCGGCAAGGACTAAATCTAGTGATTCGCGAGACGAGACGAAACGTTTCGTCTCGTAGGGCGAGAAAAAACTGTTCTCTTGTCTCGACGAGTAGGCGCTTCTCCCGCTAGAGAGAACCTTTCTATCGTCTTGTCTGGATTCTTTCGTCAAAAAAGCATATATCAAATTTAAATTTGGTGAAGATATAAAAAAGCTGTAAAATTTTGAATACAAAAACAAATAATTATTCAAGTAATTTGTCTCATTAGTACCCAAATTGGAAATAAGAAACACGTATGTAATCACTTCAGGGTCTCTTTGTCTGTATGTCACAGTCGTTTTACTCAGATACTACACACAACCAATCTTATTTGGAATCGTCTATTATTTTTCATAATTTTTGAGATGTATGAATATTTTTTGTTTATGAATAAAACTCAATCCTTACCAAAGACTTTTAATGAAATTAACCCACATAGCAATAAAAATAATTAATTAGTTGTCAAAATAAACACAATGGTGCTGTTTTGGTTTCTGAAACGAAATGAGATTTTTAATTGCCGAAAAGCAAAAACAAACAGAAAATTGGTAATTTTAACAATTCGTGTTACCACCTCTAGCCCTTATGCAAGCTTCTATTTGCCTTGGCATGCTCCTTATTACATTGTCAACATTGTCTTGGGGTATGTTTCCCCATTCTGCTAATGCTGCATCAATAAGCTGTGCGACATTTCCTGCATTGCTTCGACGAGCTCTATCCCTTCTTTTGAACTGGTCCCACAAGTGTTCGATATGATTTGCGTCTGGTGAACATGCAAGCCAGTCTTAAACTGTGACACCTTCCGTTTTAAGATATTTTGTAGCAACTCTACGTATAGGAAGATGTATTATCGTGCATAAAGATAAAATTATCCTTAATTGCAGCTCTCCAAAGCCTAACGATTGGTTCTAGCACTAAAGTCACATACCTCGGATTGGTTAAAGTTTGTTGAAGTGGTAACAATGGAGTTTTTGCTTCCAGCATAATACCTCCCCAAAACATTACAGTTCCTCTTTAATATCTGGCAACTGGGAGTCTCGCTTATCTTCTTGGAGCTATGAGAACCCGAATTCGATGGTCATTTGATCTTAGGCCAATTCTGGTCTCATCCGAAAAAATAACATTTTGTCAATTCTCAATTGTCCAATTTTGATGTTGAAGGCATTAATTTAGCCGGTCAAATTTATTTTGCCTAGATAACGGTAGGAACCATAATTCTCTCCTATTGTACAACCCTCGAGCGCGAAGTCTTTTTCTTAGAGTTTCAGCTGTAACGTTCACACCTGTAGCTTCCAGAAGTTGTCGTTGTAGCTTTAGATGAGAAACACTGGGATTTTTTCTAGCAATTTGGTACACAAAGCGGTCCTGTTGTTCAGTTGTGATTCTTTGACGACTTTGTCTGGGTCTGTTCTTGAGACTTTCTAGTTCCAAGTACCTTTTATGTGTTTTCGATACAACACCCTCAGTATTGTCTATTAGCTCTGCTACGTTTCTTTGGGGCATTTCTTGTTCAATGAGAGCAATAATTTTTCTCCTCTGCACATCTTTTAGTCCAACATAAGGCATTTTTTGGACCGAAATAAAATTACTGAAAGATCGTGATTTTACTTCTGAACACAAAAATCATAAGATAATAAATCGCAGCAGTCGTTTCTTCTTTATTATCATGTTTTTTTAGAAAAAAAAGCCTTATCTCAAAGTTGGATACCAAATTTGTTCCTTACATAAAGTTTATTCAGAAATACACAGTGATTCCATATAAGTTTGGTTGTATGTATTTGACTTACACAATTGAAATTTGAAATAATCAATGGCTCAAATTAGGCGTTAACTACAAACGTAAATACTTTTTTTGAAAGTCACTTGGAGGGGGGGAGGGTATTGGAGGGTAAAACTAAAAGTTAAATTTTGTTTAATGCCATCGTGTGATATCAAATAAAAGTAATTTGAAGGGAGTTTTCAAAAATATATAATACATTCGACGACATAGACGATCTAGGTCGCTCTCAAATGGAAGGCAATTGGATCAAAAAATAAATAAACGGCTAGTGTCATACCTTCAGAACTATACCCGATTTTTGGAGATTCTTACTTATGACTTATGACATTTATAGTTTATTTATTAAAGATTATAGCGTTTTCCATTTAGCAGAAGACGTTTTCTAATATTCAACAAAATGATATACTAATTATGGATCACGTGACCAATAAATGGCCGACTGATGCAATCATGATTTTTATCTGATGAAAATTATTTGAGAACGACTGACATTGTGGTTTTATAATCTTAATTGTCTTTATTTAATGAAAACAAACAATTCGAAGACTTTTTAGTAAGTATAAAAGCTAAAGACAAGTACGGGCAATACAATAACTAAAAAAATATGTACCTGTCTTTATTTGTTTGCTGTACATCTAACGCTAACAATCTTATTTTAAAAGTTAGCCCACTTATAGGTTGGTTTAGAAAAAACCCAGAAAAGCACCCAATTTAATTTAGTTACAGTATTCATATTCAAATGAATCTCCAGTTCAAGGTTTTAATTCTAGTGATTATGAAGGCCAAGATAAATGGTAAGTAGTAAATGTAAATAATAATAATAATATGTTAAAACTTAGACTCCAATTACATTTTTTACTTTATAAAAGCTAAAATAAACTGTGATTTACACGATTGCACTTTTGACAGGGTAAAAATTAACCACCATTTGTTTGTCGTAAATACACTATCGAACCTAGCGAATTTTTATTCGTACCCTGATCTGAGGATAGCTATTCTACGATTTTATTATATCAGTAAAAAAAATTCCTGTTGGCTTTCAAAATAGACATAAATATTATAGAATTATATCGTATCGTTTACAAAATGACGGCTCCTGAGGGGATTTTTCAAATTTATGAATGAAAAGACGGAGGAACTTCTTGTGACTCATTTAATACTGACGGATTTACATTTACCCCAAATAAAATAATATACTATTTTTTGAAATTTCATCGAAAGGTTATGCTCTTACCAGAATATGGTTCCGTACAACATGGATAGTACTCTTCGTTTCTAGTAGCCGGTACTGCCAATATATCCCATTCGACAGACAAGTAGAACTCAGACAAATCAATTCCCACCTTCACGATGTTACTGCCTGGCTGTTGATCCGTGTGTTTTAGATCCACCTGTAAGTACAAAAAGAAAAAATATTTAATATTTTCTGATAAAATATTCTGTATTTTTATAAAGGAGCAAAGTTTAAATATATAAAACGTAAAAATCTACTTTCAGTTCTCGTTTTTTTATGAGTAGGTAACTAACACAGAAACTTTTACCAAATAAATAATAGGATAGTTCTTAAAAACCGTTCTTATGATGTTGATATCAGCGACATTAAAAGTAAGATACTTCAATAAACCCATCGTAAAACGCAAGTTTCTCGTAAATAATGCAATATTAGATTTTCTACGACAGTTGTTTTCCGCATCACCCTCTGTCTTGCTGGAATAGTATGGGAGATTAAGTATATGAATTCAGAGAAACCATATTCGAAACAGTTAAAATCGTTTTACTTACTTCGGCGAGATGGTAGATTAAGAATACATTAACAAAAAAGGTATCTGAAGATAAATAAGCTCTTTTCCGACTTTCCAGATTCATAGCTTTGTTTTCCTTTTAGATACTTGTTTTGGGTCCGTTGCTTTTCAGTTGCCTTCATCTACAAATTATACGTCCAGACTCTTGTGCTTCCCTCGATTGTCATACATTATTTAATGAAAATTTAAGTATGCTAAAGAATCTGTTGACATATATGCTACAGCTGTGGGCAGCAAACTATTCCATGCAGCTCTTGGAGTCGCGGCTCTGTCAATATGGCGGCAAGTGTGCATTATACATGCTTACCACATAGTAGTTATGCCTCTGGGAAATTTATTTACTTCCGTATTCATACGTTTCCTCTACCATTCATTTACAAATCTTTGTCTCAATTCCATTTTTCTTATCTCAAAAAGTACTTTGAATTTATATTTAATTTATAAGAACTTTTCTGTTATCTAATTCAGATAGATACAAGAACTAAATCCACCATCTGGTTCGTCTTTAAGCTTAGTGGTACACAGACTAATACAATGACATCTCCACTGTAACAAAACTATATATGATGCCGTAATAATGAAGGAAGTTTTATTTTGTTTCTGTAAGTGCCCTCTCGAGGGCAATATTGAGTTGTCTGGGTGACCGTAAAACCAGATTTCATTCGGTCTGCACTTTGGCTTTCTGAAAGACGATTCGCGTACATTTAACAGATATAAACAGTTGCAAATAGTTTGGCTAAAAATAAACCAGAAAATAACTGCAAATAAAGAAGAGCTTAACGCTGAAAACGAATATAAGAAAAATAAAATTTTTTGCGGTTTAAATTCCATTTAAATAAATAGAATGGGATAATAATTTATTAAAATAACTTATACTTAAACATACATTGAAAAATAAGATAACTGTTGACACTACGCTTTAAACTTGAACTTGCATATTTGTTTTATAATAATAAATTAAAACGCAATTCTTTTAATATAGGCAAGTACAGTGTATATTTATAATTAACCCTAACCATCAAATTAAATTACACACTAGTCATACTTACACTTTAGTCAGTACCGACAAGTATAGCAAAGCTTATTTTAGCAAACTGGAAAAATATTGAAAGTAAAATTGGCAACAGCGGATCTTGTTCATGTTCTCTTAAAGTGAGGTATTGTTGCCGTTTAAAGTTTTGTAAACATTTTTTGTTTTTCTATACGGGGTAGTGAAAAAGTCTGGCACCAAGGTATTTTCTTTAAAACAAATGAATGTATAATTATGAAACTAGAGTGATAAATGGGACTGTATTACATTATTATTGTTTTATTTTGCTGATCCTATACATATAGAATAGGGAAAAAAGGTATTTTAATATTCTTAAACTATATCACTGTAACCTACAAATAGGTCCTAGCAACTTCCAGAAGGGAATTACCTAAAATTAAACTTTAAAAGTAAAAAAAAATAACTTTATCAATAAAATTTTGTAAACTACGATTGTTAATTATTTTTTATTTTTTTATACAAAATTAATTTTTCTAGATTTTAAACCCGCCCAGTTCGAGATTTGGTTGTTTTTAGAATATTTTTTTGAAAATCCATATACTGGGTGTTTCCATATCACTATATCTATACAGGGTGTTATTGAAATACACGTACATATTAAAACTGGGTATTGCGCAGATCCCCACTGAATGTAGAAAAATATTATTTTTTAAAAATACCCCTTATTAAGGGAGTTATTAATTTTTGAAAATTAATTCTAAAACAAACGTACTTCACTGATATGTTGAGGATGACCTATATAAATTAGGTTTATTTACCTATTTTAAACATCAACAGTAATTCATATGCAAGTTTTTGTCAGATGATAAGAAAACTAGTCTTGTAAGAAATAACCATGTTGCCAAGATTTTCGAATTAATTTCTATTTCCGAAGACTGGTTTTTACTACCCTCGTTATCAAAAAACTAGAATATTTGATAAATGATTGTTTTTAAACTATACATTTTTGAAACTATAGATTATTAAAATTTTAGTTGATTTACGAATCTGGCTAACACGAACGCGTCATTTCCAAGTTGGTAAAAAGTGTTGTTACGATTACTTTTAAATATTTTTTTACGATGCCACTATTTACGAATATTGAACTAACGGATATAGTGCTGGTTTATGGGGCAGCTGGAGAAAATTCTCGGCAAGAACAAATCCTGTATCGCGAACGGTTTCCAAATCGGAGAATTCCGGACTGTCGTACGTTTATTTCAACTGTTCAGCATTTAAGAGACCATGGAAAATTTGAGAGTGTCAATGCAGATCGAGGGAGAACAAGAACACAAAGAACATTGGCGGCCGAAGAAGAAATATTGGAAGCTGTTGAAAACCGGCCTCAATTAAGTTGTAGAAGACTAGGTCTTGAAATTGGAGTGTCCTCATTTGTTGTGTGGCGGACACTTAAAGAACAAGGTTTACATCCTTATCACATCCAAAAAGTCCAGGCCTTATATCCAGGTGATGAAGAAAAGAGAGTGGAGTTTTGTGAATGGATGATTCAAAAATGTGTTGATATTCCTGATTTTCTAAAAATATTATTGTATACTGACGAGGCTTCATTCACTAGTGATGGCATGTTCAATATGCACAATACGCATATTTGAAGTGATGAAAATCCTCACGCCATTAGGGAAACTGGGCATCAAAGAAAATTTTTAATAAATGTTTGGGCTGGCATAATAGATCAGTATTTAATCGGGCCTTATGTTCTCCCGAACAGATTAAATGGGCCAGGATATCTCCACTTTTTAGAAGATATTTTGCCAGTACTCCTAGAAGAGATACCGTTACAATTAAGGCAACGGATGTGGTACCTACTAGATGGCGCTCCTCCTCACTTTGATTTAAACGTACGGCAATTTTTGAACATTAGATTTCCTCAAAAGTGGATAGGCAGAAATGGACCTACTAAGTGGCCTCCGAGATCTCCAGTCTTAAATCCATGCGATTTCTTTTTGTGGGGTCACATGAAACAAGTGGTTTATAATGAACCTATTAATAGTGTTGAACAATTAACCAATAAAGTTAATGCGGTAGCCGAGGAACTACGACAAAATCCAAGACTAATTTCTAATGTTCAAAGTTCTTTGGAAAGACGATTGCAAGTGTGTGTAAATAATAATGGACGGCATTTTGAACAATTACTGTAATAAACTTTATTTTGAATTAATTGGTTTTGCTACGGCAACAGTGCAATTTCTATGGGTAAGTTCAATTTCGATTTATTTTACTTCTTTAAATATGGAAACTAGTAGGTCGGAAAAGGGGACTCTTCCCCAATATTTAAATTTTAGAATTTGAAGTTAAAATTGGTGCCAATCGTTTTTGGTCATTACATACTATTCCCCATTTTAATATGTACGTGTATTTCAATAACACCCTGTATACAATAAAACTACATTTGGAAATTATTTCTGACAAAAATCGATGCAAAACCGATCGTGAAAAATCTCCTAAGCGCGTTCAAACCTACATTTAAACGAACGCACCTTGTACAGTGAGTCGTGACTCTAAATAGCCTACTGTGAAGTTTTCATTACCTGGAACAGAACCACAAACAAAACGACATACAATACCTGACACTCAACTATCATGTTCCGTCGTTGACTGACATTTACTGTCAAATATAACCCAACAAAATTATACAAAATATTGAAACAATAACATTGACTCAAAATAATTACTTCGAACAAATGGTTTACCTTTTTTTCGTATAGTTAAACAAAAATTCAAGATGGTGGCAGTACTCTAAACGCTGACGTCACATACATTCTCTAAAAAATGGAGCAATCCCATTCATCACCATGAGCAGTTTCTCCATTGGTTCATTTGTTCAGTAAACACCCAGTTAAATAACTTAAAAATATAAATTCAATTTTAATATCCTTATTATTCTTGTACTTTTTAGTACCCCTCTGTTCTCTGGCTGATCGAGTCTGTCGGTTCAATAGGCTGATTGAACGCGAGAGATTTTTGCCAATGCTTATTGTTAAAAACAGAGGTCAGCAGATGCGTGAAACAGTGTGCCTGCTTGAAATCACGCAATTTTTATCATCATTTGGTGCATCGCACATAGATTACGTCACGACAGTTGATTTCCTTGATCCAACGATCATTCATTGCGCCTGGTGAAGGTCACTCTAACTGGAGGTCTTTCATTCAGCGTTGCCAAATTTAGCAGATTTCTGCTTTTTCAGATTTTACCTCTTTTGGCTAGTTTTAATAGACAATTTTTTTGATAGATTTTAGTTTTCATTGATATAAAATTCCAATTACTCAAATAAAACTTTCTATTTAAATAATTGTGTTGCTAAAAATAATTGCTTAAAACGTCAGGTATAACTAGGCTGTGTGATTATCAAAATAAATAATAGATTATTTAAAATAATTGGTTATTTTCGAATAATCTATTATCTAAAAATAATCGATTCTTTACGAATATTCGGTTATTTTCGATTAATCGATTTCTTTTGATTAACCGATTATTTTCGATTTTTTCGATTAATTGATTTTTCCGAATAATCGATTTTTCGATTAACTGATGTTTTCGAATAATAGATTTTTTCAATTAATCGACTTATTCGATTAATCGATTTTTCAAATAATCGATTTTTTCTATTAATCGAGTCTTTTCAACTAATCTAATATTTTCGTTTCTTTTCGATTATTCGATTATTTCCGATTAATCGATTTTTTAAAATAAAATAAATGAATATTTTCGGTCAATTGATTCTTTTCGATTAATTGAATTTTTCCGACTTATCGATTATTTTCGATTAATCGATTATTTTTTCAATTAATCTATTTTCAATTGTTCGATTCTTTTTATTTATCGATTCTTTTCAAGTTAGTTAATAGTGGTAGTGTTTAAAAACAGTATGATATTGTAATTAATCAAAATCGAATTTAATAATTATCTTTAAAACATCGAAAATATCCGTCTAATCTAAAATAATCGATTATTAAAAAAAAATTACCGATTTTTGTGCGTGTTTGAATTTACTTAATACGATTGCTTTTGATTATGGTGTGGTGTAATGAATATAATGTTTTGAAAAGTTTTACCGGGCGAAATGGGAACAAAACCCATTTTCATCTTGGCTTTGCAAAGCCCATTATGGTATCGTATAGCCAGGTAATGAAAAAAAATTAATCAATAATTGCTTCACTGGCAGTTCTTAGGTTTGTCCTCGCTTAAAATTATCTCTAATCAAAACAACAGAAAAAACTTTTGTTTTTTAGATCGACAAGTTCTTCGAAAATGTCACAGTTTCAGGTGAAATAAAAACAGCAGAAATTAAAATAGTTTCTGGACTTGTAGGGCGTAATGGATCATCTAAGTGAAGTTATCAAGCAATATTTTCATGACTTGGAAATCTTAAAAAAAAATAGTATATTGTTTTATTAGGAGTAAAAGTATACCTTTTTGTGGCGAGTCTGAATGTTTGATGGCCGAACGTTAGTGAGGCCGACAATTTCAGACGAGCCACAAAAAGTGCTTTTGCTCCGAATGAAACATGCTATTTTTTCCGCAAACGGCATCCAGACTATAGAACTAATTAATATTTAAATAAAAATTCAAAACGATTGCAACGAAGTTGATAAATTCAGAGAATAATAATTATAAAACTGCCAAGTCAAAAACAAATTTGACAGTTCAATAATATTTTATAATGTCAGAAATATTGTAAGTGATTTAAAGCAACAATTGGACTGTGCATTTTTGGTAAGTACTTGAGCATCAAAATTTCGTTTGTTGTAGTAAAGTGTACTGAAATTTTCTTTTAGATTATATTATGTCGGATTCAGAACCCAACTGTACACCGCCCGACGTTGTTGACATTGCTAAGGCAGCTACGAATGATTTAATTCCAACTAAGTCAAGTAGAGTTTATAATCATGCTTACGAAAGATTTCTCACATGGTGCAATGATAAAAACATTTCAAACTATTCGGAAAATGTGCTACTAGCTTATTTTTTTGAAATGACAACTAAATTAAAAATGAAGAGTTCAACAATGTGGTCTCAGTATTCCATGATAAAATCATTACTGAATATTAAACATGGATTAGATATTAGCAAATATATAAAACTACGTACTTATCTGAAGAAGCAGAATGAAGGGTATACTCCCAAAAAGTCAAAGAAATTCACAAAAGACCAGTTTGAAGATTTTTTAAATAATGCACCTAATGAGCAATATCTAGGAATTAAGGTTAGTTATAATATTCTAACCTGCATAAATACAATCAAGTTTTTAAATACATACTAATTTTAGGTTGTTCTAATAATGGGCGTATCTGGAGCATGTAGATGCGATGAAATGGTGAACATGACAATAGACGATATAAAAGATTTAGGATCTGTTATTCATATAAAGATTCCTGATAGTAAATCTAAAAAGCCACGATCGTTCACAATTATTGGAGAAAAATATATAAATCTTTACAGAAAATATACTTCTTTACGTCCACAAGCTATGGAAAGCCGACGCTTTTTTTTGAAATTTCAAAAGGGAAAATGTTATCGCATGGTCATGGGAATTCATACAATTAGTAACGTACCCAAAACAGTAGCAACTTATTTAAAACTACCGAATTCAAAAGATTACACCGGCCATGCGTTAAGAAGAACTTCAGCTACTTTGCTTGTGGATGGAGGAGCTGATATTACTTGTTTGAAACGGCATAGAGGTTGGAGGTCGAGCACTGTCGCTGAAGGATACATTGAAGACTCTTTGTCTAATAAAAAACAAACTGCAGAAAAAATCTTGATGTCGAATTCTTCTTCACTGTACCTGAATGCAGCTTCTCATGAGCGAAATTATGTCGACGTTGATGTAACAGAAGCAACAACAAGTAAGGAGTCACGGGAAATTTTGTCGATGAACTCTTTCAACTCTGCACAAAATTCGCTTGAATTGGAAGTGAATAAATCAGGTAGTGCATTAAATATGTGCGGTGCAACCTTAAACAACTGTAATTTTACTATTAATAATTATTATCGTTAATAAAGTTTAAAAGTTCAACTAATAATTATTTTCCCTGTTAAAAATTCTACTTTTTTGTACGGCCGTCAGCGTACAAAAAAGTACTTTTTTGTCCGCTCACGGCCGTACAAAAAAGTGGCGTCTGTGAAATCATACTTTAACATCATGAATTGACGTTAATAATGTCTACTTTTTTTGACGTTTGCGGAAAAACGAATTTAATCGTATTAAAGCGGACGATTTCAAAAGGTTTTAAGGGATATTCGAGAGTTTTAAACCGAACTTACAAATTCTAAAATTATGGGAAAAAATTGAACACCAATTATCACGAGCCGCCTCTGTTTATCACCGTATTATTTTATTATTTATACCTACATCTTTTGTTTCAAAGAAAATACCTTGTTGACAGACTTTTTTTGCTACCCTATCCGTTTAAAAAAAAGTATTAAAATCAGAGCCATTTTTTGAGGTATTAAGCGAGGTATCTACTCTAAAATATCAATGTGTAAGGTATGGAGGACAATCTCATATGGTTGTTTATCTGAAAAAGTGTCCCCCAAAATGTATAAAATTAAGATCGCGCTCGTGTACTATGAGTAAAGAGTATAGTTAACACAAGAAATCGCACTCAAATGTCAATCGGTCTGAAAGTCTGTGACCTTGAAAATTTAAAATATTTTGCGCGGGTAAATGTATCTAATCTAATATAACCTAGCTTTCTGATCATTTCTCTTTTTGATTCAAACGTTTATTTATGAACTATTTTTGTTATAGATCTGTATTTTTTTTTAATACAAATTACAATTACAAATTACAAAATCATGAAGGTTTGTGCCGTGAAAAACTGCAAAAATACTAATCAATTTTGTAGAATTGTATATGTCATTTTTCTCATGTGATAACAACCAACGCTTCGATTGGTGACGCCAGACTTGTCAAAAATAGCCCAGACCAATACGGAAGAGGTGAAGGTCATTGAGATTTGAGCCAGAATTTAACATGTGAAGTATAGGGAGTGACAGGCTTGCGCTATGAGGAAAACATCCAATGGTATATAGTTATATAGATAGCTCACCCATATGTAAATCAGACGACGAAAAGCACTATTGCCGTCTATTAACAAAATTTCTTTACGATTATAAGCTCAGTTGCTTTTTACGATGGCTTTTCATAATGTAGTTTTTAGTTTTTAAGCTATACACTTCGAGCATATATACCCTCTATAATCCATATATATGGGGGAGCAATATACAGGGTGTTTCCGAACTTGGCGTCCAAAGGACCCCGCACTTTTTATAGGGAAAAATGGTTTCAGTCCCAAGGTTTAATTTTTGGTGGAAAATGTAGATCTAAATATCCTGAACAAAAAAGGTAATGGGCACAAAAAATCTACCGTCAGGATTTTGCGCTACGGGCCATAGAAGGTCGGCACATGGGTTCTCAGGTTTCGGGTCATTTTTATCAAAAAAGAGCGCGTTCAGTGGCCGATTATGGAGACATGCATGCCTGGAGATGTGTTAAGAGTGAAAAAGTACTATATATATATATATATATATATATATATATATATATATATATATATATATATATATATATATATACAGGGTGGACCAATCTTGTGGAAAAGTTCGATATCTTCCTTGTTGAAAGAGATATTAAAAAAGTGTATTAAGAAAATTATGGACAGGTTTGAGGTTAACATTTTAAAATTATTGGGAGGTATACAGGGTGTTGCATAGATCGTGTACGAACCAAACATATGTTTTTTTAATGATAACCCCAGTATATTATTTTAGATTCTGTTTCCTCATCTTTTTTCCATTCTTCTAATATATGGTTTGTCTATGTTATATAGGGCACTTTTCAAGGAATTGACGTTTTTGTGGAGCCATTGAATGGCCACCTCGATCTCCCGATTTAACGCAGCTTGATTATTTTCTCTGAGGCCACTTAGTGTATTTAAATCAACCGGAGACTATTGACTAATTAAAAGAAAGAATCACCGAAGAAATTAAAAAAATTGGCCCGTACGTCATACAAGATAATATATGTTCTTCAAGAATTTAATAACCGCATTGGTTATTGTCAAGAAGTTAACGGCAGTCATTTTGAACATTTAATACCATAAAATTGTACTATTATTAATAGAATAGTTAAAAATAAAAATTGATGTTTCTTGAATATAAATGTACAAAAAACAAAAACTCTTATACTGCTGAATAGGGAATTAAAAACCCTTTAAAATGAGGTATCACACGCTACCCTTTTCTATTTAAAAAAAATTAAAGGGGTGACTTTTACTCCGAAGGGGTTGAAGGGGGAGATAAATAATTTTGTTTTGAAAATGTCATTTTAGAAATAAAAATCGACCTGTTCAAGGATTTTTTTCAAAAAATAATAAAGCCAAAAACCCAGGTGCCGACCTTCTATGGCCCGTAGCACAAAATCCTGACGGTAGATTTTTTTGTGCCTATTACCTTTTTTGTTCAAGATGTTGAGATCTACATTTTCCACCAAAAATTAAACCTTGGGACTGAAACCATTTTTCCCTATAAAAAGTGCGGGGTCCTTTGTAGGGGTGGCAGTTCGCATAATTTGAGACCGATTCACAGATTTCATTTTTCCAAAATATTTAAAATAAAAATAATTAAAAATTAATTAAAAATTTTAAACAGGTACGGTCCTGCACAGCGACGGGAACGTTTCGACTCGCGCGCGCTACGCTTAGAATCGACAAAATTGCAAATCGCATCTGTTTTTGAGTTGTAAATCCCGGTAAGTAACCGATCAAGCGACTATTGGGCTACGCGCTCAGGGTAGGACACGCTCTTTGATTTTTTTTATAATAGCTCTATTTTGTTTATTATAATTTTTTTAGAAAAATGAAATCTGCCAGTCGCTCTCAAATTATGCGAACTACCACCCCTACAAATTTGGACGCCAAGTTCGGAAACACCCTGTATATTACAATATACATCTTTAGTGTCATTATGTGATCTGAATTATCGACTGTCGGCGTCCCTCTGGTACAGAAGCGCCAACTTAATTTTATATATTTTGAGGGACACTTTTTGTATACAGAGATAGTGTTTACCTCTACACTCCATAGGGTAAGGGTAACACTATTTTTACAATATATTGGTTATTATTTAACATACTGAATTAAAATTTGGTAGGTTTATGTTTTTGAGGTGACAAATTATAATTTAATTATTAATTTTAAAATTAGAACAAGTGGACGCCACGTACGCTCTAATAGATGGAGAAAATGAAACAAACAAAAAAGTGAATCTAACTTCTTTTTGTCTATTCTGAATATTTATAAAAAAAAGTATTATTTATCACCTCAAAAACGAACCCTTTCAGGTCCATATGTTAAAAGAAAATTGAAAGAAACAAAAAAAAAACGAAAAACATATTTTAACTCAATCTCAATATAGCAGGGGCAGTATTTAAAAAGGCATTTGGTAGGTCAAGAGGGGATAAACGTCAAACCACGTCTGACTACTTCGAGAATTCCGTGGTAATTCTTAACTGTCAGTAGTGTTTCATATAATTTTAAATTGTTACTGGCGGAACTGGACAAACGCATGTATTTATTAATTAAAAATAATTATTAAACAAGTATTATAATGTCTTAAATCATACCTAATTCTACAAAATTTCAACAGCTATTCGCAATTTATTAAACTATTTACCCGAAATTGTTATTACCATTTATAACATAATTTTGTTCGCCAATGTATCCCGTCCACTTCGCTCAGCTCCATGGCAAAACTCTCAATTTATGTGTATGGAGTGGGAGAACTGCGAAAAGCCTTTCCAACTTCTTTCCCTGCTATAGCAGATAACATTTGACTTAGTATTATTTAGCTAAATATATTTGAGTTTCTGACCTTATAATTATATTATTTGCAATTCAATAAAAAAACCCTGTATAACACTACTCTTCTTAATTTTTTGGTTTATGAGGCGTACAAAACAGTCTTGAGTCTAAGGCCAAAAAACTTTTAATATTGCTGTACATAAATTTTTTAATACGCACTGAATCACTCATATTGCTTTATGATTTTATTCCTAAAGAGTTTTCAACTTCTTTAGAAGCCATGAAAAGTTATTTGGATATCTTTCGGACTTCCAACTTAACAATAAAATTTTTATTTTGCATAGTCCATAATCTGTTTTATTAGGCATACTCAAACTTTGGACTTAATGCGAATTCTAGTACCTTTAAATTCTTACTTAACAGATTATTAGAGTCATTGGCGTGGGCTGTATAATCGTATATAAAGCGATTATTAAAGAAAAGTTAAAAAATATAAAACCCCCAATTTCCCCCTACGAAATTATAAAAAATACACCATAAATATCCCTAAAGTAAAAAAACCAAAGAAAAATTGAAAAAGCTGAAAATTAAAGAAAAGAAAAAAAAATGAATGCATCGACCAGGCGTCGAAACTGGAACCTTCCGATTAATTATCACATATTTGATTAGTTAACTAATAGTCGAATTTTTTCAATTAATTGCTTTTTGGGTTAAGGAAACTGTAGAAACTTTCAAGAATTAAATGTTCTCTTAAATTTATTTTACCAATACTATTTTTTAAACTTTCTGTTTACATACAGAGTGTACCAAAAGTACTTAGAGCATTTTAGGGAATTAAAATTTTGATATAAAACGGAATAGTTTTGCTTTAGAATTAGTTAGTTTATTTAAGGACCTTGTTCTTCCCTGAAATTTGAAAAGTCGACGCTTCTGGTATTATCCGGACCATGTCGTAAACATTAAGTGAAATTGCCACTAAAAGTGACCGTACTGGCTCCAAGTAGTTTCCCAGAGATGGATTTTTATACCAATAAGATGTCATAATCAAAAGAGAAAGATGAGGTAATAATATATTATTTATTTTATAGTCGGTTTTATTGAATACTGTTTTTGATTACCGTTCAAAAATATCGAGAGTTTAAATACTTGGATGACTTGTAGAGGAATTAAAAACAAATTATGATAATATACATTTTCTTCAATAAATCATGAACATAATACAGGGTGTTAAAAAAAAGTGTCACAAAATAAAACGGGGGGTAGTATGGGCCAAAATATGCAGAAAAGTCTTAATAAACATATGTCCGCAAATGAATGGTTTCAGAGATGTGTTTTGTACCATTTTTTGATTATCTTTTTTCATTCTCAAAAACTTGCTTTTCTTATCGGAGTCTACCGATGTTTTTTCATAGATACTATTTGCAGTTATTATTTTGTTGTGGGTGAATAATTTTATAAATTTTCGTTATGCCTGTTTACACTAATATTGAATTTGCTGACATGCATTTTATGTACGGTCGTGCAAATGGCAATGCGAGGGAAGCGCTACGTCAGTATTTGAACATCTCATTTAACTCTATGTTGTTATTGATTGTTTATAAATATCATTGTTTTTTTATAATAATAAAAAATTTTTATAAACACAAAATGGTCCGTATCTCCGAAACCGTTAATTTGCGGTCATATATTTATTAAGACTTTTCTGCTTATTTTGGGTCATACTATTCACCATGTCATTTTGTGATACTTTTTTTAACACCCTGTATAATAATATAGTAGGACATTAGATGGAACCTCTAACCGATCTATAATTATTTAAGTATTAATTTCATATGCGAATGGAATTTACGTAAGAATTTACCTAAAATAACCAATTTTTTAGTGTTTTAATTTACGATTTGATTATGAAATTAATGAATTTATATAAAGTTCATTTGATTACCGATGAGTGAGGTTGTGTTAAATAGCCGTGCTCCGAAAGGAGGCCAAGTTAAAGTTAAGTGTATCGTGTATAGCGAATCATGACAGACAATAAAAATTAAGATTGTTTATAGTTTAGTAATTTGTAACAATGTTTAGTTTTAAACCAGGTTAAAAAATTATTTTAAAAATAATACCTCAGGAAAAGATGGCAAATCAGGCCACCGCGGTGTTTGATTCACCAACTACGGTGACTTTAATAGAAAAAATAATGTTAGTTCATAAACACAAAAGGAACAAGCATTATTATTTACAGCTTTAAACAAAAATCAGAATTTGAAAAAGAATACATAGCTAATCAACTTAATGAAATACAACTTCAGGCAGAAGAAATGCAAAATGCATTTAACGAACTGCATAACAAATATACAGTAAGTGAAAAAAGTTTGCCACAAGGTTCATCTACAAAACATATTAGGCCGTATTCATAAAAAAAAGGTTATGCTTATACTTGGAGAATATAAAGGAAATCCTTCATCTCGCATTCATAATATTCCGAGTAAAACCTTATACTTATAGAGTATGAGCAAATCCTTCACAAAAAGTATTTGGTTATTCATAAACGTTACCTTTTACTCTAACTAAAAAGGATATCCTTCAATAATTTCGAGTGTGGTCAGTAGCAGACTCACATCAGTCGTGTAGTGATCAGTTGTAGCGATGGCAGATATTGTGGAATTGAGAGAGATTAAACACTACAAGCAGCGTTTATCAACACCTGTTCGTGATTACAAAGAATTATACCGGTTTGAAGACGGAAATGTGCAATGGCTTGCTAATAGATTTTTGGGAATAAATGCTGAAACTCGAGGAGGTGCGTTATCATCCGTCCTTAAAATGCAGATATGTTTACGCTATCTCAGTGACCCTGGATATCAGAAAGGCATTGGTCAAGAACTGGGTGTGAGTCAAGCTACAGTATCTCGTACAGTAACTACCGTAATTGACAGCATAGTGGCGCAATCAAATGACTGAATAAAGTTTCCGACTACCAACAATGAATTTATGATAGCGAAACAGTTATGGCAAAACAAGTATAGGTTTCCCACAGCAATTGGCGCAGTTGACTGTACCCACGTAGGAATTCTAAAACCAAATCGCCATGGTGATGAGTATGTCAATCGAAAAGGTCATCCAACACTGAATGTGCAAGCCACTTGTGATGCAAGAGAAATGTTCACTAGTATAGACGTTAGTTGGCCTGGATCGGTCCACGATTCAAGAATATGGAGAAATTCACAAATAAGGGTTCATTTACAAAATAAAACCAACATCGTGCTACTTGCTGATGATGGATATGGTATAGAGCCGTGGCTCATGACTCCATTCAGAAATCCCGCTCCAGGTGCTGAACTAAATTATAATAAACTTTTGAAAAAAGAGAGAGTGATAATTGAACGTTGTTTTGGTCAACTGAAACGTCGATTTCCTATTTTGCAACATGTTTGCCGAGTGAAATTGGAGAATGTGACAAAAATAATTGTTGCCTGTATTGTGCTTCATAATGTGGCAAAAACTTTGAAAGACATCGATTTTGAAGCACCTGAAGAAGGAGTGCCAGAAAAAGATGGCAATGATATTAATGGCGACGTTGAGCTACTTCTTCGCCAACGGGGACAAGAAGTGAGAAGAAATTTGAGCATTGTAATAAACAACTTTGACAATTAAATTTAGGTACTGTATAAAATAAAAGTTCAAATTTAATTTAGTTTTATTATTTACGCCATTAGATCATTTTGGTTTTTAAAAAACAAAATTCAAATAATTATTAAGTTTATTTAAAAACGCAAACTCTTTATTTTTATTTTATTGCAAATTTTTTAATAATAATAATAATAAATTAACCATTCTTTTACATTTTAAATCCTTATGATCTAAGTATACTGGATTTTTTAAAGAAACTAGATATCCTACAAAAATAATAATAATAATAATAATAATAATAATAAGTTACTTAACATAATATTAAGTATTATTATAACAACATATTATAATATTATCGATATAATACGGTTGTACGGGAAAATTTGGTAAATTGTTTACATATTGTAGTATGATAACTCCCCCTCGTTAACAATATTTGTTTCTGGTGCCTCACGCGTCATCATCTGCAACTTTTTTTCATAGTATTCTCTTTGAATTTTAGTTGTTTGATACTGCTCTAAAAGAACTAGCCGTTGAAGCTCTTTGGTTGTGAGTCCTTTCGTTTCATTGGTTTCGTACTTTTCTATTGGTGTTTTTTTTCTTGTTGGCAGAGGAGATTCGACAGTCTTGGTACTACTAAATTGTGGTTTGATGGCAGTTTCAGTCTCTTTTCGCGTAGTAGAAGCTTCACTTACTCTATGCTGAGTAGATCCATCTTCAATACCATTTTGCAGTGCGCCTCCGATTTTTCCAATTGTAGGATTACTGTCGCCCTCCATAGCCTTCAATAACTTTTTCTCCCATTCCCAACAGTTTGATTGGTTTATTTCCAGTTTTATTCAAGTCTGTTTTTTTCTTTAACCTTCCTTTCACATGGTTTATTTTCTTTAAAAAGCCTTTTGAATCCAGTGCTTTACCAAATGTTACCTCGTACTTCCTGGTAACATTTCTAATAGCCTCATCCTTCCTAGCTTTTATTTTTGGTGTTTGGGATTTTTCCAAAATTACGGGGCATTGGCAATTTCATCTGCTATAAACTGCAGTTCGGTTGTAGCATTATCTTTTTCTGTACTTTCACTATCGCTGCTTGACGAATACATCTTCTCTGATCAAAGTATACTGCACTTATTAAATTAAATTAACTAAGATAAGAAAGAAATACCGTAAATAAACAAACCATCGAAAACAGGTTTTAATCTGCTGCGGCACGCACAATCTTTTACTTATTCTTGGAGGATATCCTTGCAAGTATAAGGTAATCATTATGAATACGAAGAAAAGGAAATGCTTATACTCCCACCTTTTTTTTAACTTAAAACATTATACTTCTACCTTATACTTACAAGGATATCCTTTAGTTTTATGAATACGGCCCATTGAACATGCGCCAGACGGATACTTCACTGATAAGAAATAATTGACCGCGGAGCCTGAGTGGATTAGAGTAAAGAACCGTAAGAAGAGACGAATGGATACATCACTTTCTCCCCCACAAATCAGTCCAAAGGTCCAAGAAAATTACCAACAAAAAACTAAAAATGTACACCAACTGGCTTCAATAATTGTAGATGGGGTTGAAACATTTAATAATCCCCATCAAATTATATCTAATAAAATGACACATTTTCAAATAAAAATTATTATTGACAAAAATATTGAGTTAAATGTTCCGGACGGAGATTGTTACCAAGCTTTCACGAAGGCATTAAGTGATGAAAATTATTCATAGTATTCCTTCGAAAATAAACAAAATCGACCTATTAACGTAATGGCTACCAAATTGCACCACTGCTGTGATCCTCAACAAATAACTAATGAACTGAAAAAAAGAGGTAGTAAAATAATTGAAGCAACGAGAAAATTTAAATATAAAACTAAACAGCCTCTGAATATATAGTATAAGAAATATCATGGGTTTAATAATTGACATTCAGCCTATTAGAAAAACTAAAATAGTTCCCCAATGTAAATCCTGTCAGGCATATGAGCATACATAAAAATATTGTTCAAAGGAACCAAGGTGCGTTAGATGTGCAATGAAATATTTAATAATGGAGTATGATATACCAAAATAATAGCTCCTCCAAAATGTGTCCATTGTGAAAAAGGCCACCCGGCTAATTACCGCGGATGCATTATTGCCAAAATATTTCAAATAATAAAAAAGAAGCAAATGAAGAAAACTTGCCTCCGCAACCACATCAGGATAACAGGCAAAATAATAATATTAAAAATGAGACATCAAATATTAACAGAAAAGAAACACAAAAACAATTCAAATAGATAATGAAAACAAAACATATAGCCAAGTAGCTGAAGGAAAAACCATATATTCAACAGCCAGTTCAACAAAACACAAAAAATATTGATGTAGCTTTAAAAAATTTTAGATAGACTGAACAAGATGAATGCGTATTTCAAATTTGGAACATCGTACACAAGAAGCGACCCCTAAAGCTAAAAATGGCCAATCATCTTATAATTTTCGAATGGAACGCAAATGGACTGCAAACAGTACCAGAATTAGAAAAAATTGATGTATGTCTGATTCCTGAGACACATTTCACAAAAGAGTCGTTAATGAAATTTAAATATAAAGTGTACCATACAACAATCCATCCAGATAATGCGACAAAAGGCGGTTGTCAGTTATAATTAAGGCGTCCATTTTATACTATCGAGAAATTGGTTACCAAACAGTAGAAATACAGGCAACATCTGTTAATATTAAAACAAAAACCTATGAAATTGTGATCACAGCTTTATATAGCCCACCAAGACAGGCTATAAAAAAGCAATAATACCTTGATTTTCTGGATAGCCATGGATACAGATTCTAAGTAGGAGGAGACTTTAATGCAAAATATAATCACTCGAAATCTAGACTGGCAACAACCAAAGGTAACGGCAAATGTCAAACAATATCATCTGGAAAGCCTACATACTGGCCCACTGATTCAAACAAAATTCCAGATCTCATTGATTTTTTATAATCAATAATACCGCCTCGAACTATCTGACTATAGAAGAATCATGGGCCATGAACTCAGATCATTCTCCCATACTTCCCACATTAAGTGATACTGCAATCAAAAAAGAAAATTTACCTAAGCTAGTAAACAAAGGCACAAACTGGAAAAGCTTCAAAATTAACCTAGAAGAACCAATTGATCTCTCGATTCCATTAAGAACTAAAAAACAATTAGACCAAGAAGTTAAACTTTTTGTCAAAAATATTCAACAAGGAGCGTAAGAAAACACTCCCGAGGTTAAACACAGAGTGCAAGGCAATAATTATTCAAAAGAGATCAGAAATCTTACATCAGATAAAAGGAAAATTAAATGAAAATGGCAATTGTCTAGAGCACCAGATAATAAAACAGCACGACAGCTAAAACGTGAAATACAGTGCATTAAAAACTAGTTGATTGGCGAATACTTAAGTGAACTAACTAACAATAAAAGTACCAATTATTCACTCTGGAAGGCTACCAAACAATTAAAAGGCCCTACTACACATAATCCACCAATCAGAAATAGAGAAGGTAGCTGGGCTTGTAACAATTTGTAAAAAGCAAACCGATTTGCGAAACATTTAGAGAGTACCTTCCAACCCAATAATGGTGGATGAATGGATAGATGGAACTAGCACAAAAAGACACAGTCGTTAAACCCGACTTTCCAAAAGAAGTTTATATGGAAATCTAAACAAATATAAATCTGAAAAGAGCCCCTAGATTTGACCTTATTACTATGGAAATTTTGAAAATGCTTCCACTGAAAGCTATTGTCAAAATTACCAATTTCATCAATGCGTCTGATAAGGCCTGTAAGAATCTTACCCTTTACAGACTCCATTATGCTATAATTCTGAAGCGGACTATATTCCATGTTTTTACCAGCTGCCAGCTTTAGGTTAACGATCGATGATAGAAAAAAACAAGCACACCTGCATTTAACACTGTTTATTTTATATGAAGAACACCACAATACATTTATTAATTATTTACACTATGTACACACACCGTAACGGCGTGCGCAACCATTTCCGCGCAGGCATATTACTAATAGATTTCCTTTGTCCAACAATTATTATTGATTTTAAATTCATGAATCTGTATTGGATAACAACCGCGCTAGTTGTTTTTACTTTATTGACTTTGCCAACCTTGCTATGAATAGATACTTAAGTAAATATTACAAGGGCGGTCTATTCCTTTCTATGATTTTAATATTTGTGTTAAGTGTATTCTTAATAGCGTCCTTTAGAATAAAGTACATACCAAAGATGTGGAAAGTGGCAGAAGTTATAATGATACCCAAGCCAAGTAAACTTCCCTATCGTACAGACCAATCTCCTTGTTATCTGTTATCTCAAAACTCTATGAAAAATTACTTTTTAAGGGGTGAAACTTATGATAGAAGAAAAGAACCCAATACTCTCCCACCAGTTTGACTTCAGAAAAAACCCTCGACCTCGACCAAGTTCATAGAATCACAGATATCATTGAAAAGTCCCTAGAAAAAAAAAAGTTTGCTCCATCGTCTTTTTGTATGTGGCTCAGGCTTTCGACAATGTGTGGCATAAAATTTTAATGATTTAAAAACTGCCCCGACAATATTCTGAGCTATTAAAATCCTATTTATCTGAAAGGTATTGCAGAATTAAACAGAAAGAAGCCTATTCCGACCTGAGAGAAAAATTAAGGCAGGAGTACCTCAAGACAGTGTACTAGGTCCAAAACTCTACTTATTTTATACCAATGATATTCCTAATCTTGAGCCCAATACTATCAGAACATTTGCTGATAATACCGAAATTCTTGCTGTTGGAAAAAATTACGAAGACGCTAATAGAAAATTGCAAAAATTTATAGTTGGGCAAAAAGATGGCGAATAACATTGAATGAAGGCAAATCTGTCCATATCAACTTCAGCAATAAATAAAATGAATATATTCTTATTAGAATAAACGACGTACAGGTCCCTTTTGCCAATACAGTAAAATATCTGAGTATGACACTTGATGCTAGACTTCGCTGGAAAGTACATATTAAAAAGACTCGCGAATAGTATGGTATAAAATACAAAAAAATGTAATGGTTGCAAGGAAAAAAATCCAAATTACCCACATACAACAAACTGGTTCTTTACAGACACATATATTAAAAGCCGTATG